>CACRXP010000014.1:1188383-1312051 GCA_902702965.1 Spirometra erinaceieuropaei
CATAATGCCGTTGCAGTATCTCTAGGGCGAATGCTCCGCGATCGAATGCCTTTTAGTTGGCATGACGTGGACACGAGTTATTGATCACCGAGCCCTCATCACAACGTTCGTGGTCGCGCGGGAGGTGTTCGACTGGCCACCGGGTCCTTAACGTTAGTGTTGGTACTTGGCGTGCCGATGACCTGACAGTCTCTACCCTCAGCGCCATTCATCCGCGTCTCCTCTACCGCAGAATCTTGACGCGGCTTGGGCTGTAGGTTGTGGAATCTCTACGTCTAGTGGTTGACTCTAGGCGGAGAAGCCACTTAAGCAACTCCTGGCCCGAGCAACCATATCCTACAAATTCTGCGACATCTGTGCGCCATCCGCACTTGTCGGTGGCTTCGAAACCTCCGAGTGACTAAGCTGTTTGAGCGATCGAGCACGTATTGCCAACTGTCGGGGCGCGGGTACCCGCTGCCGGACTGCGATAACTAGTCTCTGTCTGGAGTTCTTCGAAACGACACCAACCTACTGGTCAGTTTGCAGAGTACTTTGGTTCTTGCTGTACAGGTTTTATCCATGACTTTCCGGCAGCCTCCCTCTGAAGAAAGGATTCATTGAACAAGAAGGACACAACCAAACAAACAGTTCCGAATTGGCCTTATTTTAAAGTCAAGTGGACTCACATTCCTCACGAGGCAGTTGGGACCAATAAAGGGTTGTGGGCAAATACAAGTTCCAACAGTAGGCGAACAACGACCACCGTTAGAACACTTGCAGTCTTTTGAACAGTGCTCGCCGAATTTGTCCGCTTCACAACCTGGAGAGAGAAAAAGAGAGAGGTTTCTGGACTTGCGCGTAGAGGACATGCATTTTTTTGCCAAGACCACGAAATCTGACAACAGTAATACTAACAAGAGATACCCGAAGGGACCTATCCGATAGTTTGATCTAAGTATAAAATTGTGAGACCATGAAATGTCGACTACCAAATATGACGACTGCGTGTACGTGATTCCGAATTAGAGACCAAGTGACCAAAGACTCATAGGACAGTTATGCTACTACGCCTACCTCTTCAGTAGGGAACAACCTTTCGGGGTGTTCGGGCTAGCTTGGGGTATTCTGCATCAAGTTCGATTTTACTACTTATCGGTTAGCCAAGCTAACATTAATTGGCACACCTTCACAAATGTGAACATTGGCATAAGTAGTGAGATAGTACCTACGAAGACAAGGGAGAACGGAATGGCCATTTCTGGCTTATTAGCCGTCATCAGCCAGTCATACCCAAGAACAAGTGTAGATCACTTGAGATTCGAACCCGGAATCTTTGGTCATGGAGTTTTACACTCTACCATTGAACCACGGGCCCGTTTTCCTGTCGGTTCTGGTCTCATAAGTATACTACTAGTCGCTGTGCGAATGCCTGCGGGGGTCCTAGTATGAGTCCTAAGACACAACGGAACGAGCATGTTCCGTAACCTGAACGGTGAACGCCCATCCGCCATAACTGATATTCCCGATAACAACCAACAGGACAACGGGCACGTGACTCAATGGTAGATTGCCAAACTCCATGACCAGAGGTCCCGGGTTCTAGTCTCAAGTGATCCACACTTGGGGTTGGATATGACTGGCTGGTGACGGCTAATAGGCCAGAAATGGACATTCCGGTCTCCTAATGTCGGTACTACGTCATTACGTATATTACTAGTCGCTATGCGACCGTCTGCAAGGGTTCTAGTATGAGTCCTAAGACACAACGGAACGAGCATGCTCCGTAACCTGATCTGTGAGAGCCCATCCGCCATAACTGACATAAGTGTGTTCCAGGCAGAGTCCAACGGTTCCGAAACCCGTTGAGGAAATTTATCATGCTATAATGCCCAGTGTCATTAATATGAGATTTCAGATGTGTTTATGTGGCCGCACCTGAGGTAAACAGACTCCAGACACCTGTAATACGGGACCGGTGGTAATAGGGATTTCAACACGTAGGGTCGGGGAACGCACAGGCGACGAGGTCAAACAGTTCTATGCAAAGGAAAAGCTATTGGGAGTGCGCATTTGTATGGTGAGTGGTTGAGACATAGTTGCCCTAACCATAACCCCTATTCCTAACTCAAACCCCAAGAGTACTGTGTCCATCAGGTGGGGCCACATAGTCGCATCTTACCAGATGAGCACTTAACAGCCTCGGTGGCACCTGTGTTTGCCATACGAGGTAACTCTCTACTAGTTCACCCACTCTCCCCTACTGGTTCATCGTGCTGAACATGACCTCTTCCACGCAGGTGGCCTCTCAATCAGAGTGAAGGATGAAAGGCGCGCGCGACTGAGTCTGATGAGTGGAGGAGGCCTGGTGCATCTCAGATTCAAGGCTCCACAGGGCACGACCGTCATAACTTGCGACGAACCACCAGGAGCATCGTTCTGAGGCCTCCAAGGCTTCGTCTGCACCGTTTCCTCTCATCCAGGGTCGAATTCGGCAACTTTTAATTTACCCGCCTATGAAGTAGGAAATACAGTTGGCACAGTGTCCTTTTAGTACTGGATGATACGGACGACAGGGGGGTTAGCATGCAGACGAACTACAGTGACTGACAGTCGGTACAGTAGTTCGGTTTACTGTTAGCTCTCGTATGGATTTCCCGAAGGCAGGGGGTTGCAAGACTGATCGGTGGAGCTTACTGCGATCGCAGGCCGGCCCGTAGGTGCCGAGACTGCAGAGGCATTCGCCTGTCACAAAGTGGCAGTCGGGGCAGTTCCGGCAGGATTGCGCGCACTCCTCGCCGTAGTAACCAGGTGGACACACTGAAAGAAAATAACATGTTTGTATATAAATACACCCTCTTCTCCATGAGTCGCATGAAGTAATGGATCAATATATATATATATATATATATATATATATATTTATATATATATATATATATCAATCAGGAATGGGCGCACACCGATCTATTGGCTTCACAAAGCAAACAAGCTCCGTATGTGTGGCAAAGGTCACGTACAGGCAACCAATTACCAGGCCGAAGTCGGCCAAGTCATAATAGCAGCGAGGAGGGACGACAGAGAATGCGGGTAGATTGATACAGCACTGTTTCGGGCTTATTCTGCCTTCATTCAGCCAATCATATATATATATATATATAGTCTCATAGGCCGATAGTCTGTCTGCCCTGTCGCTCTAACTAGTCCAGTGTGACAAACAAACTTTCTCCCCTGTTTTCATTTCGTCTGACGACGGGTTGGTGTCACCAGCTCGAAAATTCACGAGTACAACTCGATTTTTCCGAAGAACCTCTTCCTGTTTTCATTATATCGACTCGGAATGCATAACATCTCTGATCTACATATATATATATTGAAAACAGGCATCCCGATAATCATTATTCGAAAGAAATAAGCTCTTTGGGAAATATAAACAAGTTTTATTGTAAATTTTCGATCTTGGTTCCCCAAGTAGTCTTCAGACGTGAAGTAAGTGTGCAAAACAGTTAACATTTAAACATGCCGAAAAAATCGATTTTGCCTTGTCACTCCTGCTGGTGGACAGACATGCGTATAGGGAAGTAGATATTTGTCGCACATACATTAGCCTACACAGTAAAATTAGCTTCCGTTCACTATCTCAGTCCCGATTTTGGCTGCACAGGTTAGCTGTCTTACTAATAAATCATAGAGGCCATTTTCTTACCAAATTTCTGTTTCGTGCTTCAAGATACTTTTTGGAAAAGGGAACCAATAATCTGCTCTCTGACTTGGTATTTCCATCGTCTGCTGCCCTGTTTCGACCGTCAGCTCGTGAACCCCGAACTCGCTCATTTGCATCGAAGCAACATTACTTTCGACGCTCTAAACACTGGGCCCAATGCGGATCATGAATTGAACTATTTAATTCCCTAACAGCGATGACATGAAAGTCGTAATTCAATTAGCAAATCATTTCAGGGTCGACAAGACTGTCGTGTGTTAAAAGAGTTCGATACAGAGGCGGACAGGCAATTTATGAGAAACAATTAACTCAGGCAGCCAGAAAACGTCTGTCCTCGGACAGAATCCAACCACAGATATTCCGACTTCGTCCCGGATGATTCTTTGACGGAGCTATGGAGGACGGGTCTGGCAGTTTTGGAAATTTGTCGATACTCCTAATTTCTGACTTGTAATTCGAATCTACCGACTATTTTCTCGGATGTTAAGTCGACCCCCAGTGGCTCAGTCGACAGATCACACGGCGTGAAATCAAGAAGCCATTATTTCAATCCATTTCAAGGGAGCGTTTTAGGACTGGGTTTCGTACTTCTCATAATGTATCATTTTAAAAATAACATACACAGAGGGAGAGAGAGAGTGAGAGAGAGAGAGAGAACTGGTCACAGTCATACCGGTAGCAGCAGAGGCAATAAAGCGAACAAAATTATCCTTGCTCTTACCCTGCTCGCATCGTTCTCCTGTGTAGCCGGCTTTGCAGCGACACCTTCCGCTGATCGGATCACAACCACTTTCCTGCATGTTGTAGCAGTTGCACTTCATTCTACACCCGGCACCCCACCAGCCGGCGGGACAGGTATGTTGGCAGAGAGGACCGAAAAAGCCAGCGGGACAACTGCAGGCGCCAGTCACGGGGTCACATCGACCTCCATTTTGACATATGCAAACCTTTAATCAAAGAAGAGGTTAGTGAGTCCCCTCTTCGGAGGAGATAGAAGGTGTGCTTCGCTCGTGTTAGTCGTAAACACACAGAATAACCGTGACTACTTAATTATTTCTACTGAATATCTGTAAGTAGGCGTCATAAATATACCTGCGTGCAGCCTGGACCAAATCGTCCCTCCCGGCAGGTTGAACTACAGTCCACGCCCTCGGTACCGGGCGGACATGGGCACAGCCCAGTCTGGGGATGGCAGGCGAGAAGTTGCTCGGCACTTTTCGCTTTTCTTCCCATCGAGAGGACTAACTCGCCTGATGTTGACTGGTAGGGCGTCTTGCTGAGGTCGACGTCGGTGGCGCACACGGGACATACGAAGGCGCAGTTCGGTCCGTACTTACCTGGCTCGCAGGCTTTTGTGGCGAACACAAGGGAAGCAGGTGTATTAAAAGGTATTTAAGGGGGGCAGAGGTTTAAAGTTCAGAAAAGGGAACTCACTCAGTTCACAATTATCACCGTGGTAACCGGCTTCGCAATTACACTGGCCAGTGACAGCATCACAGGCCTCGCCATGAATACATCTACACTGAAGCCTGCAGCCTTCGCCGTAGAATCCTGCCGGACAGGGGAATTCGCAGCGGCTTCCGTAAAAACCTGATCGAAGATAGGCAAGAAGAGGTCAGTTGCGACTTATCACCACAGTTGGGATTCATCATCGTCTAATAAGCTGTTGCCCGCATTCGAGAGAAATGTACTGCCTCCCGACACTAGTATGTAGCCCCTCTAAATCGAAGGCATGCAAGCAGATATTCTAAAACCGAGAATGGCCCTCATCGCTTTCCTCAGTAATATTAAAGTAGAGAAAACCCCTGTTACTTCCGAAGTTCTTCCACAAGGCTTTTATGGAATTACGTTTAAAAGTACACCAGTTAAAATAGATTGTGAGTACAGCCAATATTTGAAATATCTGTGAACTCAATTATCTCTCGCAACCAAGTTTTGAAGGCTTACCTGGTCTGCATATGCATGAACCGTTTTCTGGGTGACAGAGACCGTTGTTATCACAGGTACAGCTGAACTCGCAGTTTCTGCCGTATGTTCCGTCGGGACAACCTACAAAGTAACAAATTAAAAGTTTGTCCGTAGACTACACTTATCTAATTGTACAGAGGCACGGAAAATAAGAGTATGGATTATCGTGACTGCTCCGTTGTCTGGCTGCTGTTGGTCTCGAAAGTCTGCGTGGTTTAAATGCACCCTTCCAAATTAAGCATTCGACTAATTTTTACCTAGACAAACATAAGCTAACTCACTATAAGATACATTCTGAATTTATGCGACATCTGCATCCGGGTTGTTCGAAAAGCTCGAGGTTCTATGGGTCACATAGGTGATTTTTTTAGCAGAACTGTCTCATCAACTTAAGTCAAAGGCAGACCCCAGCCACTATGACCTAAAGGACCGGTCCCGCATAGAAAAGTGAGAAATCGGACGCCAGAATGAATGGATAATAGGCTGGAACAAACTGGCGAAAAGACCAGGGCACACGTCGGGCGCCGTCAGAGCAGACATCAGAACGTCTTGAGCTGGGGCATGTCTGCGTGAGCTTTAAAATTGATTGGTCGGTTTAGATACCTGTGATTGGCCAGACTGCCTTTATAGGGGCGCAGTGTTGGAGCAGGTGCCTGGGATATAATCAATACAAAACCAGCATAATGGACACAGTAATATTTAAGATTAGGAAATTTGAGAGATCCGGGTTGATGATTTGAGGAAAAAGATGGGCCAACCGTAGCTCGCATTTTTTTTTTTCAAGTAATATTCCAATCCAAAATACAGTCCCATAAGACATTCTCTAAACTACAGCCCGAGGAGAAACGGGGAACCCTTATTGCATGTCGCAATCAGATCAAGGACTCAAAAAGCAGACCGTTTTAACCTTGAATATCCAACTGCTAAAGCGAAAGGTCAGCTAATGATACCAAAACTCACATCAGTTGGAGTGTGCCGCGCAATAATTGATAAACACCAAGTTATACAAACATAAATAAATGCGAGTTAAAGAAATGGCCAATAAATTGAATGGCTGTAAAAAGCTGTGCATAAATAAATGTATAAAAAAGGGCTATCACAGTTTCTTCCTTCAGGTTTCATTAAAAGATTTGGGTTTTCAGGCCTGGCTAACGGGTGACCACAGTGTATTTTACTTAGTTCAAGTAGTCTTCCTTGGCTGAAATTAGCAACCGGCGGCGGCTCAGAAAAGGGGTGTTTAGACATGTTCTGAGATAACCTCCTCCGGTAATCTGAGGTCGTGTTCGGAACTTACGAAAGCCAAAAAATGCGGAGACCAGGATGTTGAATAATCTGTGCTATGCCGTGAAACCAGTATTCCTCCCTATGAGCATCGGCTCCACCGCCAACAGTAGTAGTAGTGGTAGTGGTAGTAGTATTAGTAGTATTAGTAGTAGTATTAGTAGTAGTGGTGGTAGTAATAGTATTATTAGTAGTAGTAATAATAGTAGTAGTAATAATAGTAGTAGTAGTGGTAGTAGTAGTAGTGGTGGTGGTGGTGGTGGTGGTAGTAGTAGTAGTAGTAGTAATAGTAGTAGTAGTAGTAGTAGTAGTAGTAGTAGTAGTAGTAGTAGTAGTAGTAAAAGGGGGAAACATTTTAAGGCACTTACGGCTGACGCAGCGATCACCACTCCAGCCATCACGACAGCGGCAGGAGCCGTCTTTGGCGTCGCAGACGGCGTTGGGTCCTAGATGTTCGCAGCGGCAAGTGCGACGACAGTCCAGACCCCAGCTGCCCTCAGGGCACGGCTCCCGACACTGTGGTCCCGTAAAGCCGGCCTTGCATCCGCATTCTCCAGTTTCGTGATTGCAAGAACGTCGCAACTTACATTGACATCTAAGATCAGGAAACTGACTGTCAGGATAGGCAGTCGCTGCAAACAAAGCATTTAACCAAATCCCGTGAAACAAACAAGCATCACAAGTTCACAGAAGTGCTCTCCTGGTAGAACAATTTCAGCCAGTGGTTCCCTAGGTTGATTTTTCGTCCTTTGACACAGTACTACAAGCTCTGTTGCTCTGGTTGGTGATTTGGAAAAGTGCTCAATGTCAATTATCGCATTTCGACGCCAAATTTAGGGACGTTATGGTCGAAGGAGGCACAACCAAAAGACAGGACAACCCTCGCAGAGGTAAAACCACGCCCGGACAGCGGTGTGTTGAAGGGCCCCACTTAACAGACAGTAAACTGTTCATCGTGTCATACGGGGACGGTAGTAATGAGGGTTTTACGGATGGGCAGCGCGCCAGACAGTAAGCTGGAGAAATGCAAGAAAACACAGAAATTGCTTGGATTTCTACCGAAAGTCTTACCGTACGCTTTTTGTATGTTAACGGATATGAGCGCATTAATTTAAAAAAACCATAAAGCATTTTTTTTTAAAAATAAAGGAATTTGAGCGATCGTCTGAGGTCACGGGAAGTAACTGTTGTTGACAGTGCAAATGGACATCGGGCTAAAATCCCATATGACACGATCCACAGTCTACCGCCAGGTAAGTGGGGTTTCTCACCCTACCGTTGCAAAAGCCCGTCAAATATCGGCTGAAGGCCGAGGCAGCGAAGGAAGAAAAAATCGACCAGTCTGTGATCGACTAGCCCGGCATACCATTTGCATTTCTGGTCGAAGTTGGGCATTTAACGCCTTGATAATGGTGAGCCGACCAAGCTCTCCGAAACGCCAGCAGTTCAGTAAACCATTTTCAGTCAACCCATCCTCTCTCTCTCAAATTGGGTTCCTATTTTTGACCTGACTTGTCTTTTCCAGTAATGACCCTATAGTGGGTGAATTGCGGGTTGGTGGTGCTCCCTATATACAGGCTAAGGAACACGAGTTCACCACTTTTATGAATTTCGCAGTTGCATCTGCTAACTGAATGCTCGACATGCCACTTGTGGAAACTGAATTGACCTTCTAGGGTGACTTAGAACACCAGCTAAAATCCGAAAGCGTGCTGGTTATATTAGGTGACCAGATAAATCAGTCATTGGTTCGAGTGACTTACAGCCACTACTACTACTAATACTACTACTACTACTACTACTACTACTACTACTACTACTACTACTACTACTACTACTACTACTACTACTACGACTATTGTAGCAGTTCGCGTCTCCTCACTCACCGCCTTTGTCATGCTGTCGTCCTGTCCGCCTCACACTCCATGTCGACACGCTGCTGGGCCGCGCGAGTGCTCGAAGCCAATCAACGCTGTCCCCACTCTGATTGGCTGGCGACGTGGAGACAACGAAGGGCGCACACACGCGCTAAGACAACACCCCGAGGGCGGACACAGACAGCAGCTGGCTTGGAGCGCGCTTGCGGCAACTGCCTACAGAGCCCTTGTGTACGCACTTCCTCAGGCAGTAAAGGTTGTCCAACTCAAACCGTCTTCCCTGACTTTTGATTGGGAATCTTTATCTTGTCGACCATACACGACAAGTCCTAGAGACCAGCGTTTTATCACTTGAAATTCTTTCAAGTATCGCCTTCCGATATCGTGGTGATATCTACCTCCCAATCTCTTCTGATATCTCCACACCTAATCATATCTGTGTGGGGGTAGAAAAGTATTACACTAGATTCAACTTCCAATATCGCTTTCTGCTACTCAGCCGTTGGTCTGGCGTTTTTTGATTCATGCATTCTTTTTCCTACCACTGGTAGCTCTCCCTTCCGCTGGAACAAATGTACCCCGGTCTATAAAAATCTTTATGCGATGGGCAAAAACTTTCCGAAGGACTAAGAGTGTTGCCATCTCTCTTTATGTACCGGTAGTGTTTTGATGAATTACACTCACATGTTGCGTGCGACTCATTTTAAAACTTTTCAGACTGGGCATTTAAATAAAGTGCAATTCTACTCTATCAAGACTTGCACGATATGTATATGAAGCCAAGCTTTTTCGCACCGAAAAGCAAGCACAACAGATGAAATCAATATCCAGTTCGAAACATTAGACCTTCAGATGAGTGGAAGGTGAGATTTGTATCATTTAGAAGAAATCGCCTCCTTCGGAAGGGAACAATTCATTGCTCCGCCTGTAGATGTCGTCATGTCCACTTCCGTCGAGGCTTTTAAGCGCAAGTTGGACTAGTGCACCATTAGACGTCATAATGTCACCTGACCGACATCGTCTAGCATTTCGGTAGAGCAGTTTATTAATGTTGTTATATTACTGCCTGTATTTCAGTAACGTTCGTTTTTACTATTGTACCGTATCAGTTGACTTTGAGTGTTGGCATTTAATTCGTCTCCCTCAGAAACTGAGATAGCACCATTTCATTGATATTTTGGCAGATTTTGAATAATTCATATTGACCCAACTGTGAAAAACTCGGCGCCTCCTTACTGCGTGGGTTCGAATCCCACCGAGGCGCCGAGTTTTTCACAGTTGGGTCAATATGAATAGCACCAATTATCCATACACAGACTACTGTACAACACACTTAGAAACAGTAATGTTTTTAACATTTGGAACAATTCGGTTATCTGTCTGGTTTCGAAAATTTTGCCAATTTGAAAAAAAACTTCTATAGCTGTTTGGTGTTTCCATTTTCAAATTTTTAATATAGTTCGCTTCCTTGTAACAAATAGGGAGTTCAAAGGTTCAACGCCTATATTTCCCTCCAATAAAATAAAACTGAAACTGAAAAATATTTTCGGTAAGGGAATTGGGTCTCTTCAATGCTCATGAAGGCCAAGACAAAATCGGTCATACCAAGTGCGCGTTTCGGAAGATGTTTGTGAATACCTTCTACCTCCCTCGGCAAGAACATTAGTACAAGTCAGTGTTCACACATCTCGCAACAGCTGTCCCAAGTAGCAAATGCCATTCTGAGGAAAGAAGGCGGAGTGAGGTAGTCGTAAGCCGACCCAGTCCAACCTCTAAATAAATTAATTCGAGGTCTGCCTTTATTGTTTGGTGTTTAGTGACCTCAAAAGTTACAGATGGTGTTTACGAAACTGGAGAAGTAAGGCACTCAGGTATGCATGATCCCGAGACAATAACTTCAAGTGATCGACAGACGTTGCGACTCCAAGAACTAGAAATAACCTGTCTTCGAAAAAAGTCTGTAACGAACAGTCGCCAAAAATAGTCATGTCCTTGTTAGGACCGAAAGAACGAAAGGTGCGCTCTGAAGTAACTCGGGCTGTCTCAGCGGGCCAAATGAATCCTCAGAATGCGGTATGTCCTCAATTTAAGACATTTGAGTGGTGATTTTGAATATCAAATCAGCAATTTCCTTACGCAAATAGTTCCATGGAGGTAATTGTATACTACCACGACTCCTTTCTGCTCATATGAAGTCTTTTAAGTGCTGCAGCGACCCTCGGAGCTGCACGGTAAAGATACAGAGAAGAGAACTAGAGAGGGCTGGGAAGAACTCACTTTTCGCGGCAGTCCTGACCATAAAAGCCTTGTGGACACGGTTTTTCACAATGCTCTCCAATCCAGCCCGGGGGACACTTGCAACGGCCAGTGACGGGATCGCACGTCGCTTTTGGATGTCGACACTGACAGGTCTGGGTACAGTTGTCGCCATAGAATCCCGGTTCACAGGCTGCAAAATGAAAAATGCGTGAGCCAGACGGTAGGCAGCAGCAACATGTTTGCCACATTCAGTCAAAACGCAAGCGTTTGATTTATCCAGCAGCAGAAATAGGGTAACTCGTGAATGTGTGTGTAGGCTTTCGACCGGTGGCTTGTAGGATGAGGGAGTCTATCGGCTACGATATTCCGTTACTGTATGATCAGGCGGTTACGGGACTGAAGCGGACACTTTTCACCTTTTACATGACCCCCACCGCGACACTGCCCGCCCATGTTCAGCGCTTGAATGCGGGCGAACATATACGGCGGTTCGGCTTTCACCATCAACGACTTCCGCCACGTGTCCCATGGAGTAGTCGCAGTACTGGTGACTTGCGCCTTAAGTAGCATGCAGTGAGATAGACTTGTGCAGCATATATCTCACCATCCGTTTACGCGGACCACACACGAGTTAGTCCAGATTTCGGGTACCGGGCTACATCAAGGGTGACCAATATCACGAGTACGACGCACACCGATCTCTAAACGTCCGGAGGCAAACCAACTGCGAATGTGTTGCAGAAGTCGATGACTGAAAACCACCTGTCCAGCCGAAATTCGTCATGCGTGTTTGCGCGGGCTTTCGACCAGTAACTGGCAAGATTAGGAATTTTTGGACTGGGATATTCAGTTACTGATTACTGAGTCGATGGATGTAAAAGTTAGGCCATTACGGAACCGAAGTTGATACTACCCACCATTTAACTGAATGCCACCGCAGCACTCGAACGTGTGTGCGCACGTATGCACGCGCAACACAGGGTCTAGGCCACCTAACTTTGTTGCCACTCACGCCTTTGCTTCCAGCGACTTATAAACAGCCGACCTATTACCCTTTATCTCCTTCCCAGGTCTAACTGAACACTGTGAGCATAAGACCCGGTCTTGTAGTGGCCCGACTCGGGGCGCATGTTGCAACGTTGAGCCTCTCGCGACTCCTTGCACGTGCGCACCAAATGAAGTCGGGTTCTCGACCAATGCGGACGCCGCTTTGGCGGTATAGGACGTGTCCTCGTCCGACTGCCAAATCCTACATACTTCTTCTCTAATAAAGTAGGCGGGCTAACTCACGAAATGTCAACTGAAATTTCGAAATGCGTTCTCGTTTCGAAAAGATTTATTAAGTAAAACTGATCATCATGCAGCATAATTCTATAATGGTCGAGTTGCCTTATGCGGCCGGCCTTCGAATGCACTTATTTCCGACTGCATGCAACAACTACACTCTACAAAAATGACTACTTATATAGCATGCAATGTTCATATTGATTTTCGATTACCTTAAGTATTCAACTATATGTCATGGAAAACATGCACGAAAATACCCATTCTTTTACTTATTCGGTAAAAATCATGTCATCTTCCAATTGTATACTCAAACAAAGAGTATAATTCGGTTTAAAAAACTTTTTTGACCCTCGAATAATTTTAAACCCACCTGCTGTTACACTTGTATTCAGGGTTTCAAAACTACAAGCCGTATATTTTCCATGTACGGAAAACCATGCATTTCTCTACGGTGTTAAGAGGAGACTATATGGGGTTCATAAAATTAAGCGGTGGATTTGAGCAATATTGTTAACTTTACAAGCCACATTCGTAAATGCAGATACATGACGTTTTATGAACGTCCATTTCACGGTATTAAAAGATCTCACAATTATAAACTTTTTAAACCGAATTATACCCTTCTTTCGAATATAAACTTGGAAGCAGACGCGAGTTTCTACAGAATAAGTAAAAGAATGAATATTTTTTATACATGTTTTTCATGCAATATAAATGAATTTTCAGAAGCATAGAAAATCAATGAGAAAATTGCACGCTACTTAAGTAGTCATTTCTTGCAGAGTATATTTCTTGCATGCAGTCGAAAATACGTTCATTCGGAAGGCGACACCCTGAGGTAACTGGATCATTATAGAATTATGCTGCATGATGATTAGTTTTACAGTCCCACCTAACTAATCTTTCCGAAACGAGAACGCATTTCGAAATTTCGGTTAACATTTCATAAGTTAGGCTACCTACTATAGCTCTGTACAGAATACAACGTCCTCCTAACTGTCGTCTCATTTCTTCTTTTCCTGTTCGGAACCGGGTCTGATGGGCGCGGTGGCAAAGGTCTCCCCTATGGCTACAGCAGCAGCGATAGTCTCGCCGGCAACCACCGTTGCCCGGGATAGCAACCCCCCGTTATGTGGACAATAAGCTCTCCGTCGGAGGTACTTCAATTTCCCACATAAAAGACATGATATGACCCTGACAGTTGGTGTGCGTCTACCGCCCCAGCCTTTTTTTTTATCTCAATCGCTTTTATAAAAGCCTAGGTTAGACGACCTGATGCAGTTATGTAAGCGACACCAAAATGATGATTTCCAGTTTATTAGCCGCCAGCTTGCCTTGCAGTACTGTTGCCAGGTCAGTTAGCGGTTTCAACGCCGAATAATCAGTCGTGCTGTTTGGATTCTTTGATTAATGAACGCTTTCAAGCCCAACGTCCGACTCAGAATCCTGTCATGCGGGAAAGGTGGTAATAGTAAGTTTACCAGTTGGACATACTGGCGGTAGGTGAATTGATGAAAATAAGAAGAATATGTAAAATATTTTTTCTGCACCTTATACCTTTTAATGCGCTGACATAGGACAAAGAAAAGTAGGCGCCGTAACCGAAAAAATAGACAATAATTAAATCTTAAAGAAAGAGGAAATTTAAGTAATCCATCCTGGGTCATTTAAACCAAGTCAGACATATCTTTGGATCAAAACCGAAGAAATAATGGGATAGATGAATTCGGAGAAAGTGGTGGAGCACTGCAAGGCAAGAAGACCACTGCCAACTGCGGCAACCTGTAGATGTAGACATCTAAGTAAACAACAGGTCCGAAGCGCCACACAGACGGAAATGTCTTCAGATGCGTTCGGTGCCGAGGGAGGAAATCCCTTAGAACTTACTCAGTATTGTGCAATAATTTACCGTACTAACAACACAGGTATTAGCTAAAAGCCCAGACACGCGTGCTTCGCCGATCTTGTGCCGCTGCCGACTAACAGTCGGGAGGTATTCCAGTCTTACATCGCTGAGACGTGTCCAGTATAACGGAAAACCTCCACGGTAGAAGCGAACAGTTTTTAAGTAATTTTCCTTGTATAAAGCCATTTCAAGCGACTGTCTTTTACTGCCTAAGTTATTGAGACAGCAACCGAACGGTCGTTTTCTCGTCTGTTTTATCCTAGGGTAAGGCTGCGACGGACGACCGAAGCTATACAACTGCTTTTAAAATCTCTAGGCTTACGTTATAGTAGGTAATGGGAAGCTGAGAAATGACGTCTGCGATGGAGGACGGAGGCAGTACGATTGCTTACCAACTCTCTGATAACTCTAACTCAACGCCCGCAAACGAACAAAAGCAAAAGGGCGACGCCGAGCGCAACCTCCGTGTGTAGAGCAGTAATTAACAACCCCCGACCTGCTTAAACAAGTAAAGTAGGCAGTCTTTTGTAAGCAGTAGATGCTAGAGGTCCTACTCCGTACCGTTACCTTGGATTCTTTGGTTATTTAACGTCTTCAAATCCAACGTCCTACCACTGAACCACGGGCCTGTTGTCTCGTCGGTTGCGATCGAGAATGTTCACTGTCGTGGGAAGGGGATTCTCTGATCAGGTTGCGAAGTACGTTCATCCCGTTATGGCTTACGGCTCAATCTAGAGCGCTCACAGGCAGTCTCATGGCAAACCAATAGGTGAAAAATTGTAATAACAGCCGTTTTAGGCCGAAGCGTACCCTCTAACTACCCACATCCCCAATCAACGACTGCGACTATATACAAATAGATGTACAGTCAGCGACCCATCTCCTGAAACGTTGACCGAAATTCTAAAATGTGTTTGCAATTATTAAGGATTATTTAAGTGGAGTTATGAAATTGGTTATCGTGCAGCATAATCGAATGATGTTCCAGATAGAGCAGGATGTTGGCTCTTGAATGCACTCCTTTTCGGCTGCCCGCAAAAAACACGCTCGGCAGAAAAGTGGATACTTGCGTACAAGGCACATTTCTATTCATTTTAGTTACCCTTGTAAATTCCAATACATTTTATAGAGAGCATGCACAAAAACATCCTGTCTGGTACATTTTTGATAGATAATCACTTCTTCACTAATTTTTATGCACAAAGAAACGGTATATTTAGGTTTATAAAAGTTTCATAATTCCCAAACAATTTTGTGCCCGATTTGCCGTTGCACTTTCGTTTATGGTTTTTAGTCTGCAAGTCATGCATTCATTTATGTCATTAGGATAGATGCCATATAGTACTGCTAGCATTTAGCAATGTGGCCTTGGTTGTATACTTGAGGAGCATTGATAAAGGGATGCATAAGATGCTATTTGAATGACAATACACGATCTTAAAAATCTCATAATTAGAAATTTATCTTAAAACCGAAAGGTGCGCTTTGTTCGAGTATAGAATTTGTTGATGACATAATTTGCTGCTATACGAGTACAGGAAAAATATGCTTGCTTATAAAATTTATTTTAATTTATCAGGGCATATAAATCTAACGGAAGATATGTTTGTTACTTAAGTAGTCACTTTCTGCTGAGCATGAGTCGTGTAGGCGGCTGAAAAAGAATATATTAAAAAGACAACATCCTGACGTGTCCGAAATACTATGGGATTATCCTACATGATAAAAAATATCATAACTCCATCTTAGTAATCATCCCCAGTGAAAAACACCTTTCAGAATTTCGGTTAAGCCTTCATGAGATCACTTAATGACGTACGTACACACATTGCCCGCGGTTGAGTCATCAGCGCCAAAAGACGGGTATTCTGAGGTTTAACTAGGATATGAATGACTGCACAGAGTATGATTGTGCCCAAAACGTCTGTTATCTCAACCTTCCTTGCCGCCATCCTCCAAACTCCGACATCTTTTATTTGGTCACTTTGCGCGCTCGTGGTTCAGCGAACGAAACCCGTTCGCCCACAGAAGCCAATCAGATCGAGGTGCACCACACAAACTTACTGTTTTGGCACTGAGGGCCGGTGTACCCCGGAGGACAGTTGCAGCTACCGGTGAAGCGATCACACCTGACCTGACCATCGCTGCCGGCCTGACACCTGCAGGTATGGATGCAGCCCTTGCCCCAGCGTGTGGGTGGACAGGTCAGTTCACAGACCTCGCCGTACCAGCCCTCGGGGCAGTCGCAGCGACCGTCCACGGGATTGCAGGCGCCACCACGCAGACAGAGACAGGTCTCCCGACAGCCCTCACCCCAACGACCCGGAGGGCAGGAATCGGCACAACGGGGTCCCGTTCGGCCGGGCGGACACTTGCATTGGCCGGTCACCTTGTCGCACTCAATGCCGGCCACGTCAGTAGCACAGTCACACGCGTTTTCGCAATTCTTGCCGTAGAAGGCGTCCGGACAGGGACGCGAACAATCCACACCCGTCCAGCCTGGTGGAGAAGAGGAGAAAAAAAGCATGCGACACACCAATAGGGTTGATATGCTAAATCGGGACATGCTACTTAAATAGCATTTAGGTAGCCCACTCGCGGGGCACGAGGAAATTTTGGGCGTAGCGAAGGCTTTCGCAGCATTGTTAGAGGAAAAATCGCGTTGGCTGGCCAAGATAAATGTCTCGGAAATTCTGTTTAGACATGAAGAGCGGAAACCTTGGCCACGTGGTGACGAGGTGTGTAAACGAATGTGAGGGGAGGATGGATAAACGGAAATCTGGACACCCGCAGATTCCCCGTATGAAATGGCAACCGGTCAGAATCACAGTCCACTGTGGTGTTCATAACCTTATCTTCATACCATTCGTGGGACTCCTGAGTGTGTACAGGTTTCTCAGGAGAGACCACGAAAAGGACAGCTCGAGATTTTTGGTAGTTATAGAGCATCCGGCCTCAAAAGACATCCCCTCCGTTTGTGTGTCTTGAGTGAACTCGTCGATACATATTGATTTAGCTGACAATTTTGTCAAGTATTTGGAAGATGAGTTAGATTTAAGCGTCCGGAATACGACTTTCTACAGACAAGAACGAAATCATAAGGAAAGTTTGATAACAAACTAACGTGCCAATTCTAAAATGAATGGCACTATTAGAAGTGCGATTACATATGACTATGGTAGGGGACGCACATATGACTATGGATCGAACATACATCAGTGTAGGGGCCAGTTGAAAGTTGAGTTACAGTGGTAAAATTGCGTTTTAAGTAGAGTCCAGGTACAACAATGAGTACCAGGATTCGAAATCATGGAGAGGTAACGCAAGTTTGGAGGAATGGGGAAAATATGGAACGGTGGACAAAAATAAAAAAGGGAACTATCGAAGGGACGGGTAAATCAAGCCAGGGTCAGTGACATCGCGACTCAGCATAATTAAAACACCCACTGATGACCTTGATAATTTTACTAAGCGTTTTGAATAGATTTTTACAAGAAAAACAATAAAGTAGAAGAGGATAAATCGTCATTATTACCTCGACTAAAGTAATTACTTAAAGTATGGCATAGTACCCGAAGCAGTTAAGCAGTAGCTACGTTTTTCCTCGGTAGTGCAGTTTGTTTGACACGAAGAAAATCGCAGAACTAGAAAACCGCAGTTGCCGATCCCCCGAATTACAACCGGGCGCCCTGACATCTGAACCGTCAAGGGATAAAACTTATTAACGCTAGCAAGACAAGTAAACAGCAGTTGTTTAAAACAATTACCAAATGGAGTTGGTGCTAGACACCATGCCTCCAAAACTTCACGCGCCGCCTAGTTGCCGGCTCGCTTCAATATCTGTGGGCTTACGAAGTCGAAATCATGGCCTTCCTCCAGCGTGTGAGCGGCGACTTGAGACCCTGGGTTGCCCCTCCGAATGGTATGGTCTGGACATCGTTACCACGCCGTGAGACCACTGCGAATTAGGCGACCCGAAACCGATCCAGTCATCGACAGACTCCTTCCCCCATCTTCCCCCCTCCTTATTGTTCGACTGCAAAAACGCCCACTGTGTCACTCATACAGTCACCGGTAATGAGCTCCTGTATGAGTTCGAAAGCTCAGACTACTAAATCAGTGATCGCGCCGTCATGTCCCCTAGAAGAAGAATCCGGGCCTCGCATATTCGAATTCATTTTTGTGAGCCCGCCACCATCACTAATAAACTTTCTAGACAACGGGCAACACTTCTGAACCCATGTTTACCTTCTTCGTCCCCATCCGCTTTTAAACAGTTCGAACTCTTTGCTGTATGGAGGTAGTTCCTATTTGGAGGGTTATACCGGAGTGGTGAGAACAAATTTATAATTTAGTTAATCCGGCTCGCCATGGTAATTGTAGCCCACCATTTCACTGTTTTCATGTTTTCTCACGCACCCTT
The DNA here is from genome assembly GCA_902702965.1 of Spirometra erinaceieuropaei. Taxonomy (NCBI): domain Eukaryota; kingdom Metazoa; phylum Platyhelminthes; class Cestoda; order Diphyllobothriidea; family Diphyllobothriidae; genus Spirometra; species Spirometra erinaceieuropaei. The sequence continues at coordinate 1,207,088 of CACRXP010000014.1, forward strand.
ACCAATTCGACACGCCCGATGAATTGCCTCGCGATCCCGCCTTTCATAGCCGCAGATATCCGGAGATGGGGTCACGTGCTTCAGCCAATGAACAGTGATCGCTGGGTTGTTTGTCTTCGTATCGATTATCTGAACGCGTTCTAATTGCACGCGGTTCGCTGGTCAATATATAGTGACGGGCGGCAGTTTAAAGCAAGCTTTCGGACGTTTAACTTACCCCTCCCCACGTTTTTCCAATAACTGGTTTGGCGAGCTTATCATGGTGTCCCAATCTGCAATCGGAAATTTACGATGCCTAATCACTCCTTTTACCAGTCCGTAGGTCGAAGTGCCTTTGAGTAGCGCGATGGGTCTCAACAGGACGTCTTCTTTTTACAGCTTGAGAAGACCCCAATTCCGAGCACTGACGGCTAATGTGGGAGCCACACATTTGGTAGGTGTTTACCATATTTTATGCCTAGGCTGTTCCTGTAAATATGCAGGCCAGGGGGGATATATGTGTCTAGGGGGCACAGTAATCGGCTATCACGAATAGCCATATACACTTTCGAGACAGGCCAGCCCTTCAGTTTTGCAGCTGATAAGCCACACAACTGGATGAAAGGCAAGACTGGGTCTGAGTTGATTGGAGTCTGATACTCCAGCAATCGTTATGTCAATCGGCCGCCCGCGTACGGTGCTCTGCGTAATCGTCTCTCAACCATATTCGATGGTGGATTTTACCACTTTACAGATGTCGTGCCCTTGTACTGTTTTCATCAACGAAGAAATTCTACGTGGGACCGAAATCACAGACAGTTACACTTCCAGTTTCGCCTCACGGTCACCACCGTTCTTCGCCTAAGTCGTTTGTTTCATCGGGTTGGCAAACGACACAGTCGAACAATCCAATGTAACATCTATCGTAGCAGCAACGAACAATGCGCTTTCCATGTCTAAAAGGGGTCCCTAGGCGACCTTCCCGAAGTTGACCAAGAAACACCAAACAGATGAAGAATCACTCACCATCTGTGCAGGTACAGGCTCCAGTAACATGGTTGCATTCGGCTCCATTGTGACAATTGCAGGCAAGTTGACAGTCGTCACCATAGTAACCGGGAGCACATGGTGTGTCGCAGTTCATGTTGTACCAGCCGGGGTGACATTCGCACGCACCAGAACGATGATCACAAGTCCCGTGCACACAGGTGCAGATGGACTCGCAGTTTTGGCCATATTTTCCCTCACTACAACCTGTAAAAACGGCACAAAATTTTAAAAAAAGCGAATAATCGGTGATTATGGCAGATCAGAGTTGCAAAATAAACTAAGCTGAAGACTTGGTGCCTTGAGAAGTAAAATGACAAAACGTACGGTCCTCGGTTCGTACAACTGAAAAGTAGACGGAGCATTCTCTGATTTCTTAAATAATATTTTGGCCGAGAACAGTCTGACCTCTGGGGGGACATCTAACTTTTAGTTGCTTACATGAAACCTAGAACGCATTAACGCGCTCTTTGTTCAGAGTAGCGTTGATCCAAGGGCTCATCGGCATCTCGAAATGTCTGTCAAGTCTGTTGTCGAACGTGGAAAAAGTCCCCAAGTCTTAGCCAGGTCGAATAAGACAACCCTCTGGTTGGGCAGTTATTCCCTGAGATCGTTTACACTTGACAGACATCTCGCCTCGACCGAAATGCTTTATTTTCTGCAGGACGTCCTAGCTTCCCTGGAAATCAATTACAGCCCAATCGCAAAATAAGTCTCCCAGAGTTTTTGGAACATCAGGGAATGTCAGTCCAGTTCTGTAAAATTCGAAGAGTCGGAAAATTCCGTTTTCAATTTGTGCACTACATAATGTCAAGAGATGATTGAACAAGATGCGTTATTTGTTGTAATTAACGACGGATTTTTTACATGCATAAAAACGTAAAAGGAAAAGGAAGAAAACAGATACGATTTTCACAGACGAAATTTTTTTAGTCGAATTCAAGCGAATTCACCGGTAATTTGGCTGCAGTCGAACCGACAGCGCCAAAAACAGATGATTTTTTGGTAGGAGTCAAATTTATTGCATTAGCAGTAACCCAGTGACCGTTATTAGTGATTCTCAAATCGAGAATCCGAATTATTATTGGTTAGCTGAATAGGACTTAGGTCCTAAGGGATGTTAGTAAACTAAGGACTACTTTGTGTGTTTTCCCGCTGCCGTCTGCTGACCGGCTCGGACAGTGGCTGGGGAGTGGGAATGGGAATGGGAAGGGAGAGTGAGGTCGACGTCTCAGCGCACTTCTTCTCACCATAAACAATCTGACGCGCTTGAAGCTATCATGGTGCGCTGAAAGCCGTGGCTTGGAAGGTTGCCAACTGAAGGGATAACTTGGACCTCCTCCTTGACCGGTGGAGGTCTGAGAGTCAGGCTGCAATGGCGCCTTCTTAATGTGGCCTTTTTGGCACTCCCACCACAGTGTGGGATCCGAGCCAGGCGTTGGCGGCACGCCTATGTGCGGCTTCGGTCGTGCCAGTCTCCAATCTCTGTAGTGTTGGTCAAAATCCTGGTCATTTGTTGTGTGGAACAGGGGGTGCGGAGTGGAGCGCCAAGGTGAGGATCCGTCCAAGCCATCCACCTGCGGCCTCTCTCATCTCCGGTCCTCTTGACTCTGTCTTGACACCGGCCTCGGGCGAGGGAGGAGGAGGGAGTGTGGTATGTGGAGTGTGGCATTATAAACCCCCTGCGAAAGTCCCCATCCCTGCTCCCACCATCTGCTGTGGGGAGCATGGTGGACACCGTTGAAATCGACGGTCGAACTATCGTGTGTGTGAAAATCCGGTGCGTTGAACGAGGATCGGATCGCGTGTGGCGCGCGCAATCGGGTTGTTTAGTCTTGTCAGTCACTGCGTCTGATCCCGCCTGCGGTCATTCTGACTCCAGGTCAAGGTTTGCGAGGTAGGTGCGGATTACGCTGCACAAGTCTACTAACTTTATAAACCAGTCCACGTGCAAGTCGCCATTCTGTACGACAAACGGTGATCACTGTCGCATGAGACAGTCTAACTGACAGGCGAAGTGTGTGGAATGTGTCAGTTTTCCTGTGAGCAACCTTGGCGAAAGAACAAGTGATCATCCAGAATGCGTGAACAAGAAATAAAAAAGAACATATCCATAATGGTTGAAAGAAGAAGGGAACGAAGAACGAAGGGTAGAATAGGAAAGGGTGTCGACGGCGGAAATTCCATGCTGAAAACGAGCAAGCTTCCATCACCAGAGGATAGAGGTACATCGCACTCAACAGTAGTATACAGTGTTAATGACTGCGTTGAGTGATTGCCACACAACGTCATGCCCGCAGCTATGCCACCGCGTGCCAATTCATCTGAGCAACCCTGACCAACAATTTGTGAACAGAGGCGAAGAGGCGAGTTCCAGGAAGTAGTTTCGAAAAAGAAGTCGCGATCGCTGAAGCAAGAGCTTCGTCAGCCTGACGTTTCGGATTCTCACTCGAACCCATCTTCAGAGACACCTGGAAAATTACTACCATTATCTGACTCCGCCTCTGATGATGGATCCGAGCGAAAATCTGAAAAGTCAAGCTAATAAAGCTCTTCTTCTAGCGATAATGTCGTCTTCCTCGTAGTTCGTCAATGTTGACATTGACACCGTTGAGTATTGCGAAGTTTAATCTCACCTAAGTACCGACGGCACAGCTTGCCTGCATTTGAAACTGCAGAACAATAACTTGCACTTCCCAAGACCCCCTTTTTTCATTTATGACCCGGAGTGCACATTTTAAATTTTGCCGGCAATTAGTGGGTTTTCGAAACTTAACAAAGGAAGTCATGTTACCGTGTACGATTATGACTGAATTCATCATAAACTACTTATTTCCAACACGTCCTAGAACAGCAACTTGTCGATGATCTCAAACGATTTTTGCGTAATGTTTCGGCTTTATGACCAAGGACTGCTTGTTGATTTATTGAAGAAACTAGAGAACCTGTGCAACTGGCCCGAAAAACAGCTGCTGTTTGTTGTCATGTGCCTGGGTATACGGTATAACTTGAGATTCTCCCTGATTAACCTTTAAGCTGTGCTTAAACAGACACTTTTTGATATATAATTTGAAATCGCAAGCAACGAGGTCTGGCATTGTTTCCAAGAGGTGAACGCAATCGTAACCTGCCTAAGAATATATTTTGAATAAAATAGACGTGAAGAAAGGACCAGTCAGGAAAGAAGCTGATGGGCCTACCGTGAGAGAGCCAGAAAGGCCTCTTTAAGGTCTGTGATTTTCCAGGTTTGTTATCTCCGCGGTGTTAGTAGGATGTCAGTATCGCAATCGTTGCTACGGTATACAGCTCATCTCATAAAACGCCGACCTAAATTCTAAAAGGTTCTTTCTTCCAGGAAGGATAAATAAGTTGGAGTTTAAATATTGATTTTTTTGGAACATGATCACATGCTACTTCTGTCGCGCCAGGATGCCGACTTGCATAGGCAATATTGATAAACGGGCAGATATGGCGTCGCATGAATGGAAATTCTACGGTCTGAGTAAAATTTCGTAAATGTGGACTTTTTTTGAACTGGGAGATAATTCCTAATTAAGTATGAAACTTGAAGAAGACATAAATTGCCACTAAATGAGCACAAGGAAGAATATTTTTGTGCAGATTTCGCATCGATATATTTGAATTTGAAAGAGCATCGAAAATCAATAGGAAAAGTCATACAAAACAGAAGTATGAACATTTTATATTAAATGTGCTTTTTGTAAGCGGCCGCTAGAAGTCTCATTCGAAAACCGGCATTCCGGCTTGGTTGAGCTATCTTGTAGTGATCTTGCACGATAAGCAATAATATACCACTGTCTAATTTACCTTTTTCTAATCGGAAATGTGCTTCATAACTTCGGTTAGCATTTCATGAGAAAGATCAGTTACTGCGCTTGCAACACTGACTGTTTATCTCAGTTCCTGTCAAAACGAATCCTGAAGTGCGCATAAATAAAAGCCCTTGGATGTTCTAGTTAACTGGAAAGAGCCAACACCTCCCAAAAACCTCATTTAACACCCTGGCAGTAACCAATTAGTTTATGCACCAGCTGCTTTCGATGACTTCGTTTTTTATACAAAATGTTGCACTTTGATGAGGGATCGCGATAACCCTGGAGTAAAACTGAAGCACCACTTACGTTGGTCGCAGTTTTTACCGATGTAGCCGGGAGAGCAGATACAGTCACCGGTCTTCTTGTCGCATTCAAAGCCATTTTCACATCGGCATCTTTTAATGCACGTGGGTCCCCAAAAACCAGGCGGACAGGCTAAATCTGGGAAGAAAATGACGTTAGACACTTTTGTTGTTGGTCAAACTACGTGAAGTTTTGCCGTACATCTACATTTATATATGTGTATATATAGAAGAATGGACATTGTGGTTTACCGGAGTGCATTTCCACTTCATGAACTGGGTCGTTTTCTGCCGAAAAGTAAAGAATCACCAATTAAAATAACAAATGGCCAAATTTTCAAAAAAATGAAAAAAAACAAGTGCTACAACAATAACCCACATAGTTAGAAAGCTTACTTGCCGACCATAAAGGCCCTTATGTTTCGGGGATGTTCAGTGTGACTGCTGTTGTCAAGAATAAGTAAAATAGCAGCCTTAGATTTGTAGACTGGGGTTGTCGCCGTAAACCCCGATAAACCACTAGAGCGGAGTTTCAAACTAGAACGATGGTTCAGTGATTAGTGTTTACTCGTCGACTTCGTATCAGACAAAGCTGCACTGTAATTCCCCAAGCATTTTTATTTCATAGGTGTTATGGCAGATTTAAAATAATTTGCTCGGACTCAATTGTGAAAAACTCGGTGTCTTGGTGGAATTCGAACCCACGAAAGCCTAACACCTATGAATTATGTGAGCCCGGTAGTCCCCTGGTGGATTCTGGGTGTATTACTTGGCAAATCCTGCTTGAACAGTCAGCATACTGTATCAGATTTGGTGGTAGCAGACGTTGCAGTAGATTGGGCGGGTAAAATTGTCCCAAATGCAATTAAACTCGCGTCGTCCGGTGGGGCTTTGTAGTGATGGCTGTACTAACTTCCCCCCCCCCCTGCTCTCCTGGGTTCGAATCCCACCGAGGTACTGAGTTTTTCACAGCTGGGTAAAAGTAAATTTTTTATTTCATGAATGTTTTTGCCGACAAGATTTGTACGAATTGACAGAATTTCACGGGTATTGGGACTGCTCCTAGAACGGCACAGTTATCTAATTAAGAATGGTCTTAGTACACACACAGTGACGCTGTTGTGTGCTGCTAGTTACACCTATCGTAGTGCATTCTCACTCAGCAGTCACACGGGTATTCTGACCAATGTTTATACCGTCCGTCTATGTTTGCCTCATTGACTTCTTTTTTGGCCATGAGATCATGTGCCGTACAAAACGCCATGTAAACCAACTACAAAGGTACTCTCAAATTCCACCGGCACGGTCCAGTGGCAATATATGACTTCCTAGCAAATGGAGGAAATTTTTAGTCTGTGAAACCTAAGCTTCCAGTGCGACAAAGGAGTCCAACCGTACTCAATTATGAATACACTCGGAGAAGACGGTCGATTGTTTGGCGGAGTAGCAGGTGCTGATGATTAATTAATGGCGAGTGATCGGAAGCGAAAAAAAGCATTTCCCACCGGCACTCCACAATATTATCGTTGTGACATGGATCCATCTGCCCTGGCGGTGTTAACTTTTCCCCAAGCTGTCGGAGCGACTGTGGCGACTGCGTCAATTCCACAGACGAGCAGAAAATCTCTGAACGTGCAGGAGTGTGTTAACCAAACGAGGTGAGCTGGAATGCATGTCTAAGTGTAATTAGGAAGCTAATCGGGGCAACTCACGTGTCACACAGGTTTTGCCCCTACTTCCATCGAAGCAGATGCAGGTCCCATCTTCCGGGTCACATCCAATACTTAGCGGTCCACAGGAACAAGTCTGTTCACAATTCTTGCCGTATTTCCCCTTTTCACAGGCTGTGAACAGAAAAGAAGGAAGTGTTTTTGTGAAACCATAATTCACGAAATTTTTTTAGTACACAAGGGCTGTTCAGTAATTCCCATTTACCAAAACGGAAGGTCACAACGACACGCAATAGAAGATGGCCCATGACATGCCAGACATTAAATTTGATCTCACTGCTAGTCGTGTCACAAGTGTATTGTACGAGCATTCGTAGTTTTTTGAATACTAATTCCACTACGCCATAACATACTGCACCATAATATATGTGCTTCCTATTTTTGCGCACTTTGATTGCCGTAAAGCAGTTACATCAACTGCAAGGAAAATCCTATGGACAGACATAATTCAGTTGCTGCTTTGAGGGCAGGAAATTTAGGCGGAAGTTTCCTTTTTTCTGGAGGGAAGGTATGGGTAGCAATTCAATAGATGGGAGAACGGCAGGGATCGAGCCACATTGCATTCTGAGACTGCACGCTACTGTAGGCAGAACATTGAGAGTCTCCGTACACTTATCTGGCAGAAATTTTCTGTTCTCACTCTAAGATGTACATTTTTGTGAGGAAATACTAGATCCCTGAGGTGAGGTAGACAAACGAGCCGGACGTACTATAACTAAGTTGATCACGGAATAAGGCACTGACGCTTTAAAAAGATTTTTCACCGACCCCTGAAGACGACGAAAACACAGTTTTAAGAAAAGACTCAATTATATTGAAATTTCGTACTGTGGTCCTCATTTTCTGGCACTTTCTTTCCTTCTGGCACTCAGGCCTCAGCACTTACTTATCCCCGCGAAGCATCCCAGACATGCCTATCAATACGAAGACGATTATACCAAAAACGAGTTGCTACTTATTAAATGTCAGTATAATATCATGCTTTGTGTTTAAAAGAATCAGAGATTGGCAGGACAGACAGTCAAAACGGAAGTTACGGTGGAAATTTTGAGGCCTTGTCGCGCAAACTTGGACTCCTGACAATGAACCTTGTTTAAAAAATGGCAGGCTTTTACCATCAAACGTTAATAACAAGAAGAAGAGATCGCTGGAGCAAGGACGTTATTCGCCTAGCGTTCGGATTCTCACTTGAACCCATCCTTAGAGACAGTGGCAGAAACGGGTGACTCATGCACAGGAAGTTGCATTATTTATAGCATACAGTCGTTATGCCACCGCATTCCTATAGTAATTAACCGCGCTCCACTTCATCAAGAATTGTTGCTCACTGGTGCACTAATTGCTTGATAGGCGGCATGCAAGTTATTAACTGCCGAAACCTCCTCACCCCAGTTGGATGCTAGCGTGATGATTGCTCGGCCATCTGGCTCACCGGCCCGCGCGCTCCCCAAGTGGTTAATTACTTTGGCCAGCCTATGCCACAGTACGCAATATGGAGGTGGGATGTTGCTGCACTTGTCGATAGCCTGTGGTCCCGTGAACCATGACTCAAGCAACTCGCGGCTCACGAATCATCACACCAGCATCCAACACGGGTGATGAGATTTCAGCAATGAACAGCACGCATGCCGGCCATCAAGCAATTAGCGCACCAATGAGCAGCAATTTTTGATGAAGTGGAGCGCAGTTAATTGCTATAGGCATGCGGTAGCTTAGCGACTGCATCCTATAAATAGTGCAACTTCCTGTGCACGAGTCACCCGTTTCTGCCAGTGTCTCTGATGATGGGTTCAAGTAAGCCACTGTCTCTAAGGATGAGTTCACGTGAGCATCGGAAACGCCAGGTGAATAAAGTTCTTGTTCCAGCGATCGCTTCTTCTTCTTCTTATCAACTAGTTCCTGGGACTCGAATCTTCGCTTCTATCGACATCAAGCGTTAATTAAATTGAAAGCGCTCCAGAAGCCCAACCGGCAGAACAGGTGACCGGTGAGTGACTTACGTTGATCGCAGTGATCACCTTGTCTGCCGGGTGGACAGCCTCCCCAACAACGTCCTGTTTCCGGGTCACAGCCTCTTGGACATTTATCACACTTCTGACGACAGCCCTCACCGTAGAAGCCCCGGGAACAGACTTGTCGGCAGCCCGCTGAGTGGTAGCCAGGTTTGCACAGACACTCACCAGTCTTTGATTGGTAGGCAGATGCCGAGGAGAAGGAAAACACCGAAGAGGATGCGGATTAAAAGGGCAGGCAAAATGAGCAGAAATCGAGAAGGAGTACTGACAAGGACAAGAAGGGCAACCAGCTAACTGTTGTACAGTGCGTGACCGATCTCATGAACTGTTGGACGAAATTCTGAAATGCGTCTTCGATTAGGAAGGATTACTTAGGTGGGGTTATTGTAATGACAAGTATGCCGAATAAGCCCATAGCATTTCGGACTAGCCAGGATGTCGGCTTTTGGATGCACTTCTTTTTGACCTTTTGCAGAAGCCTCACTATGTAAAAAGTGACCACTTAGGTAGCGTGTATTTTCCCCATTGATTTTCGATGGTGTTTTTAATTCAAATATATTTGATAGAAAACATGCAAAAATATGTTTTCTTTTAATCCTTTGGTAGAAAATCCCATTGTCTTGATATTTTATATCCGAAAAGTGTATATTTGGGTTCCAAAAATTCTCTAATTATGAGATTTCTTAAGACCACGCGATGCCCATGCATACAGGACCGCAGACGTCGCTCCTAATGAAATGCACAATACAGTCCGGATCTATTGCGAAATTCTAGGGACTCTTTGTGGCTCCTTCTTAAAGGCATAGAGGAATATATGATTTCCCTTACTCGGAGAGCATGAACCTTGTAAACTGAAATCACTAAACACTAATACAATGGCAGATGAGGCTTAAAATTAATCGGGAATTGTGAAACTTCTTTAAAATCAAAATACACACTTTCTTCGGGCCTAAAATACCAAGACAATGTGTTTTTCTACCAAAGGAGTAAAAGAAAGCATATTTTTGCTCATGTTTTCTATGAATTATATTTGAATTCACAACACCATCGAAAATCAATGGGAAAATGCATGCTTCTTATGTAGTCATTTTTTACAAATTGTGGTTTCTGCAAAACGTCAAACAGGAATGCACCCAAAGGCCGACATCCTGATGAGTCCGAAATGCTATAGGCTTATGTTGCATACTTATCACTATTACAATCCCACCTTAGTAATCCTTCTTAATGGAAGACGCATTTCAGGATTTCGGCTAACATTTCATGAGATCGGTCACGCACTGTGCGTAAGGCGTAAGTCTTGTTTTTGTTACCCATTCGGCAGTATTTATTGTTTGTCTCTGGACAAACGCCTGCTAGGGGCCCAGACTAAATTTTCAAATAAAAACGGAAGCGGTAGGTGCCTCCCGAAAGCACATCGTAAAGCGTTATTTACGCATGACTACGGGTGGTTGTGTTTGTAATGTGAAGAAGAAGCAAAAATGGGTCAAAACGCAAAAGCATAAATATATATGCGCTCAAAAAATGGCCTCTGAGCACAGGAAATAGTCAGAAATTGAAGCCATCGAGCCTCCCTAGGTCGGAATATTTAGACGTAAGCGGCAATAAAATTTTCCAAAGCCTAGGGTGACTGCCGATTTTGAATGTTTTTCTGCTGAAGAAAAATGAAAATTGGCGTAAATTTTACTGCGAGTCAACAACTCACATCAGAAGGAAATAAAGGTGAGTCAGCCAAAATACAAGGATATATCAGCCGATGGAAAAATGTTACTTTGTATAAGTCACTTCCAATCCAAATGTCTTTGCTCGTATAGAGCACAGATGGACAAATATTTTGGACATCCACTTAAGCGGTTAATAGCATAAAAAGTCCGTCAGATATATTATCGACGGCATTCAGCCGCGAGAGGGCATGTATAGCAGTGGATCGCTTAAAGTTCTTCATATTGTATATCTAATTTTAAAAAGGACCGAACGAAACAATTCGTTTTGTAGCAAATGAACTTAAAAATCTTTCAACGGCTCGTGATAAATAAGGAAAATTTTCGGGTTGACACATTATGAAAATAAATAAAACTAATGAAGCAAGGAAAAGTCACAGTGGCCATAAACTTACCCTGTTGTTTAAACGCGCCGGAGGTGTGTTGGGGCGCGTCACACAACTAGTTGTTGAAAAGCACGCCAGCCTACAGCTACCATGCTTAATTCTTTCGGGAAATTTAGAGTTAAACTATTTCTGAGTGAGTAGCCTAAGGTCATTTATCATAAACCCCACTCTAATCTCTCTCTCAACTGCGAAAAGCAACCGAATGAGAACTTGTAGAGGGTACGAATGAAAACAAAACCAGAAGATTCCCTTTCTCCGTGTATAACATTTGAAAAAAACGTGATTTGCTGCCAGATAAGTGCAATAAAAATATTTTTCGTGCGTTATTTTTAGAACATATGTTTGCATTTTACTAGGCATCGAAAATCATTCGAAAAGTGCATACCATATAGAGAATAGTGCAGTTAAAGAACAGCGTTTTGGCGTACCTGAAATATTGCAACACTGTTTTTCGAAATAATCAGTAGTTCAACCTCGCTAAAGTAATCTTTCCCAGCTGAACACGCATTTCAGGATTTTAGTCAACATTTCATGAGATCGGTCCTCGACTGTAAATGACGCCTAAAGACTCATGCTATGAAAGATGTTTGCGTCCGCTCTCGTCAAGTGCAACAGCGAAGTTCACCCTCTAAAGTGAGTGAATTTTATTTGGCATTTATCGGAAAACAAACTGAATTGAGAACGATGCATTAATGCCAGCCCCATACTTTTAGAATTGCGTGGCGACTCTTACTCACCCGGTCAGCCTAAATTTTAGTGGTCGCCTAATTTTCGCATAACAGTACTTTAAACGTGACATCTTTTGGGCAAATGTGTGGTTTCTTACGAACTATATTTAAAATAAAAACACGCCAAGAGGTACCATAAGTGCTTTAACAATAATAGTCTTTAACAGTGTGGTAGTAAGATCACCTAAGGTTTATTGCACCAGCGAAGGATAAAGGCGGCGACTCCCTATAATTTAAAGACGAAGACGTCTGTAGGCAGGCCCCTTTTCCAAACCTCTCTTCCGGATTCAACAGCACATTACGGTTAATTCAGAGGATGCGTTGAAAGAACAGGTTGCCTTTGGAGATCTATATGAACGTGTTCCTCTACTTTACCGTTGTTGCCATTGAAAAGTGCTAAGGAGCCCGTCGCCCTAGTGCAATGTTGCTCCGTAAATTAAATCACTGTAAAAATGGCAATCCTTACCCTATGATAAACCAGTAATTAAATCCGGAAAACCTCATCTTCCCGAGTCTGGCAAATCGTCTGTTTTGACGATGCAGCATACTGCACGTATCTCACCTCCTCGAATTTACCGTTAACGACTCTTGTCTGCCAGCATCACAAATTAACGGTCTCTTCCCAGCGTCTTGGATCATATCTTGTCCGTTAGCTAAAAATGCAGAACCTGATATCTTCCGACTTTCAATTTAACAGCAGATCGAAGACAGCAATGGGAGCCAGCGTAATGCAAGAGCAGAGTGAACTGGGCATACCTCTGGGTGACAGCCCTTGAAATTGCTTTTGGGGTCGTAGCACTTCGCCGGACAAGCATTGGTACACATCTCACCGTATGTGCCCTCGGGGCAGGTGAAGTCACAATTGGCGCCATACTTCCCCGGTGCACAGGTGCAGATGCCGGTTCTGCTATGGCAGTATCCTGTAGAGCAGGTTTTGGGACAGCGTTGATCGCATGCTGGGCCCCAAAAGCCGGGCGGACAGCCCAACTTCTCACAATGTTTGCCATGTGTGCCGGGAGGGCAGAGACAGTCACCGGTAATCGGGTTGCAGCTTCTGGAAACTCCGCACTCACAGGGGCGCTTGCATTGGCGACCCCAGAAACCCTAAAAGGATGTAACAAAATTCATGCAGAAGGCCATAGAAAGACAAAACTCTTGGTACTCAGAGGGAATGTTGTTAGAAACTAGAAAGCCTGTGGCCAGTGAAGATAATTATTTCCGTGGCCACTCCTCATGCGTCAGCCGCGCCGTCTACATCGGATGACACTCCTTCTTCCGTCCTACTCCCTGCAGGCAACAGTCAGCCACCACCACCACCGCCAACACCAGTACCACCAGAACCAGCGCCGCCGCCGCCGCCATCATCACCGTCATCATCATCACTGTTGCCGCCGCCATGATCGTCATTATCATCGTTGTTATTACCAGGCGGAGATGCTGAATTGGCACCTGACACGCATGCGCCAGTCGAGGCCACTGTATCGTCCAGCCAATAGCAGATGTCCATGAATTAGTTGACTAGTTTCCCAACGCCCAAGATGTTCACACACTCTCGCAAGCTCAGCTGGTATGGCAAAAGCACGAACATGAGAAAGGCACGCGCCCCATCATTGTTCACTTAGGCGATTTTCTGACTGCAGTTGACTTTCTCTTGTCGACGAGCAGCTTCCCCGTCGAATCTGTCCTGAACACTACACTATAAGATCCTCGACGATACCGGCGCGCACTTATAGACTCAAGAGCACAGTGAAATTAATGGAACAGGCTTCATTCGCTCTACCGGATTCCTCGTTAACTTCTGGGTTCGATGACGTTGCTGCAGATTGTGGATTCACCTTGCTCATGTCAATACGTACAGTAGGTGAGCTTACTCATGGAATGTCAATCGAAATTCCCAAATCCATTTTCGTTTCGAAAAGACTAATTAAGTGGGGTTGTAAAACTAATCCTCATGCAGCTTAATTCTATAATAATTCATTTACTTCAGTATGCAGGCTTTCGAAAGAGCATCTTTCCAGTTGCACGGAAAATATACTCTGTAAAGAATGCTTACTTAAGAAGCATGCATTTTTCTCACTGAGTTTCGATGTCCCTAAAAGTCCAGTTAAAGTTCATGGAAAGCATGAATAAAAAATATTCATTCTTCCGCTCATTCGGTAGAAAATTACGCCTTGTTCCGATTTTATTCTCGAAAGAAGAGTATAATTCGGTTTTAAAAAAGTTTCTAATTGTCAGACTTTTAAATACCGTGAAATGGTCGTTCATAAATTGTCATGTCTGCATTTATCAATGCGGCTTGTAAAGTTAACAATATGGCTCATATCCACTGCTAAATTTTATGAACTCCATATAATCTCCTATTAATACCGTAGAGAAATGTGTGGTTTTTCGTACGAGGAAAATATACGGCTTGTAGTTTTAAAACGCAGAATCTAAGGGTAACGGCAGAGCGGGTTCAAAATTATTCGGGAATCGCAAAGGTTTTTGAAAACCAAATTACATTCCTTCTTCGAGGATAAAATTGGAAGAAGACGTACTTTCCCGCCGAATGAGCCGAGGAATGAATATTTTAGTGCACGTCTTCCAAGAAATATAATTAGACATTTAGGGGCACCGCAAATGAATGAGAAAATTTTATGCTATTTAAGTAGCCATTTTTTAAAGAGTATAGTTTTTGCATGCAAACTGGCAGGAGTTCGTTCGAAAATTGTCACTTGGAGGTAACTGAATTATTATAGAATTGTTCTGCAGGCTGATTCGTTTTACAACCTTACTTAATTAATCTTTTCGAAAGGAAAACACATTTCGGAATTTCGGTTGACATTTCATGAGTTAGCGCACCTACTGTAAACTAAACGAGCGCCTTAAAGGACAAGGAAACAGGGCGGTGCGGTTAATCAAAGTCATTTTATAAGGGGACACAGTGAGTGATCTCTTGAGAAGGTTCCTTGTCAAGGCTGTTTCGCAAAAGCACGAACATAGGAAAGGCACGCGCCTCATCACTGTCCACTTAGGCGAGTTTCTGACTGCAACGCGTCCAAACTACAAATAGTAAGCTTTTTCTCAATTTACTTTCTCTTGGCGATGAGCAGCTTCTCCTTCGAATCTGTCCTGACCATTACACTATAAAATTCTCGACGATACTGGCGCGTACTGATAGACCCAACAGCTCAGTGAAGTAAATGGAACAGGCTTCATTCGCAGTACCAGTTTCCTCGTTAACTTCTGAATTCGATGACGTTGATGGCAGGTTGTAGATTCGCCTTGTTCATGTCAACATGTAAACTGAACGCGCGCCTTAAATTACAAGGAAACAGAGCGATGCTGTGAATCAAAGTCAATGCGGGGACGCAGAGAGTGAACTCTTGAGAAGGTTCTTTGTCCAGGCTGTTTCGCAAACCTTCCCGAAGGCAAGAATTTGACTATTGTATTCGAACAACCCCGTTTTATACGGAGAAGGAACGGATAGTTTGCCAGCTCAGAGAATTTTACTCCTTTACTTGCTTCTGAGGAACAAGTTCTATTGATCTCACGAGTAGGTGCTTATCCATAGAAATACGGGACTACCTCCAAGCATGGTTGCGAACAGTCGAAATCAAAAGCATAAACGGCGCTTTCCGCACACATTTATGATTCTGGGCATTGGGCAGACTCCAACGCAGATTTCGGTGTTGATTACAGGGTCCCACCCAGCTACCCTCAGCACTGCTAGAAATAACAGAATCGGTCTTGTACGCACAGAAGAACCTGGTGCAAGCCTCACGCTTCCCGTGGCCAAAGATCGGTTGACCACGTGCACCCCTCGCGTTCTCCCCTCGTCACGCTAAACCTCACTGCCTCCTGGCTTACTGTCTCTTATTTCCTCTCCCCTCTCCTGTTCCCATACCCCGCTTATATGAAAAGATGAATTGTAAGTAACTTTTTCTTGTCTCTCACTTGCTTTACTTGTACTTCGTTGCAACATAGATATACTGACCCGATGAGAATTTATCAAAATCAGACGTGTGCTCGTCAACTGGCCTTCTCAATTAACATTCATGGTAGGGGGCGGAGATGAATGAAGAAGGTCCGAATGGCAGAAATTAAAGCAAACGCTATTCTAACCTTCGAAAAGGAGTCCATTTCCACTCCTGTGTTCTGAGACGTGTTGAACTAGCACTTCCACCTAATTTGCGGCTCAGGAATCAATATTCTTACCTGGATAAAAGTTGTAGGTAAGTGCACCGTCCAAAGATAAGGCGCTGAGTGCACAGTTACCTTTGTTGGTAATACTGAACGGGTGTTTCTACATACTCAGGTCGCTGGCTGAAACTCCAGGACAACACAGAATTTTCTTCATTCCGTCCGGTGAACGTCACTCCTAAGCTAATTCGAATATTCCTGATGGCTGCCGACGGAACTTGAATCCTCGCTAAACCGACAAAATGTCTGACCGCACTGTCCGATGATCCGGACTCAAAGTTGGGAATGGTGTAGGTGATTATAGGCAGACGACAGCCATTCACTCTGCTTCGTCTTTGCCGGTAACGCTTACCAAGAATGCAATTAATGAGGTGAATTTATTAGCAACAAGGACGCGCGAGTGCCATGTGATTAAGGAAGGTAGCTCTTAGGCAAAAAGACATGTTCGGATCTTATTTCGTAGTCGTACCTGCAGTAGACAACCGCCAGGCGTCTGCTATACGAGACCGAGGGTAATAGGGAGCTTAACGCCAACCCCTAACGCCTAACTCTAACTCCTAACAGGCACGGCTACAAAATAAGATCTTGCCAAATACATCCTTAACAAGAAGAAGAAGAAGCGATCGCTGGAACAAGGACTTTATTCGCTTGAAATTTCAGATGCTCACTTGAACCCGACCCTAGAGACACTGGCAGAAACGGGTGACTAGTGCACAGGAAGATGCGGTATTTATAGGATGCAGTTGCTATACTGCCGCATACCTATGGTAATTACCCACGCTCCCCTTCATCAAGAACGGTTGCCCAGTGGTGCGCTAATTGCTTGATGGCCGACATACAAGTTGTTAATTGTTGAATATCATCACCCGTGTTGGATGTTGGCGTGATGATTGCTCGGCCCCCTGGCTCACGAGCCCGCGCGCTCCCCGAGTGGTTGATTACTTCGGCCAGCCTATGCCACAGCACGGAATATGGAGTGGGGATGCCGTTTCACTTGTTCATAGACTGAGGTCCCGTGAACCATGACTCAAGCAACTCGCGGCTCACGAATAATGTCCTTGTTTCGGATTTCGGCAATGAACAACTTGCATACCGGCCAACAAGCAAGTAGCGCATCAGCGGGCAACCATTCTTGATGAAGTGAAGCGCGGTTAATTACCATTGGTATGCGACAGCATAACGACTGCATCCAATAAATAATGCAACTTCCTGTGCACCAGTCACCCGTTTCTGCCACTGCATCTAAGGGTGGGTTCAAGTGAGCATCCGAAACGTCAGATGAACAAAGTCCTTGTTCCCGCGATCGCTCCTCCTCCTCCATCTCCTCCTCCTCCTCCTTCTCCTCCTCCTCCTCCTCCTCCTCCTCCTTCTTCTTCTTCTTCTTTTTCTTCTTGTCAACTAGTTCCTCGAACTCGCATCTTCGCTTGTATCAACAAACACATCCCAGTTTATGCTAAATCATAACCGATGCTGGAATTAATTCGTGTGATCCCACCTTCTTATTTCAATGGAAATCAAGATTATAGCAATTGGGGGCATGGGAGATCGTCGTCCAAAGCCAAACCGCTAGGTTTTTACGGTCAACCAAACGACCGGATAAAATGCATCAGATTTCTTTGCACTTATATTTGCCGTTGTCCTAGATTTGATTCCTAAATAACCGGACTTAACATTGGTTCTATTACAAATGTGTGTCTAATTGCCTCATAAAGGTTTTGTTTTCGAAATGGGACTTGTCAAAATTCTACTGTTAAATAATGGTTACCATTGATTGCCTGCAGATTTTTATTACATTCATGCAACATACCTAGTCGAAGGGGTATGCCCCTAATTTGAATAACTGCACATGCCAGCTCCTACAGTGCGTGACTGATCTCATGAAATGTTAGCCGAAATTCTGAAATGCGTTTTCCATTAGGAAGAATTACTTATGTGAGGTTGTAAAACTGATTAGCATGCAGCATAATCCAATAGCATTTCCGATTTGCCAGGATGTCGGCTCTTGAATGCTCTTCTTTTGACCTTCTGCAAAAACCGCACTCGGCAAAAAATGAAAACTTAAGTGGCATGCACTTTTCCTATTGATTTTCGATTGTCTTATAAATCCAAATACACTTTATACCAAACGTGCACAAAGACGTGCTTTCTTTTACCCCTTTGGTAGAAAATCACATTGTCTTGATATTTTGTACCCGAAGAAAGTATATATTTGGGTTTTAAAAAAGTCTCTAATTATGGTATTGTTAAGACTGCGTAATGTCCATGCATACAGGACCGCACATGTCCGTTTACCAATGCTCCTCATAAAATATACAACACAGTCCGAATCCATTGTAAACTTTTATGAAATCTATATAGTATCTTCCTAAAGGCATAGAGGAACATAAAGCTTCCCTCACGCGGAAAGCATGAACCTTGTAGACTGAAATTGCTAAACGCTAATACAATGACAGATCAGGCTCAAAATTAATCGGGAATTGTGAAACTTCTTTAAAATCAACATACACACTTTCTTCGGGCATAACGTATGAAGACAATGTTATTTATGTCCTTAATTTGAAGAACTGCACACGTCAGCTTCTATTATTTCCTCTGTCAATATACTACTCCTGCGGAAGGACTTACGGTAGGGCATTCGTTTTCGCACAGTTCTCCGGTGAACCCAGGTGCGCAGACACAACTTCGTCTATCTGCACTGCATGTGGCTCCATTTTTGCAATCCGAACAGGAGTACTGACAGAGAATACCGAATTTCCCTACTGGACACCCTTTGAAGTCTGAAGGAAAAGGAAAGGCAGGTTGGAAGAGCGTCAGAATGAGAAACACTAGGCGCCATGAAAGAAGGAGACAAGCAGAGAAGTTAATTGCGAGGCCTTAAATTTGAGCATACATCAGAAAAGACCACTCACTGACCAATCTACTGCAGTAAACTTCCCTGACGATTCCTGACAAGTTGTGTTGAGACATCCGAATTGAGGTTCGTCCCCTCAAGGTCCGTCTCCCTCTCAGTATATTACTTCTTCTATTCCTTCTACGCTGGCGGTCATCGAAAATACCGCTCCGTTCATTGTAAGCACCAGAAGTTTCACCATTTTAGATGTTTTGGCAGATTTTGAATAATTCATATTGACCCAACTGTGAAAAACTCGGCGCCTTGGTGGGATTTGGATGTACGCAGTAAGGGGAATGCTTTAGTACAGCCGACGCTCCAACCACTTGAGCTACGGGACCCCACCGGACGACGCGAGCATAATCACATTTGGGTCAAGTTACCCGTCCAACCTACTGCACCGTCTGGAATCCACCAAATCTGATACAGTAAGTTGACTGCCCAGGCGGAATTTCATAAGTAATTCCCTTGACCTAAATGTGATTAAATTCGCATCGTCCGGCGGAGCCTCGTAGTTCAAGTGGTTAGAGCGTTGTCTGTACTAAAACCTTCTCCTTACTGCTTGGGTTCGAATCCCGCCGAGGCACCGAGTTTTCACATTTGGTTCAATATGAATTCACCATTTTAGACATTGCTGCGGTTATCTTTAGAACCACCAATTCCATTCTCTGCATTCCTTTTCTTCTTCAACATATTTGGGATTTTTATTTTTTCCGACTGCTTTCTTCCCACATACCCAAAATTCATCGTTGTAGGTCCAAGGCGAATTAGTCAACCGGCTCCCGCTGCGGCTGTCTCCATAATTGTTTGCTCCCCAACTTACTACGCTTTTGGAAGCAACTTCTTGTAGTGAGAAGTAAGGAACAAGGTGAAATTGAAGTCTGTAAATGCAACAACACATAACAGAGACTACACGACGACAATGCGGACGACGAGGATGAAAAGTTGGCAGTTACCGCTCTGAGCATCGTTTTCATCAACTGCCTCATCACCCAACATAACTGAAAAAGAAGTAAGCACTTTATAAGGCAGCTCTTTGTCAAAAAAACACCATTATAATTTAAACGGAGGGAAAATATGTGTGATTCGAATTCAGGGGGAGGCGGAGGTATTCCCGTTAAGGCAACTGAAAGTTCTTCCTTTTTTCAGACGCGAGTGAATTACATTATACAGTACATGAATTCCTGGAAATCTGATAGTTCATGTTGAAGGACCACTTTTTCAGACCGAATTTATGTCAAGCTTTCACTGAATAGGCAAAATTCGTAGTAAAACAAACTGGACTAAGCAATACTCACTCTCCTTATAGTATTGACCTCTGTTCATCGCCACGACGTCAACCAAATCCTCCCCTCTTTTCCATCCCAACTGCGACGTCTGTTCCGGTCTCCAAGTCTGTGACGGACCAGAAGCCGTATCCTTCTTATAAATGACTGCATTGTTGGATTCCGATTGTGCACTTTCATCACGAATGTAGACCGAACCTAAATCTGATGGGGGAATGTGCACGTCAGAGGCTAATTTACGCAAAAGTGGTCTAGTTACGAAGAAAGACGAATAGTTACTTAATTATAAAAAGTAGACAGTAAGTTATTTACTTACTTATGCATCGTTTTCCATCTGGGGCGAGTTCTTCACCGATAGGGCATATACACTGAAAACTGCCGGCCGTGTTAACACATTTACCCTGACAACCGCCGTTAAAATTCAAGCACTCGTCGATATCTGCAGGAATAAAAACCAAAGCACATTAAAACTGACTCAGTCGCATTGCAAGTCCCTAGGCATTGTGGCCAATTATTTTAACAGCTGGAATCAATCAATCAATTTGAGGTGCACCGGAGTCGAAGAAATTAAATTTGAACCAGAGTTTTACATCACAGTGGGCAACAGTGGCACTCACTATCGATCCAACCAGCAAGTAGTGGCCATTTTATAGTCAAAATGAGTCATAAAGATGGTCTTATCTGGAACTTCTAGTCTATTGAGGTCTCACTGTCAACTCTGGCGACAGTGCAATCGCAAACAGTCAAGTGCTGTAAAGGTACAAATACACTCTTCGAAGTATGCATATTTCCTCGATTCTCACTGGCTCTGCGAAGGCACGAACTACGCTTATTCGTTTCGTATTATCGCAGGTACGATAATCTCAATTCATCTGGCCCAGTTGTGAAAAAAGCTTGGCGAACTCGGTTGGGTTCAAATCCATGACAGCGAGGATAGGGTTTGCCTACGACCACGGCTCTAACCATCTGAATTACGAGGGCCATTCCAGGAACCAAGTTACCCGTCAAGCTGAAGTTCGAACCCCGAAATTTGGGATTGAATAAGATTGGTTGGCAACAACGGACAAGCCGGAAATTGGCATCCTTGTCTCCCTCATTTTTGTCAGTAATCCCTCTCTTTCTGCCCATATCTCTGTGCCACTGTCCGCGGAAGTTTAGATCAAGACCCAAAACATAATCGGACGGGAGGTCTTGTAACTCGATTAGTGAACGTTCTTCCAACAAATATATATATATATATATGTAACAGATGGTTATACCGCATAATGATATTACCGACAAAGACAAGGTAGACTGGAATGGCCATTTCTGGTTATACCGCATTCCTGACAAAAGTACACGTTAAAAGCCCATACACGTGTTCCGCCTATGTTTCTGTTGCATGACGCGGCTGCAAGGGATCCGGCTCCTCAGTCGGGATTGCCACCTTATCAGTGCAGCAGTGGAACATCAATATACTGCGTACATGCAAGTGAGCAAATCAAAATGCCCTCGGGTGTGAAAATAATGCTTTGGTTTGTAGAAGTGTCTTGTGGCAGGGAGAGAAAGTGGAGGGTAATTTGCACCTACCCTGGCACGTGTAACCATCGGCTGCCAGTCGGTAGCCCGCATCACAGACGCAGTGGTATGAGCCCACCTCGTTAACGCAACGAGATGCCACACCTTGACATTTGGCTTCACCTGTAGCACATTCATCTCTGTCTGGAGGAAGGAGAAGTAAGGCAAGCGGAGTTTGATTAATGGAGGAACCTGTAGGCGTTCACAGACCATATATCATTCGTTTAACACCTCCGATAAATGAAATGGCTAGTAGTGAGGTTTTGTGGTGTGCATGCGACGCCATATAAGAAAGTACTCAACCATGGTTGCTCTTTCTTATCAGCAAAAAGATGGAAGAACATCAACGGCAATCCGCAAAAAGAAGGCGAAACGTAAAAGGTCGAGGATACGTCGATGTGTAAAGTGCCAAGCTCTCAAACCAAAATGGAGTTAGATAACTACTCTGAGAGACAGCGTAGCTGAGACTGCAGACGAAAACCTGTATAATACGCAGGCAAAACAACGACTATCTTCTAGGCACGTGGGGAGCATTTTTCACCTGGAAATGTTGACAAACTTTTGACAGTCGGTCTGGCCTAATTGGCCTCCTAGAATGGGCATCAACCCCCCTTGTTGCGTGACGGCCTTGTTTGGTGTTTTTTACTCCAATAAATGCTGCCCAACCTTTGTGTTAGATCAAAATGCGTCAAAAGTCTGTCGTGGTATGTGTCCGTCGGGTCGCGCTGAACCTCCATGGGCTTTTAGGTATCATCCTATATGTGGGTGCACACGGCTGACAGAGGTTTACACCGCATCAGCCAATGAGTCCGATTTCATCCCCACCATGCCGACAGACTTGAAAAAACCACTGGTACAAGAGTGCGGAGAGGACAGGTAAGATGGATTGTCAGCTAATTCTTCGCCATGACAGTTCGACCGTCGCGAGTGAAGGCCTCTACTGAGTACAACATGCAGTAGGCGCAGCAATGGTGACTTACGAATGAGGTTATTTGTAAAAGAAGACAAAGGCACAATCACTGGGACGGTAGATTTATTGGCCTTAGCTTTCAGACTCGAACTGGAGTTCATCATAATTCCGGTTACAAGAGAAGACGAGGAGGACGAGAAACTACCCTTCCTTGACGTGCTCGTCACGCTCACACCTAATGGTAAACTCAGCACTACAGTGTACCGAAAGACAACCAATACAACCCACGTCCTCAACTATCATAGCAACCACCCATTGGTGCACAAACGGGGTTGTGTGAGGGCGCTTTTTGACCGGTTAAAACGCACTGTAGCGAGCCCGAAGGAAGGATGCAAGAACTACGGGGTCTCAGGGATCAATTAACAAGGAACAGCTACTTAAATAGTTTTATCAGTTGCTGCATACGCACGCACCCATGACGGACAAACGGAAGAGACACCCATAATTTGGCACTACCTACCGTACATAAAGAATGGGTCCTAGGCTACAGAACGCATTGCGTCAGAGCTAGGCGTGGGCATCGCTCATCATCCGGCGGCTGCCATGCGTAGCAGGATCATGAAAATGAAGGATCGGCTGGACGCAGGTGAACAGTCGGGCGTAGTCTATCAAATCCCGTGCCAAAACTGTCCTTACCACTTCACAGGCCAAACAGGACGACGTCTCAGCTCACGAATACTTGAACACAAACGGGTCGTTCGAAGAGGTGATCCACTATCTCAAGTCGCCACTCACACGCTAGAGGAAGGCCATGAGTTCGACTTCGCCAACACGCGGATATTGCGCGAGCCGGCAACAAGACGTGACGAGAACTGTTGGAGGCGTTGTTGTCGGACATCAACTCTATCAATGTACCCATTGATTTGCCTGTGTGTTATCAAGCACTCCATTAAGGCGGCCAGGTGGCGCAGCTCACATCATCGCGACGTACAAACGACGTCACCACGCTGGGGGACCATCGTGGGCCAGGCGGCACTAACCAGACCTAGCCACGAACGTAGTCCCCCCCGCACGGAACAACGATATAACTGTTCACGCGTTGCTGCACTCTAACTCCAGTTCGAGTTCGAAAGCTAAGGCCAATAAATCCACCGTCTCAGTGATCGTGCCTTCGTCTTCTTTTAAACAAGGACCTGGGATGCGCATATCCTCTTCCATTCGTGAAGTGATTTACACTGAGACGGACTTGCGCAACATCTACAGCAGTCTCTCTTCCTTTATTAACTTCGTCCCGATGACAAGGCAATGTCAACACCGCCAGAGATGGAGGGAGGCGCAATTTTCTGTCATGGCCAAGCCGACGATTGCCAAACTGTCACGACCACTTACATGCTGTGGCCTGAAAGAGTGTCGACCAATGGGCTAAACCGGCTTCCTTCGAAGGGTGTCTCCGATTGCAGTGGGATCCGAGACTTTCTCACGGAGGCCTGTCGCATGTACAGTTAAGGCCCGGACCACGGATGGCATACAGGAACAAGCTCTTTAACTCTAAAACCTGGTGCGTCCACACCAACCCCCGGTTGTTTGTACTCCGTCCGCCCATCGGAAGAGTGAACTGAGTTATATGCGACGCAAGTCACCACTGAGCCGGGCCAATGGTGGTTATCCTCACTGGTGATTGAAAACTCGCCTTTTGCAGCACACATAAATGTTCTGTTGCGTGGGTCCAAAATGGACCTGGGACATTGTTGCTAGACAGATACCTTTTTGAAGTATAGTTCGCACCGAGGGTGGGACCAGCGTACTTGTGACAAAGGCATCTCCAGCTGCCGCGTTTGGTTTAGACTCGACTTCGTCTTGCCTCTGTCTCAAAATGGCACAGCAATTGGCAAGAGAGATTGAGCTCACTGCCGCGATGGTCTTCGGTAAGTACATCCCCCTGGTGCTAAATTGAGCCAATGCGATCACTTAGTAGTCCTGAGTCAGAAGCTTTAAAGTCGGCGCTGTAGCGGTCCCCGGGTAGACAGTGTGCCTGGGATGGCTTCTTCCCAGTGACAGGACTTCCCGATGTGATATGCAGGCGAGTAGGGCCTGTTTCGCATCGAGTCGTCTCGCCTTGGTCTTGCGATCGGAACGCGATGAGTTTAAAATAAACTGATAGAGGTCGACGTTTTTTTAAGTCTCTAGTTATAATTCACTTCCCGCACGTCTAAATTTTCCCCAGTCACCGATAGTTTTCTCCAATTGGGAGACCAAGTGGCGTACTCTGTGTGACGTTGGCGCTGTCTTTTTTCTTAAGCACCCAGTCCGTTTGCCAAGCGGATTGTGAAAAGTTACTTTCCCTTCAATCACATCGGGTTCTTCTATAGTTCCTAAAGACAACAGGCATCAGCCTGTAGTGCTTGGCGACACTGATGCGAGATCATGCTGCGTTCAACATTTTTGATGAATTTCAGGAAATGTGATAACCAACACCAAGCCTGATAGTACGTTTGAGCTGCCCCAGCGCCCTAAACTCAACCAAAATGGCAAACTTGACGCAGCGGAATCAACTAACCAATCAGTCTTCAATGCATCATCGAGCACGCATGACGCCTTTGCTCGCGCGTGTAACCCAATCAATGGCCGGTGGAACTTTCAAGATCTTTCCACGAGGGGATTCTCGAGCAAGAAACGGCAGCCAGCACTCCAGAGGCCATAAAGGTCCTAGACTCCAGCGTACTCCAGTAAATAAGGTGCGTTTCAGTGAGTTAACGGTCGTGTTACACCGTCCGGCCGAATGGAGCTTGCTCCTGGGGGTCGATTTCCTTCTCACTCATCCACCCATCAGGACGCAACATCTACCTTGTCATCTCAGTAAAACAAAATATAGCTCAGACTACAACGGACCATCCTGTGAATCACGAATAGCGGATGCTGTGTATTCGTACAACTGGAAGGCGTGTTGTTGGGATCTAGAAGGACGAGGACAAGATGTTTACGGTTTAACTCTGCTTGTCGACGCGAGTTTTCGAGCTGTCATCATTTCCTTGTATCTATTACCTGTCATGAGAAATGTGCTAGTAGTCGACTAAAAGGGATTTGAACGCGGAAGGAAGCTGGGGGAAGGATGGGGATAGTGGAGGACTTGAAGAATGGCAGCTCACGTACCCTCACAAGTTCTCCCATCTGCCTGCAAATCGAATCCAGGGCTGCATGCACATTCGGCCGTTCCTGCGGCGTTTCGAATACATTTTTGGGTGCAGCCGCCGTTGCTGAAGAGACAGGGGTCCGCGACCTCGAGGACCACTCCTAAAAGACATAACAGGAACAGGAAATGTTTAGTTTCTAATGATGGTTTTCCATGACAGTCCGATCGTTGTTACGGCTGGTATCCACCGTGTGCCCCACAGCGAGGTGAACACAGGGACGGTGACTTGTGCCTGAGTTAGTTTATAGTGATTGAAAACTTGCGTTCCATCTACTGCACTCTCATATCCTCACCCACCTGGGCCTAGTACCGAAACAGACTGAAGAAGACTCGAGACATGATTGGGCACAGATGGCTGGCACGGCGTGAATCCGCACCTAGACGTGCCAACACACCCACGTAGTTCACAAACAAAGGATCAGGATTTCACGCAGGAAGATAGAGGACGGCTTGGATCCCAAGTGGGCGGAAGTAGTAAAAAGACCACATCAAGAAGGAGCCATTGCAGACTGACTCTCCGTACAGAGGAGGGTTGTTTGCTGTTTATCTGCCAGGAGGATGACAATCTCTGCCTTCCTTAGGCGGACTTATGCTTATCTTGAGAAAATCTGAATGGGAATCTGTGCGTGAAGGTGATGACGGTTCTTATGAGGGCATCCACCTTTCGGCAAAATCTCAATAATATTGAGGCTTCGAATGATGTTTTTCGGCATGCTTGTACATGAAATTTCGACGATCGTCACCGATGATGTCCACTGCGCGTCCCACATCATGATGTACGCAGGGACATTGACTTTCACGTAATTGGTTTATAGTGATAGTAGGTTTGCACTGCATCTACCGCACTCTCTCCCTCTCTCTCTCTCTCTCTCTCTCTCTCTCTCTTACCCCACCCTTCTGTGCCCGGTGTGATGGAAAAGTCAGGAAGGCCGGAGACGGGCTAGGGGGCGTGTTGACTGGCACGACTAAACAGCCCGTCTGCGCGTGCCACACACAGGACCGGGTTTCCACAGAAAACAACAAAGGGGTCGGCGACTGGGGTCACAAGTGAGTGGGAGTGTAGTGAAGGGCACATCAGGAAGGAGCCATCGCAGCCTGACTCTCCATCCTTAGGGAAGGGCCGAATAATACCGGAAGTTGGCAGTCTCCCAAGCCACGGCTCCTAGCGAACCGTTAGATATTTAAGCGCCTCAGTTTGTTCACAATTAGGAATATGCGCTCGGTCAGTTGACCTCTCTCTTTCCTCTCCCAGACACCACTCCACTAGCAGTTGTCTGGTGCTGGGATTCGGCGCAGTGACTGACAGGGCTAGAGAAACCGACGGTGCGTCACACACACACACACACACACACACACACACACACACACACACACACACACACACGACCTGGTTCCACGTAACACACTGGGAGTTCACTTGAGGGGATGGGCGGTTCGGATCTAACATGCGTAAGCGTGTCATGGAAACCACACTAGGCAGGACCAACTGCAGTCGGCCACTCCAAACAACCACATTGGTGCTGACTGCAAGATCCGAGTTATCCCCTCAGTTGGCGGCCTTCCAAGCCACGACTTTTAGCGCACCCTGATAGTTACAGTAGACGTGCTAACTCATAACCAAAACTCTGAAAAGCACTTACGACCCAAAAAAATTACTTAAGTAGGGTTGCGATACTAATCATTATGCAGCATAATTGCATAATAACTCATTAACTTCGGGATGCCAGATTTTGAACGAACTTCTTTTCGGCCGCCTGAAAGAACTGCGTTGTGCAAAAAGAACTACTTAAATAGCATGAATTTTCCTCGTTTATTTTCGACGTCCTAGCAAATTCGAATATATTTCATGGCAAGTATGCATAAAATATTTATTCTTTCACTCATTTGATAGATATGTGTGTCTTGTTTAAATTTTATACCTGAATAAAGAGTGCAATTCTGTTTTAAAAGAATTTTCCAATCCCTGAATAATTTTCAAGCCGACCTGCCGTTACACTTGCACTCAGTGTTTCCAAACCCCAAGCTATTTGTTTTCTGTGTTCGGAAACTCATATATATCTGTACGGTGTTAAGAGGGGACCGTATGACATTCATAAAATTAAACAATGGATTTGAGCCGTACTGTAAACTTGGCAAACAACACTACTAAATGCAGGAACACGGTGTCTTATGGATGTTCTTCTTACGGTCCTAAATAAGCTCATAATTATAAACTTTTTGAGGCCAAATTACACCCTTCTTTCAAGTATGAAATTTAAAGAAGGCTTAATTTTCTGCCACATATGTCCTCCAACATGATAGAATTAACTCCAGAGATTTCGGAACATGAAGCGGAACTCAAGGAATGTATCCAGAGAAAAGGTCGCACTAAACATCTCGCAATAAAAACAGACAGTTCATCTTTTCAGAAGTAGTGAAGGAACCTGTGAATGATTCCTAGTTAAGATCTTTTCATATTCATCTTCACTTACAAGTGTGACGGCGATTAATAGACCCTCAATTGCACATACTCATGAAGTTGATCATACTTAAAACAAACAGACCATATGAACAACGTGGGTAGGGCTTCCGTCGTTTAAATTACCGGGCATGCTCGTCCCATTGCGCCTTAGGGGGTCATTCTGGAGCCCTCACATGCAACCGCATAGCGACTGGTGGTATATATAGGAAGAGCACCGATAAAGACATTAGACACCTAGTTGGCCATTTCTGGCTTATTAGCCATCGTCAACCAGCCATACCCAATCTCAGGTCTAGGAGACCTAGGATTCGTATCCGGGATCTTTGATCATTGAGTGCTATGAGCACTTTTCACAATCCAATCGTTGAGCGGCGTCCTTCCCACGAGGGTTAATTTCCCCGATCGCAACCGAAAGGGCAACAGGCTCATGATCGAGTTTAGGACTTAAACACGTGTCAATGAAGATGACTGGTCCCATTCCTCCCCACAATCACTGACACCCCCCACTGACAGCTCAGCACCTTCCACGGCCTTCCCACACAGTTGCCCACAGCACTCTACTCTCCACCGACAGCCTAGCTGACATGTTTGCTCCAACTCTCATTTCCGGATCGATCATTTGTACATGAGTTACTATTACTCCCTATACCGTTGCGTATGAACATGCTTATCGACAGTAATAGAGTTTTTGTATATCCCTACTTCCTTTCCTCACAATACCCATATGAGTGTTCGAAGCTTGCTTAATGATCCTAGTCAGCACTTCACTATCAAGAAAACGATTCTGAGTGCCGATAGAATCAAACAGGCAAGTCCCAGGAAGCAGTTCAGAAAAAGATGAGCCGATCGCTGGAACAAGAAGCTTGTTGGCCTGGCGCTTCGGATCCTCACTTGAACCTATCATCGGAGACCGTCGCAGAAATGACTAATAGGGGGCACAAAATGCGGAATTTTTGTAAGGCGCTCTTGCCAGGCCACTATATGCCAACTAAAATAGGCAGTGTCCGTGTTCACCGCTGGGGGTCATAGGTAATGCGATAATTGCTTGTCAGTCCGTACTAGCCATGCGGGAGGGTG
This sequence comes from Spirometra erinaceieuropaei, assembly GCA_902702965.1. Classification (NCBI taxonomy): domain Eukaryota; kingdom Metazoa; phylum Platyhelminthes; class Cestoda; order Diphyllobothriidea; family Diphyllobothriidae; genus Spirometra; species Spirometra erinaceieuropaei. Next base: position 1,236,382 of record CACRXP010000014.1, read on the forward strand.
TGGGCGACCAACAGTCGCGATGACAGCGAACCAAACTCTTAAATAATCGTCACGTCAAGATGTGATAAGAAAGATGAAATAACAGCCATTACCGACTCGGGCACGGACCGACAAATAATAATCGCATCAACTATGATCCTCAGCGATGAACACAAGTGCTGCCAAATATAGTAGGCATGTTGTAGAGGGGCACTCACTGATCCTGCTACAGGACTCATTCGTCTCGTTTTGGTTTGAGGCGCCCTCTCGAATCCAACCGGCAGCCCCCACAGTGACGCGTAACACGGGCAGAATAGTAAAACTAACAAAGACAGGGATGACTGACTTGTGACCCTTTAAGTCGTTTCTGTGCCTATCTCTGATGGTGGGTCCAAGTAAGAATTTAAAACACAAAGACAATTATTTTTTTGTTCCAGCGATCGCACCTTCCTCTTATGAATTCTGAGTGCCTTATTCAACGAGGCGTGTGTCAACCTCAGCCTCTTGGGCCGTTACATTCTGCAATGGAATTGACAAGATTTTTCACCCCATGTCACTGAGTGATCCGTCAACTGACTCACCTCGGTCAGAAGGAAAGGGTGGAGGTGTGCCATTGATGTTAGGGCTATTTAGTTGAACAAAAAGTAACTTCTTCCAGCACGCATTCTCATGGCAACTAATCACTCGTCTTCTTCAGAGTGTCATTTCGCTTTCGACCGTGCGATGAGCTAGAATCAAGCAGATTGCTGAATCTCATATCAAATACAGAAGGCGTGGCATCTGAAGAATATCGCAGTCAATAGGCCCCCCCACGACCTTTAGGCGTCGCATGAGGAAATTAATTTGACGACTGAAGGTCACCCTCCGGCCAGAGATGAGCTGCAAGTGGCCTTGGTGGTGAGCTCAAGAAGGAGTTAGAAACCTTCGGTAGGAAAATTACTCGACCTTCCTGTTCTTCTCTTTTATTAACTGGATTAAGACGCCTCCACGCAATCTTAGAGAGGTCTTAGAATACGAGCATGTGGAGAACGAAGTGAGTTCGATTGAGAGGAAAGAATGTTGAGTCCGGCAGAATGATCCGTGATTTGAAAATTCTCCCCAACGAGCCCAGTCAATATACTCATTACAGAAGGTAAAAGGAGCAAACTAACTGAGTATCCTGGAATATCGACGCCACAACGAGCATTGTGAACTCCCTCCTCTTGCGGATAAGATCGGTTCAGTGATTGAGTGCCCAACTAACTACTTTTTACCGTCAAACAAAAGAGCTGCTGGGCCGTACGGAATACAGTCCTCTGGACTTTCTGAAAAGCGGGTAACAGGAAGGAGTCTTTGACAGCTGCTTGTTTAATCCTTAAATAACCTATCCATCCTCTGTATCACCCATCGTAGTAGAACTGACTTACATATGCGAACGTCAAAACAGGACACGAGAACGGGAACCGCCTGCAACACAGGTGACTTTGAGCCCATTTGCAGTAAAACTGGAGTAAGGTTTAAGTTACGGATGAGGTCTAAGGTTTTATTCGAAGTTACCGACAATGTTAGCCAAGATCAAGTTGAGGATTAAGGTAGGAGCTAGTGTTAACGGTTGAGTTAACGTTCAGGGTAGGATAAGGACCAAGATCAGTGTGGTGATTTAGTTTTATACTAGGGTTATTTTCGGGGTTAGGACACAGGACCACTTTGCCCTTTGTGGAATTATGCGCAGGCCAACATTTATTACTTGAGCGGGACATTCCTATTTCAATGTTCTGTTTAGACGGCCACGTAAGTCAGTCCCGTCCCCATTGCATTTTTGAATGCTTGCTTAAATTACCTGCGACGCTTACTTTCATATACACGAACAACGGCCTCGCATCTGCCGTGTCATCGATGCCTCCATTTCCCCTGGATAATCAGGTCGTCTTTGTTAGACTACATCTCAACATACAGACTACCATGTTGTCCACTCTACTCTCGCATTTTTTGTCTTTTCTGGGCGCTTGTGGAGCTCAAGTAGTTAATTAGCGCAGAACAAGTGAGTTGACTTTGGCTGAGAACTGTATGTTAGCTGCTCAAGTAAGAGTCTTCTTTTAATTATGTATTCTGCAGTCAGGGGGCGCTTTGTGAAACCGCAATCTTTCGTATCACAGTGACGACATGGAAATCGATCAGAGTAGAACGCGAAGGCGTTGCCTCATTTGCATTTTCTGAACCGTTCGCAGGGACCACCGGTCGTAGAGGAGAGGAAAAACGCTAAAAAGCCTAGCCTTTTTTCACCGCCTTTCTTTGATGAGTCAACTAATAGCGCAGAGGGACCCGTATGAAAGGAGGGCTATGCGTGAAAGACAACAGAGAACGAACTAGGCTTCAGTAAAACCGACAAGTTCGCGTGCGGGGAGGGGGTTGTAAAACAGAACTTTGAAGGAATTTCTGGGTTATGGATATCTTTAGGGGGTGCAGGATGTTTCAACTTGAAAATACAAGTGGGAGATTGGCTTTCTGAACTTCGTGATTCATGTGTCCCACATTTTAGCCTCAGCAGCCCATGCAGGTGATCATAACAACTGGATTTTGTAAGTCAAAAAGGGATGCATCGATTTATTCGCGCGGCATGAGACGAGTGCGTTTGCAATATCTTAGGGAATAGTGCATTAAGCGCGATTTTGGGTGATCAGCGGCTTGAAACCAGCTCACGGCAAAGACCCTCTGAATGTGTGACTTCACACTTCCCATGGCCCGCCCCATCGGAACGCCAATATGTTTCGTAAAACGGTGGCACCCAATTTTCAGAATGTAAATAGATAAATGCACATATGAGGTGATACTCCAGAGGATAAAAAATCGGTAAGTAGAGTGAGGCAACTATGCAACTCACTGTAGCATGTTCGTCCGTCATTGCCTAACTGCCAGCCGGGATTGCAGTCACAACTGAAGGAACCCTCAACGTTGATGCACCGGTGTTGGCAACCGCCATTTCCTTTTTCGCACTCATTGATATCTTAAAGAATAGATGTGGAAGCCAGAGTAAACACTGTAGTGGGGGCGGGGTTGAAGGCAGAGCGTTTGGAAAAAAATGACGTAATCATGACCGGTAGGATGGGATCTACAGCGTCATGCTCAGTGCGCAACACGCAGCCCCAACAGGAGTTGAGACTCAACCGTAATCATCCATGCAAATATTGACATACAATGCAATATACATATGTACTCAAAATATGTATATTATATATATAATATAATATAAAGTTTTATAGTTGCGAGCAACAGCATCCTCTGTGCGCCCCATGGAGTGGACGCAGCACCGGTGACTTGAGGGTGAATTAGTTTACGGTCAGGTAAATTTGATCCGATGGCAATGTAATGTCGAGACGACCGGAAGTTGGCGCGGACACAATGGTCGGTAAAGCTAAACAGCCCATCTACGCATATTACACACGCTCTGATCCCGAGTACTTGGCCTAGGTCTCTCTAAGACTGCCTTGTCTCATGCCGATGAGAACGTCATGGGGCAACGTTTAAAGGAAAACTTTGCTGCCCGACTCTTAGTCTTCCATCCACTCCATCCGCCTTTCCTTTCCCATACACCAGCCGTCTGTTTGAATTTGTCATTCAACCGATGATGGCATATTAATATTGCTACTGCCAACAATTCATTCCCTATAACCACTGGAATATCTGCAACCAACTCCCAAGTCGCGGTTCATTCGACGGGAACCAACCACGCATTCATGTTTGACGAAGCAGAAATTCTTGTTCGAAGCGATAACCGCGTGAGCCGCGAACTGCTCCAGTCATGGTTTTCCGGTCCTCAATCAATCAACAAGCTTAACGAACCCCCCTCTCCGTATTCGGCGCTGAGATTTAGCCTAGGCAAAGTATCTAACTGCGAGGGGAGCCTGCGGATAACCACTGTCCCCGGTACCAATGTTGGCAAGCCAAATCACCCAAGAGTCCACGCGGATGACGAAATCCGATAGTCAGCCGCTTGGCGGCGCACGATGAACGTAGAAGCCGATAATCTTGACCGGCATGCAGGCGCATGGCAACGGCATACCTCAACACCTGGTCAGTCGAGCTGTGATGCACACGGGAACTACCAACTGCAATAGGCACGTAGCGGCCTAGCAACTACATCCTATAAATATTGCAACACCTGGACAATCCACTACCCTTATCTGACTCTGTCTCTGGTGATGGACTCGAGTGAGAATCCGAAACATCAGGGTAATAAAGCACTTATTCCAGCGATCACGCCTCTTTATCCACGATTAATATTACCAGTCGTTTGATGACTGCTAACGCCTTCATTACCTTATTACCACTGTTAACGCTTTCAAGGCCACTACTGTTGCTACTATTCGTACAGTTAGTACGGGCGTTAGTACTGAATTTGACACATGAACTGCTGCAACTAACATTAAGCCTTCGAGCCCCCCGTCATCATATCTCTTTTTTGACTGCAATCATACGTATAAGACTGCCTTACCGATAATGACTGCGATGCGAGGTGGTAAAGGGCTCGCAAATCAAGATGTTGTCGTCGGCCAACCGCAAACAATCTCGAAATGCGCCGAATTTCTGAATTCTGTTAACCAGAGCAGCGACTTCCTGACGGATAACAAACAAGAAACCCGACCTGCCTTTTCTGCACGTATTTTTTCCGTCAAAAAGTCAGAACATCCACAAAGTTGTTAAAGTAATGCCTTTAGTTGCTCCGGACGATAGGGATTTCACGGCCAGACGGGTCTGTCTGTTGGCCTAACTGCGAACAAATTGGCGTGTCACACGTAGCGGAGAGGAGAACGATCGTCATTAAGAGCTTTTCTTATAGAAGAGGGCTCTTTCGTTTGAAGAATATGCATGTGCAGACAGGACGATAAAAGCGAAGAAAAGAGTTCCAGGAAGCGGTTCAGAGAAAGGAGATGTGATCGCTGAATTCTAGTGTCATCAATTACTTGTTCCAGCGAACGCATCTTCTGTTTTTTTTGGCTTTTGATATTTAATGCTGCCGCAGCTCGCTGGATGCTTCCTAGTGCGGCCTCTATGGCACTGCCACTCAAATGGGATCTGGCCTGCGCCTTCTTTTGTGAAAACCTGGTACAAGTCCGTGGGACTACGTAGACGGGCTGTTTAATTTTGTCATCCACTGCGTCCGAGCGCGCCTCGGGTCGTCCTGATTCTATCTTACCTCCAGATCCAGGTGGGTGAGGGAGGAGTGAGTGTGACAGATGCTGCACAAGTCCGCTACCAATATAAACTAACTGACATGTAAATCAGGTCCTGAGCCCTCCACGATATGGGTCGCCTAGTGGGCATAGTCGATCGCTACGGCCGAACTGGCAATACTGTTAGACGTTGTTCGGCGTTGATCTGGAGAGTGGGCTCACAAGTCAGAGAGGTGTTGTGACATGACGCATGCTGGGCGTCATCCACTAGGGCTTCATCTGTAATGTCATTTCGTACAACCTATCCCGACTTGATCTAGTTTTTCAATAGTCGGAGTGCTGGGGTCCTCTTATTCAGGATGGACGTCCTAAAAGTTCCCCCCAACAACAAAATCCGGAAGACTAGCCACGGGCTACTGGAGCAACCACTCACCATCCTGCAAGCGAGGATAACTAAGTGCACCCCACAAAAGAGTCGAAACACCCAACAACAAAACGAATTACAAAAGAGGTCGGTCGTCATTAACCACGGCGTTGGTTGATGGCGCAAACTACCCATGACAGCTGTAGTGTCATAATCGGATAAAGTAAGATATTAGTTCAGATTAACATGCTCTCCCGGTGTATTTCAGGTTGTCACTCGTCTACCACGAATTCCTTAAATAAGCGCTGTTGCCCACAGATGTAAGAAACAATTAGCAACCAACTGCTGAGGTGCAAGGTGCACTACTCAAGGGCCGATACATTTCACTCTGTTTCTTATATCTACTGCGGCTAATGTAATGACAAATACGCCGGAGAGTTCGATGAAAGGCGGACAATCCTTGCGAAAGATTGTGCGGGGACAGGGCAGAAGGCCGATCAATAATCTTTGATGGCGGTCTTACTTCGTCCCACCCACATCCGCCTTGATTGGAGACGTTGAAGTCGTGTGCCGAAACAACGATCGCAAGTCAGGAAAAGCGTCCGAGACTTGACACATCTGATCAGTACTTATTGGCTGGCCTGTTAGCCTTCCATGGACTTGCCGAACTCTGAGGCACGGTATAAGGCAGCTCGAAAGTCAACTCTAGTGTCTGAATGCGGTCACTGAGGCGACATGCAGTTGCTGCGGGACCACACCAACTTCCCTGTCCACAAGTACCCAGCCTGTTTTGGCCCCACTCAAAAGTCAAAATATTAGTGACAAGACGTCAGTTTGCCTCTGGCGCACGCCAAACACCTACTTCTTCCAGCGTTCGCTACCAACCTCCCGCGCACTCTGGTTAAACAAACTTTTTTTCGGACTAAGATTCCCTCCATGGCTTCCGTTTTGAGGCCCCCCTACGGTCGTAGGAAACAAATGACCACAATTCTTACAGGAACACTTTTCCACAGAACTTAGGGATTAAACAATCCATTTTAATGCTCAATAATTTATAACTCTGGAAAAGTAATTTAACAGGGGAAACACCCTGTGGTTATCAGCGTCCTTTTTCACCCTGAACTGTTTGTAAACCCTGCTTTGAAGACCTCCATTTTCACCGCCATCTGCCTTCATAAATAAGACAGGAAGCTGGTGAGCCTACCCGAAGCCAGACACACCCATGCGCCACAGTATGTCCAAGTCGCTAGCTTAATTAGTGCTGCTGAAGTTGAAATTATGTAAATCAAATGGGTAGGCAATTGTCAACTTCGGTTTACCGAACCTCACACTCAGAGGCATGAACGACGCTACTTAAAACTTCCCTTGACCCCTAAACACGCATTAACAGGCGATTGGATTTAGGATCCCGCTGCCCTTCGCGCGCGCATACTCAAGGTTGCTCGATGGTGATTGGCCGGCGAAGGCTTGTCAAGGTAATTCCGCCCCATGACTCATTCAGCAGAATACCTGTTTATCAAAGCATATCAATTCGCCGAGCATTTTGATTCTGTTCTTATCGTCGATTTCTCACCACCGTAAAGATTTTGAAGGGCAGACGGTCAGAAATCCCTCCTAAACGGGAATTGTTGATGTCATTTCTTACCAGAGGAATTTTACTTTAATTTTAAGTGAAATTCTGTGGTCAGTTCACGGCACACAGTCGGCGCTAGACCGAACACCTTTCTGCGTGACCCAGAAATTCGCACGCGGTGTCACCTGAGGCCGCTAGTTGGCACCGCGATCAGTTACGATGACAGCAGTGACTGTTTGTTCAGCAGGTCTTTGTTAGACAGGCGAGAGCGTGTGCGAATTTCCCCGTTGTCTTGCGTGAGATGACGAGGACCTGTGCACGCAGACAGCAGCAGCAGACATGCAATACCATTTTCATTTACGAGCATGTGAGAAAAGTAATCAGCATCCGAATAGGAGAGCAGTACTGCTAGTCTGAAAACTCTTCTCCAGTGACTGCCTCTTCCGCGATAACCTGTGTGAAAAACATGTACAGTGAGTGACCGATCGCATGAAATCTTGACCAAAATTCTGAGACGCGTTTTCCATTAGGAAGGATTACTTAGGTGGGATTGTAATAGTGATTATCTTGCGGTCAGCAGGATGTCGGCTTTTGAATGCCCTTCTTTTCAGTCTCCAGTAAAAATCGTAGTCCGTAAAAAGGGACTACTTAAGTGGCATGCATTTTTCGCACTTATTTTCAGTGGTCTAATAAATTCAAAAGTATTTTATAAAAAATATGAATAAAAATATTCCTTTTTACTCATCTAATAGATAATCACGTTAACTTCTTATTTTATGCTCAAAGAGGGAGTATGATTACGTTATCGAAGGGTTTTCTAATTCCGAAATAATTTGGAGCCTAATCAGCCTTTGCATGAGCGCCTAGTGATTTTATACTACAAGGTGCATGCGTTCCGTGTAAAGGAAATCATACATTCTTTTATACCTTTAAAAATATGCCATATTAAGTCCATAAAACTTTTCAATGCATGCGGGCTATGTTGTTCATTTCATGAGGAGCAGGCAAACGAAGATACGATGCTGTATGAATGGACATTGCGCGGTCTTCAAAATTCTCATAATTAGAAACATTTCGATAGTCTAAATGTACCCCTTCTTCGATTATAATATATGAAAGTGACGTGATTCCCTATACAAATAGTGAATGGAAGAAAATTTTTATTCATATTTTTTATTGAATATATTTGAATTTATAAAACCACAGAAAATAAGTGTGAAAAATGCATGCCACTCAAGTAGTCCCTTTTTATCGAGTACTGCTTCAACAGGGGGTCGAAAAGAAGTATATTTAAAAGCCGACATTCTGCTGAGTTCGAAATACTATAGGATTATGCCGCAAATTAATCACTATGACAACTCCACTTAGGTAAACCTTCTTAATAGAAAACGCGTTTCAGAATTTTGTCCAGCATTTCATGAGATCGGTCACTCACTGTGTTCATTCCTCTCCGCTCACGTACTGCCACTGGAATGCTTGCAAGTCAGGCAATTGAACTCAAGTATCCCACAGCTCCAAAATGAGGTGAACTTACCGTGCAAATGTAGGAACGCTCGCCAGTGAGACGGGAGCGTAAAATGGCTTATCCAGCAGATATGCCGGGTAAATTTTCGGACAAATGACGATATTTCCGTTATTGTATCTAGTCTTTTCTAGGAAGGTAGGCCTTCAGACCGTCGACTAAGCCAGCATTTGATTTTCGATAACTGCCCTGTATCGTAAGAATAGTTATATTTTCCCGTTTCCTCAATCTGGTTTCTATTAACAGTGGAGTTGGGCAGTTGGCCGTCCGCTGTCGTGACTCGGACGTGCTCGGCTGTGATGAGAACCTGCCGGATGACTTTCTTAATTACTTTGTCGTTTTAGACAATGGTTTTGTGCTAGGACCACCTCTTTCTGAGTTTCTGTATCTTCGCTTGACCTCCAGTTTCCGTGTGGGGTACTTACTAAGGAGTGAAGTCGCAATTCAGGAGAACTTTTTCCCCTCGCAGAATTCTGTGGTATGCCAGCGTTCGTCCTCAAAAGAAACTTCAAAATTTGATGGCCTGTGTGTAAAATAAAATGGTTGTCATAGCTGAACCGAGTAGGTGTCTGAACAACAAAAATTAAGGGCAGGTCCGCTTTCATGAATTGTCCGCAAGTTTTTCTGTTTTCATTAGTGACCTCGTGGCGCGTATTAGAGATTCGATTTTGCCGTCTATGTTCATCTGTGGCAATACTGAGTTCAGTTCACAGTCAAAGGTGTCGGCATGGGCGATCGTCTAGTTCCTCGATTGGTAATAGGCTAAAAAAACCAAATATGACTGCGAATCTCTTACAGTACGTGATGATGTTATGTCCTGGAAATTGGCCACAAGAACACTAACTGTCGCGCACGTCTCGCCGACAAAGTACACTCATCTGCGGTCTTTAATATGGCTCCCAGTCAAAGCTACATGGCAGTAATGTCCATCGACCCCACATGTTTACAGAATGGCATACAGCCATCTCGTCAGGTCCTATCTGGCCGACCTGGAGTCCTCCCGGAGAACTGTGAAGCTGCGAGCAGTCACTAAAAAAGGAGTTTTGCCGACATGGGCAAGGTAGACTGAAACTGTCATTTCGGATGTTTTTACGATCGTCAGTTAGTTATGTCCAAGCCCTAATTTGGAATGCCTGACATTTGGTGCCGCATCCTTTTGGCCATTGATCTGAATGTTCTACAAGTCCGGTCAGGTGCTCCGTTTCTTCATCTGCTCTGAGCTATGGGTGGCTGAAGAGCCTAACCAAACTAGAAATGACCAATCCTATCCCCCTTACTTACTCCCAGCCACTAGGTCAATATTCTGAGCTGCAGAGGCTGATAAGCATAACGAAACCAATTGATATTTACCTCTGCAACGTGAGACCCAGTCCTAAAAAGTGGCCCGCTGATTCAGCTCATGCCTACACTGATCAGGGGAGTCCTGATAAATTTGCCAGAGGGAGGGGGAATTAAAATGCAAAAAATTGGAAAAAGAGGCTTTTGTGAAAGCCTGTTAGATTCCGCATAACGACGGCCATCAAATACAACCTTCTACGGGACACTACGAAAAACTCCAGGAGTCAGTAGAAGAGTCCGAATTCGTCCCTAGACACAATGTCTCGCTCGTGCATCTCTCGTTGATTCCAATCTCATAAGTGCATTTAAGAAATATAAACGGTCAATAATCCTTCTCAAAAATGGAAGCGTACTCTTGGCTGTTCTCAGAAAAAAGTCTCGATCAGTCACAACTTGGGATACGGGAATGACAGCTACAATGATAAAAAGTAGCCTCGGACAACTCTGTGAGTATGCCCGAAATGGATGTAAGACCAGAAATTCACCACACCTCTTCCTCGGTAGTCGAGTTGATTCCGTTCTTCAAAAGGATAAATGACACGAACAATAGAAGCGCGACGTGGGTTTTTTTTAACAGCGCTTAAAGGGCTGCCTTGGATAAAGTCCAAAAGCCTAGAAAGTTATTTGACTTTCAAACTTGTCCGGTAAAAGCCAGCTGTACCGCTTCATTCTCGAATTGATATGGCTAATTCGAGAGAACAGTGACTAATTCGACGAGACCCGACCAGACCTTCAAGTTCGATGAGGCCGAAATTCTCGCGAGAGGGGAAAATCGCGTGAGCCGCGAGTTGCGTGAGCCAAGGTTCAGGGGACCTCAGTCTATCAACAAGTGCAACGACATCCCCAATCCATATTCCGTGTTGAGGCATAGGCTGGCCACTCCGGGAGCGCGCAAGCCGGTGAGCCAGATGGCCGAGCAATCATCACGCCAACATCCAACAAGGGTGATGAGATTTCGGCAATGAACAACTTGCATGCCGGTCATCAAGCCGTTAACACACCAGCGGGCAATAATTCTTGATGAGGGGAGCACGGTTAATTGCTATAGGTATGCGGTAGCATAGCTACTGCATCCTATAAATACTGCAACTTCCTGTGCACGAGTCACCCTTTTCTGTCACTGTCTTTAATGGTGGGTTCAAGTGAGAATCCGAAACGTCGGCGAATAAAGTCCTTGTTCCAGCATCGCTTCTTCTTCTGATCAACTATTTCCTGGAACTCGCATCTTCGCTTGTATTAATATGGCCAATGTCAATTGCGTCTGAACATCCCGGCCCTTAACATTGGGGTAAAGACATTAAGTACAAACCTCCAGAAGAAGTCCTTGGTTCCTGGAAGGCGGTCGAATAACTTACGGAGAATTTCAGAGTTATTTTTTATTATGTAGAATACTTTTTGTCGGGGACCATTTAATATTCCAAGTTCCATGTTCAAAGGTGTAGAGTTGCAGTTTTTGTGTCATTTGTATTTGGTAATGGGTCGTTTTTATAAAGAAATAAGGTCAGGATTAGGTAAATAGAAACATAAAGGCCCTGCAATTTCCACACTTTTCCGTCACTTCCCCTCACCTCATTACGAAAAGACAACCAAATTAGTCAGGAAGACTGAAATGGCTGACTCTGTTTAAGGTGCCATAGTCAGACAGTCATTTTCCGATCTAAGATCAGGCAGACCTGTGCCTCGAACCCGCACCTTGCAGTCAACGGCTCTTTCAGTAAGTGAGAGGCTCACAAGTGGTCCGCCCGTCTTAGAAGTCCACGAAGACCATGGAAATGTGTGCTAGGAGATAGATGGGGACCTTAAATTGTGTCAGACATTTCACATGACCTCGGCTCCGCTCGTCTTGACCTAGAACCGCCACCGATGCATGCTGAATAAGGATAATACAGGCTTTTCCGGCGCGATCCCTCCTCATTTGGCAAAAGCACTACGACGATCGCGAAGCAATGACGTAAAAACCTGTCAGCTGGTTGGATAAGTCGATCCTCCGGACTGTAGACTATCTTAATCTGGCAGTGTGCCAATGCCCACAGACGCAGAGCCCACTTTATAGAAGTCAGGTCCATGCGGGTAGCTGGGCAGCCCATGTGTGGACGACAGAATTTTCGTCTGATCCCCAAGCGCGCCTGCGTCGATCCCCAGCCGTCTTGACCGCTACCTGTTAGTGGAACATGACGAGGCCGGGAGGAGGGGAGGAGCTTGATGCTTCACAAGTCCCTCTCATTCTAACCTAACTCACTTAGAAGTCATCTACGCTCCCCGCGGAGCGGTGGGGATTTCTGTCACCTGTGACGGGCGAACAAGTTAGTTAGACATGACCGTCGAGTGCTGCTCATACACACCACTCACTCAATCACTCATCTCAGCAATCTTAACCTTCGCCCCGCCAAAGGTGTAGAAGCAATAAAACCTACCGATACACTTCTTGGGATCTGTAGGCGATTGCCTGTATCCAGGTCGGCAGGTACAGCTAACGATACCGTTGTTGTTCTCGCATTGGTGGTCGCAGCCGCCGTTGTCTTCCTGACAGGGATTCTGAGCTGGACACAAAGAAAGGACAATGGCAAATACTTGCACAAAAAAGGGATCTTGAATAATTTTCCCAAAGTTAATTGCCTGGGCCAGACATGATAAATTCCTGTTTATGGTCTGCGCATTTACTGTTAGATGTATGAACGCTGGCTTGCACAAATTTCCCTGCGGTAAGTTCTGTAAAGGGCATCGCTGGTAAAAAAAAAGCGGTGAGCCGAATCGTGTTTGAAATCGCCTTCAGAAACTTGTTTTGCACGACCGATCATTCCGTGGCCTTCATGAACTTTGAGGAACCCCCATTTCCTTATTGAAAATATAGCACGATTATTACAGTTGCTCTGTTCCAGAGGAAACGATCTTTCTTTTAATCCTCCACATTTCAGCATCTGCTTATTTGAACGTCTAATGCTGCAGGCTAAATGCACATTCTATCTAGTGAGTTTGTTTTCGATGTAAAGAAAGGCCTGGTTTGAAGCACACGTTTGGCAGGTCCATACAGGTTATTTCATAACTCCGTTGCTGATCTGTTGGGCATTCGTGGATGACTCCTTGCTCCAACAGACAAAACTCGGACAGAGCCCAGCTCTACTTAGATGCATGATCTGAAAAGTTTCACATAGGCGGCATCGTAATAGATGAACGCATTTCACGAAAGCGTATCCGGTACATGGACTGAGAACGCACTACTCTCAAAATTAGGCAAAATTGGGGCTCAAGGTGTAAAGATTTTTATAGGCAGGAATTAGTTTGTCCCATTGAACGAAAAAACTGCAACTTAGTAAAAAGATCCACCTCGACATTATTCTCAATCCTTCTAGTTGATGTACGGGCCTAAAAAACTAAAAAAATCTTCGATATAAATGCTGATTGAACTGGCTTGTAGATCGCCTCAGTGGGGACAGCGCTGGCGTTCTGGACTGTGTTTTTACACATGATATGTAAAATATTCTTCAAAGAAATTTCAAAATTGCTCGTGAAATTTTAACGCAAAATCAACACGGCCGCAAACCCAGGCCACTTCTCGCACTGTGAAGTAGTGAAGACAACATCAGCCCGAATAGTCCTCGCGTATTCTAAAATCGACTTTTCCGGCTTCGAAAACCAACTCAAACAGACGGTGAAAACTTGCTTCATTTTCACAAAAGCGGGACTCTTTTGACTTTAAAAATTTAGAACTTCTGTGTCTGAAGACACAGTACTAATTTAAACAACATTTATCGGCTGTTTTGTCACATTGGCAAGTTGGTCTGCAATATCGACACATTTGGAATAATAATAAGAAATCCACAGCTATACCCAGTCATGCTGGTTTGCACTGCGAAATACTCCTTACCCCCCTACATGAGTAGAAACTACTCCGGTAGTTCATGTAACTCTTCATCTGTTTAATGGTTCCCTTATCAAATTAAGTTTTCCTTACGTTCGTCTCTGATAGACGCGATTATTTTGGTTCGGAAGAGTTGGAACCAAAAATTGTCCTGGAACCTTCATATGAATATAAGTGCTGTTTAATGTTAACAGACCAGTAAAAGGGTGATCCCGGACGATGTGGATTTCAAACTGTGCGAATGTTCTGAATGTTAGGATACCCCCTCCTCACAAAAAGCTATGAAGAAGTCTGCCGTAGCATCGATACTTACAAGTTTCATTTTAAGCATAAGCACGCGTCACACCAGAGTAGACAATAGAAATTTCCACCAATCAGAATTTAAGTAGTGCAGCATTCTTTTAATTCAAAACTTACCCCCCAACCAAGAGGTAATTTCCCCGAAGGGGTTGGTTGAAAGCAAACTGGTTAATGACTATTTCTAAGGAAGCTAGTAGACCTCGATGTGGTCTGCTTAAGTTGAGGTAGCATTTTGTGTCCAAATCGGCAGCGTTTGAATCAGCTGAAGGGAAGTTCTCATGCTTATCAGTATCGCACCACTACTTAATGGCTCTCTTCAAGACAATTAAGTAGGGAACATTCTCCCAGTGAGAATTATTCAGGTCGCTGGGAAGATTCTGCACGCTACTGAGTAAGAATTGGCTTCTAACTGCGCACATGCATCCTGTTAATCAGTACTGAAACCGCACTTAAGTAGCATTCTCCACCAGATAGCATGTTTAGTGATTTACGCACACACACAGTTTACCATGAAGATAATCGGCTGACTTGGTTTCATCTGGGTGTTGGAGAGAGGGGGATTAAGGGGAAGTCAGACTCACGTATACAGCCCTTCATGTCGGCAGCGAGGCGGTAGCCGGGGTAGCAGGAGCATGCGTAACGCGTTTGCGAGAGAGTGGTGCAGACGTGCTCGCAGCCTCCTCGTGCTGGCGGTGCACAGGGGTCCACATCTAGGAACAAAAACGGAAGCTGGCAATTCTCGCCAAGGTCCATCGACTTCTTTGATGGGCTGTACGACTAATGTGCAATTTCCTGACAACTAGGGGCTCGGCTGTTGAACACGCCGACAGCGGGCGGCGATAACCAGTTCGTGAAGCCGGTTCTACTGGAGGAGAGGGGATTCGCACGCAAGTTCACTGACTGTGGAGGGACACGCCGGCCACACTCATCTGATTGGAGGGTTCGCCGCGGCGGCGTGACCCTCGTTCTCAGAAAATGCTCGCGTAGTCACCGACGTGAGTGCGGTTCCGGGAGGGGCCAGAGTAGAAATATTAATCAGCCGTCTTCAGACAGGCATGTCAAAACCCCATTCAGACAAGATCTGTCCTTTGAACCCTGGTCCAGCCTTCACGGAGTATTAGTGTTCGACTAGCTGAGCTATGATCTCACCTTACGCCATTTACGAACTGACAAATCCGTATCTGATTTTGTCTCCGATGATGGGTTCGAGCAGGAATCCGAAACGTCAGGCTAATAAAGCTCTTGTCCCAGAGATCGTGTCTCCTTCTTCAAAACTCAAGGTCATATGACATGGGCACGTAATCAAGGTGGAGACTGTTGACCGTGTAACGGCTGTTAGTTCGAGCAAGTTCGCTCACGCTCCGTGCAAAATTCTGTGAAAACGACAGGAGCCGCTTTAGCGCCTCCTCTTACCTCAACTGATAAATTATTATGTGCAATGGCTAATTAGACGCTGCTTGAAGGATCAGGTCATATAGCCTGGGTTGGTCTGGGCTTGCATGACGACGTTAAGTAAACGTGGGGGTTTCATCATGAATACCCCTTTTAAATGTAATGCCACATTTCGCCCTGTCACCAGTCCGGATCGGTGAGCCGATTTATGCCCATGCAGAACTTGAGATCGTTTGTGAAAGTTAGGGGCTTAAAATACCTCTCAGTCATATAAATCAAAATTTGAGTTTTAATAGGAATACTGGTGAAAGGCTTATGAGATGATCTACAGGCCTGCGGGTTAAGCCTAACTCTTGAGTCGGAACAGAAACTCGATCTGGCTGTGAACCAGTATTATGCAGGGGAACTTAAAAGGCGCAGCCAATCATTCATTTATGATGAATGAAATCAACCGTTCGGGTTCCACCCTGAAACTTTACTACCTTACTAAACGAACAACAATGCAGCACACCCACGTCTAAGAAAAGGAGGCATTTCAGGGAATATCGTTCCAAGTTCATGTGGGAACGGAGGTCAACAAGCTAGTCTAGCTGTAATGCAGATTGTGTACGTTCCAATTTGGCCTTAAGATCCAGTCAGAACCCCTTCGATGATCGTACAAGGATGAAAAGTCAGCACTAAAGAAGTTTTACAGGCGAGGTTGGAACATCCGCCGCGGTTTAATTGTCGGAGAACAAGCTACTGCTGACTGCTCGGAATCGATTTGTTGGAACTAACCAGCAATAATGTACACTGGTCTTTCTCACAAAAGTCTCTCTTGCCTTTCATTCTTGTGAACCTACAGCAGTGCAAACGCTACTTTGTGAATACATTAGTAGTAAACGTTTACCAGCCTGATAAGCAAACCATAACTAAGGCCGGAGCACCCTCCCGCCCCCCAAAAGTTTAGAGATCATCACAGGAGACTGCCGACATTTATTGTAAACGTAGTGGGAAAACTCCCTTTCCCGCATTCGAGATCAGGAGGACGTTTCAGTGCCTGGGCAGCAGCGAACAGTTTTCCTACGGCCCAAACTTCTAGGTACAAGCTGGCGGAATACACGATAAACCCCCTATGCTTGGGGTGCATTGCTTTGCCAGATTATGATCCTATCTCAGCTCTAACGGACATGACTCATTGGCGTATTATTTTGTTCCGAAATACTCTGGTGCCACTGGTTTCTAGAACAAAAGTGTAATATCATCACCGTCACCATTGCCCCCATCGTCACAATTATTGTCATCATCATCATCATCATCATCATCATCATCATCATCATCATCATCATCATCATCATCATCATCATCATCATCATCATCATCATCATCATCATCATCATCATCATCATCATCATCATCATCATCATCATCATCGTCGTCGTCGTCGTCGTCGTCGTCGTCGTCGTCGTCTTCATCATCATCATCATCATCATCATCATCATCATCATCATCATCATCATCATCATCATCGGCAGCAGCAGCAGCAGCAGCAATTTCCATTGAACCCACAGATACGGACACGACTAGGTTCCACGGACTGCTCATCCTACCTACTTTCATCCCAAAGCATGTGCCTGCGCTCCGCATGAGTAAATGACTATTTGGGTGCCTTAACTTTCTGACGTTTTGTTCCGATATTCCAGAGCTGGCAACTCAACCCTGCAACTCCTGGTTAGGCTGAAGGGACTGCGAGCTGGCACGAACGAGACTGCGATGTTGTTTGCTGCCTCCTAGCTCTTCAATACGATCCTGCGAAACATGAGAGTCGAATCTCACAGCGCGTGGCTGGATACGACAAGTTGACCAATTCGCTAAAGAGTGCGGATCACAATCAGACACAGAGAGGAGGTCTTAAGACGTATTTAATGCTTGCTGGGACTGTCTGTGAGTAAAGTAGAGGCACTGAAACTGCATAGCCAACGTTTTCGTTCGTAATCCCCATTTCCGCTCCAATCTTTCTGTTATGACCCGAGAAATAGGAGGAACAGAAAACGAGCCGGTTCGGAAAACAAACGCTTTATTGACGGCCGGCGAACACTTGGGGGTTTAGGCGGAATAGCATTACCGACAAAGACAAGGACACTGGAATGACTATTTCTGGCTTATTAGCCGTCGCCAGCCGGTCATACACAGCCGACGTGGTTTGTGAATCGCCAGAAAGACGCCTTATTTATGTTGGCCCCTCTACGTTCTGAAACATTCCGGCCAATGATGTGCCAGCCGCTAAGAGCGTTCTAGGGCATTCCTGCCTAGGGCGTCC
This sequence comes from Spirometra erinaceieuropaei, assembly GCA_902702965.1. Classification (NCBI taxonomy): domain Eukaryota; kingdom Metazoa; phylum Platyhelminthes; class Cestoda; order Diphyllobothriidea; family Diphyllobothriidae; genus Spirometra; species Spirometra erinaceieuropaei. The sequence continues at coordinate 1,254,158 of CACRXP010000014.1, forward strand.
CGGTCGCGGATTGGCCATTGCATGCGCGAGAATTCCCCCCCCCCGCGGAAAAGTCTCGAATATTCAACCAACCATTGATCGGGCCGCATGCGGGAGCAAAGCCACCGCACGTGTACGGGGCCGCAGCGCACACTAATTGGCTGCCCGATTCAACATTGCGCGGCTGGCTTGCCCAGCTGCACGACGTGTGGTTGCGAGGCCGTTTCACCATAGGCCGTGGCACTGTACCATTTCCGCTCTCCGTAGAACCTTCAATGATTGCTCATCGACAAATTGAGCAGAATTCATAAGCATGGTCGGCTCCAGTACGCTAATTGTTCCTCTTTTGAACATGTCAACTGCAGGTGGCAAACTGTGCTTTGACTCCAACTGCTCAGTTTCTTCCGACCGCGTTCCACGCCATACTTGAAAGCCTAAGCAAAATTACGCCCCGATTCCCTCCTGCTCTTGTATTCGCGCTAATGCACGCATAAGCTGTCGAAATAGAAGAGCTCTGCGGCACTTTATGTGGACTAAAGACCTCAAGGAAGTCGCAAATATATATATGAAACAAGGACATAGGCTATGCAGTTAGTTTCGACAAAGCAAGTTTTCATATTGACCCAACTGTGAAAAACTCGGCGCCTCGGTGGGATTCGAACCCACGCAGTAAGGGGGAAGGCTTTAGTACAGCCAACGCTCTAACCACCTGAGCTACGAGGCCCCGCCGGACGACGCGAATTCAAAATCTGCCAAAATATCAATGAAAGCAAGTTTTGCCGCAAATTCAGGGTAACGGAAGGCGTCAGGACACAGCCTAATAACGTTTTCAACGCGCCAGGAATATGGAACGTTGAACCAGAGTTCCGAAGAAAAATGAAAGCTAAACCAACTACTTCGATTTTGAAACTGTCTCTACATTTGGCTAGCAATTCAGTCTGACATTTTTATGCGGGCGACAAAAGATTTACTCTTCTATTTGCCTCAAGGATGTCCAAATTGGTTTGCTAGCATCAGTCAATCGTTAGCATGCGCACGATTCTAAAATAATGTGTGTTTGACGAAACAGATTACGATCACTTGTACAACGTACAAGTGGTAGGTGATGTCTCCGACGAAGATGGCGCAAAGACCACATGGGGAATTGGAAAAAACATTTCACCACTGATCCGACTGCTGCTATTAGACCCCACCGTCTCTTGCTCATTTACTTACATCTTACAACGCCCAGTAATGGACTTTTCGATTCAAATTAGGCTTGCTGCAGATGAGACTACAAAATATGAATTAGTAGTTCAACTCACATGTGGTGCAGGAGAGTTTGTCCTCAGCCAACAACATCCCGGGCGGACAATGACATCGAAATCCACCTGGAAGGTTCTCGCAACCGTACGCACAGCCGTCCAGATGCTCCTCACATTCGTCGATGTCTGTGCGGTGCGGTGAATGCATTTAGAATGTTTAGCAGGAATAGGGGCGAGGAGTGGGGATTCTACAGTTATCGTAAGCGCACACTGTGCATCACTGAAACATACATCAGACAAAAGATACTACTTAAGTAAAGTTGTAGTAATGGTTGTCGCCGACATAACTTCAAGCCGAATCTCGCAACGTGTAACTCATGCTGAACTGGTTAGCCATTTTCGAAGATCCCACTTAAGAAGACTCAATAACTAAGCAGCACTGTATTTGTCATGATTTCTTAATGTCTTCGAGGGTTTCCCAAATTTTATACGAAAAAGCTTCATTCTTATTTCTATAACTTTCCCACCAAAGATCACAACCATCGAAATGGCAAGTTATGACATTTTATTCATCATTGGTCTGGGTTCGAAACCTCAAACAAAACAAAAAGGCCCATTTATATCTTGCAACCAGGATAGATTGAACGACGTCGTTCTCATGTCACTTTTAAGGAAAAGAGTCCGGTAGTTCAAGGGGTAGGAGTTTTGGCCTGACAGTTCAGTATTCGCATATGACTATGTCCACGGCGTGTCCCAGAAAATGGCGGGTGCAAGGCAGTGACGTGTACGCAACTTAGCTCATAGTGATAGACTTGCGCAGCGTCTACCGCGCTCTCACTCAACAACCTAGACCCGGTACTATAGCAGAGTCAAGAAGACCGGAGACGTGATCGGACGCAGTTGCCGACAAAGTTAGTTGGCTCGTCTGCGCGTATCACGCGCGCTTTTTCCGCGCATAACAGACCAGGTTGCCATGGCAACAACAGACTGGGACGACTCGGACCCCAGCTAAGTGGGAGCGTCGTAGAGTTCACATTAAGAAGGAACCACTGCTGCTCGACCTTCCGTCCTAAAAGGAGGGCCGAGTTATTTCATAGGTCAGCAGCCTGCTAAACCATGTCTTTTAGCGCATCGTGATTTAATCAGGCGAGTCACATAGGTTGTAGTGAAGGGATATGAGCTGAAATGTCGCGAGAGGCAGTCCTCAGAGTTGACCTGACACGCTCCTCCTTCTCCTAAGCCCCAGTTCACTGTCCAAACCGGTCAGTCATCAAACGTAGGCTGACACTTGTCCTAACACCACTTCTTATAAACCCTACTTCAGGGGTCTATAGAGGATTCAGACCACTTACATCTCGTTCAGTGTGACCTCCTTTCATCTCTGCAGACGCATCAGAACTTTCACAATAAAAATACTTCGCGATGTAGAGTTTCAAGTAGACACTACTTCGCAATCAAATTCAGTACACAAATGACGACTGCGTTGTGATAGAAAAGTAGCAAATATAATGCTTTGAGACTTTCGTTTGACAATATTTGTTTAGTCTAACAAGGGAGAGTCCGTAGACTTGCCTACGAAACTCATAATGTGTCCCAATGTGGATTTTTATAGTAATAGGAAGCATCACATGAATTATCTCTAAGACGCCTGCGGCATGTGTGGTTGTAAAACAGGTGCAAAATGCACAGTGCGTTAAACAACACTTAAGTAGACAGGAATGTACATTTACAGATCTTATATATCATGAAAGCATTATTTTTCACAAAACAACGATTATTTGGTTATTTTAAAATATATTGCTGAGGTGGCATGCTACCTAAATAAGCATTGGCGTATGAAAGGGACGTTTATCAGGAAAGTCCCCATAAAGTGTTGAATGTGCCAACTTGGACTTATGTGCTAAGCTTGTCAGCACAGAAAGTCCCGTCAAAAATGTGTCCTAGTTAAAAGCATTATTGCATTTCTCATGAGTACTCGCATACCCTAAAGGCCGGAATTCGGCCGTTGCTTATCTGCTCTAGGGTTGAAACGAAAGAGGTCCTGCTTCACAACTATCAGAAGTGGCTTCGATTGGCAATACATGGGGGTTCTTAGCGGATACGCTAGGATTATATAAGCAAAAACTAGTTCGAGATTTCTTGGTTGGAACGGACTTTTAGAAAACGAGAATACAGTAGGTGGAGTAATTCATGAAATGCCAACCGAAATTCCGAAATGCGTTCTCGTTCCAAAAAGATTAATTAAGTGGGGCTGTAAAACTAATCCTCATGCGGCATAATTCTATAATAATTCAGTTACCGCAGGATGCCGACATTCGAAAGAACTTCTTTCGGATTGCACGCAAAAAACATTCTGTGCAAAAGTGCCTGCTTATGTAAAATGCATATTTCTCATTGATTTTCGATGCACTTATCAATTCGAACATATTTCTTGGAAAGCATACATAAAAATATCCATTCTCCTGCCCATTCGGTAGAAAATGACGTCTTCTTTCAATTTTGTACTCAAAGGAAGTGTTTACAACGTTTCTTATTGTGATATTTTTTTATACCGTGAAATGGCTGTTAATAAAAAGTCGTGTCTGAATTTACCACTGTGGCTTGTAAAGCCAACAATATGGTTCAAATCTACTGCCAAATTTTATGAACTCCATATGATCTCCACTTAATACCGTAGAGAAATGTATGAGTTTCCGTGGGCAGAAAATATACGGCTTGTAGGTTGGAAACCCTAAATGCAGGTGTAACAGCAGACCGAGTTCAAAATTACTCGGGAATTGGAAACCTTTTTAAAAACCGAATTATACTCTTCCTTTGAATATAAATAAGAAGACGTCATTTTCTACCGAATGAGCAGGAGAATGAATATTTTTATGCATGTTTGCCACGAACTACATTTGACTTGATAAGAACATCGAAAATCGATGAAAAAAATGCATGCTACGTAAGTAGGCATTTTTACAGAATTTATCTTTGTCTGAAACCGAAATGAAGTTCTTTCGAATGCGGGCATCCTGAGGTAAGTGAATTATTATAAAATTATGCTGCATGAAAATTAGTTTTACAACCCTACTTAATCAATCTTCTCGGAAAGAGAACACATTTCGGAATTTCGGTTGACATTTCATGAGCTAGCCCAACTACTGTATTCTCGAAACCAGACAACAGCTAGTCACCGACACCTACCGATTTCGCAGTGGATTTTTGTCCCGCAAAAGTAGCCAGTCCCCACATTTTGCTCGCAGTGAGAGCCTAGGATGCGGTCTGAAAGATCTGTATGTCCCGGGGCCGCATGACATCTCGCATGTATTCCGCGTCCATCATTTATATGAATACTATGCGTGACGTACCTCATGAAACCTTGAAATTCTCGAATACATTTTAAATAAAAAGGCTTGTTTAGGTGAGGCTGAACTACTGACTGCCGTGCAGCAAAATCTCAAAATATTTCAGCCGCGCTAAAACGTCGGCGCCGAGTTTTTCACAGTTGGGTCAATATGAATTTTGAATGAATGTCTTCTCGATCGGCTGCAAAAGTCACACCCGCCAAAATGCATGTGGTGTGCATTCTTCTATTGATTTCACATGTCCTCATAAATCCAAACTCATTTTTCGGTAAATCACGTCTTCCTAAAGTTGTTCATCTGATGAAACGGCACTCTTCATTTTTAATTGACATTTCTGCAATCTCAGGTTGTTTCGATCTCGACTTTTCATGGCACCTATGTCTTGCGTTTCCGAACTACAAGCTGTGCATTTTTCGCTTGAGGAACATGATAACTCGTTCCCGCTATTAGAAAGGAACCAAAAAGGCTTGCAAAATTTTGCAATATATATGAACCATATTTTACACTCCCCAGGCAGCATTTATAAACGGACGGACTTGATGCTATTTGGACAGGAATTCCAAGGTCCTGTAAATCCCATAATTCAGATCTTTGAAGACAATTGCTTTAGAAAAATATAGAAAGTCGAGCAAAAATGCAACTTACGTAAGCATTATTTTTTTAAGTGTGATGTTTACGGACGATAAAAGAACATAAATCAATAGCCGAGCCGGCGGACAAGATCTTTAGAACTTCGAGGCAGGGTAAACGTCACAAAACTGGCAGTTCAATCCGTTCTGGTGCTGCGATTTTCTCCAATTTTGATCACGACTTGCTAGAAGTAAGAGGATGGGCGAGCCGGTTGGAATAATGCAGCCTGCACAATTAAAAGAGTAATCCCTAAAGTATGCTTACTCCAAGTATAGCGTGCTCTTATTCACGCCCAAAATCCCTTTATTCATCTCTACACCCAAACTTCATCTGCCTTTCTTAATTAAAGGTGGGTTAACTCCGACCGTTTGCTACTATTTATGCAAGAGAGCGGATTTAAACGAAATGCACACCCCCTCCCCTGATGCGGGAGACGTATTGTCAGCACCGTGTGCGCTCTGCGGCATAGTACACTCGTCCACAATTGTCCCACATGTCGTGAGTGAAGGGTAAAAAGAGCAGTCAGTTACCAAGACAACGACGTTGATCTTCAGAAAGCCGAAAGCCAGGAGGACAGCGACAATAATGGCCCCCGGGCATATTGCAACATTCGCCCTCACATCCACCGTTCCCGTTGCGGCATTCGTCCACATCTGAGGAGACATAAAACACACACGCGCACAAAAATAGCGACAGAAAGAGGGTTGAGGTTTTTCAACATTTAAACATGTGAAAAGCAACATTCCGTGAGGTGGGGACGCTATTCATTGCGCGACAAGTAGGGGCTATTGTAACAGTGAGAGGGAGAGATATGACAAATGGGAGGCCTGTGTTATGACATTTTGGCCAGAAGTTCATACACAGCGAAATAAAAAAAAGCTCATTAATGAAAAATTGGGGTATTCGCATGCTATGGGCTACGTGGGGAACCCTACGGGACCCCGTCGAGTCGAATCCCTCGCAGTCGTCTCATACAGTGGTGCGCATTCGCAAAACATACATCCGGACTTCTTGCGAGTACGTGTACCGGAGTAAAGTTGATAGACCAGAGTGCCTTTATGAGTACATAGCTTTTCTACTGCAGGTAGTAGCTCGTTCTGGAGGTTGAGGCAGGGGAATCTGCACTCAGGGGAACGTAAGCTTCCCCTCTTTTAAATGACTGATGGAAATTTTCCGCCACAAAGGATTTTAATGTGAACACAAGGTTAGACTTCAAAAATCCAGCATCACTTTTTCGATTTTTTTAAAGAAGCAAGTCTGTGTAATCTTGGGCGCAGAATCTTCTTGAAAATGGCAGAGCTATCGAGAATAGAGCATCCTGTTTGGAAATTCCCACTGGTGCAAGAGTGGACTTACCAACTTGCAAAATTTCCGATTTAAGTAAGCCCACTGACATGACCATAATGGTAAAAAAACAAAACTTTATAATTATTAACATGTATAAATCTAAAATGATCTATCGGTCGACTCTTCTAACTTTGTTCTTTTTGAACAAAATATTGTCCAGTGATGGCATATCTAATTTAAAAACCCCTAAAATGTCTTACACAGCTATTATGTAAGAACAGTTTTATGAAGACCTTTCCACTATCTCAGTTGGTCTTGAGAATAAACGTCGGTGACATGAATGCTGTGGGTTTTGTCACATGCGTGAGCTTAAGTGACTGACAGCGAATTCAAACTAACCGTATTCGCATCGAGGACCGGAAAACCCGCGTGGACATCTACAACCCGTCCTTCCGCCTTCTCGGTAACAAATGCCGTTGTTGAAGCATTGCGTTGTCTTCAGCATTACATCACAGTTTGATTCTTTGGAGTCATTAAAAGATAGAAAAAAAACATGTATGCATCTTAAGAGCGTGAAGCCACTTGTGCCTTCGCACAAATAACGCATACTGGTTTTTGCCGTTTTGATGCAACATTAAGTACTCATTTTAGAAAGTAGCAATTCATCAGGTCATGCAGCAGTGTGACCAAGACTACCGCTAAGACTATCCAAAGCAGCAGATTACAAAGTGTTACTGACTTCTTAAACTTTGGTTGAGTCCATAAATTCATACGCTGACTGTGATGGATAGGTGTGAGAGCTCATTGCGACCGCAAGTGTTTTGTGCTCCATTTTAGGACTAAGTCGTCTGCATGGGAAGATCATCGACACAGAACAGGCCGTCAGCTAGCACAGTGATGACTCCGTGAGGCAGAAATGAAGTCGTTCCAGAATTCTCATGAAGTGACTGGAAACGTTTGACCTGATGAGTCAGAAGCCCACTGTAGTCTGTCATTAGGGATGGGGGTGAGGTGGCAGTTGTTATTTTAAGCTACAGGCGAATGATCGGAGCGGGACGCCTGAAGAACCCATTGGAGGTTGTTTCTTTCTACTAATTGTTTGGTGGTATTTTGGCAACTGCGTGGGAGTGATCATATTGGAGTAATGGGATATGGTCAGCAGGTTACGGACTACTTCCTAACCCCACTTTACTTCTCCGTTTACTGTTCTAGGCGCAAGGAGTTGCGCATTTGCTCGCGGGTCTGCATCTTTGCTGGCTTTCCGCTCTTAACTGACCAGCGTTCGAGGGCTTCGTTGTGACCTCACTAGACAGAGCTAGAGAGATGGATAAGGCGAGCTACCGATAAAGTGCAGGTGCGCACTTTCGTCAGCACGGAACGCCGATGGACGATGCAAATGCCGGGGGCGGCTTCAAATCGCCGATAAGGTCAATGTAGAGGGCATATAGACGCCAAACCCCCGGGACAGTAGCCTGATTTCCATACCTTACTCCAAGGACACCCTTGAGCACTTTTAACCGCTTCAGTTTACCCAAACAAGCACAATTTTGGCCCTTTAGACGCATTGAGGCAAAGCTCACTCCGGATTTGTAAATTCGCTCTCTTTGATGCGTCATTAGGACAGGGAGTGTAGAAAGTTTTTGGGTAGAGAGTACTTTTCGCCTGACGACGGTCACTCATCAGTATTTATTTTCGGTAAGATGTAGTTATGTAACCCCACCTGATGGACGCAATACTGTTAGGTTTGGGGTTAGGGGTTATGGTTAAGGGCTATGGTTATGTTTGGGATTAGGGCTAGGGGTTAGGGTTGGTGGTTAGAGTTAGGAGTTGAAGTTAGGGGTTAGGGTTAAGGGTTAGGTCTTAGGGCAACTATTTCTCAACCACTCAAAGTACGACCGCGCATTCCCAATAGCTTTTCTTCTACATACAACTTCTTGACCTCGTCGTCTGTGCGTCCCCCGGCCCCATCTTTAAAAACCCCTCTTACCACCGGTTCCGTACTACAGGCGCCTGGGGTTTGTTTACTTCAGGTGGGTTTACATAACCACATCCGACATTTTTTTCCGAGGGGTTGACTGATTGCAGACGACGTCGAAACTGAGTTCGGTTCCCCCTTCCCCACATAACTGGTCTTTCTCTATGATCGGGGTACATTTAAGGGCATGTAGAACGCCTCAGTAATGCAGAAACTGTCATCATGCTCCTTACTTCGCCTACAATAGGAAAAAACAATCGGCATGTTAAACTCTGCTTAGCAATTAGACTAGAGCTACGGATGTACGTAGGTTGGCAACGCATGAAGACATAAGCACTTTTTTCGAAACGCGACAGCATGCGTGCCTTAGAACAAAACCCCATAAGAACAACGGGAATAACTGTAACTGTTAGGATTTTTGTCACGAACGGAACGATGTTCTTCAACATGTGTCCTTGATATCCGTATTTTATACGGAAAAGCTAACTATGCTTAGCGTAGGTGCGCATTTCTGCCAAGCAGTACGTGATTTAGACTAATAAAACAACAGACAGTTGGTGAATCTTTACTCAAACGCCTTCCCCAACTACCAGTGGTCTAAAACGTGTCGGAAGAAAAAAAGGTACACATGTTGCGCATCTCAACATAAACGCTCGTGTGGGCTTCTAAACTGCAAAAGCTTTCAATTCTAATGTCCATCAACGTTTCAAAAGTAAAAGGTGGAGATCTTATTACGGCTGCTTACACGTTCTCGAGGCCAGATATGTGTACTTGAGAACGAGCCCTGCTTGTTAGGAATACAATTCACAAACAACGCCCATCACTTCCAGACGCCATTTAACAGTGTGACCTAAACAGTCATTGTGGAAATCGGCACGTCTTTTGACGAATTACCCGTCTGACTTTGTATGATGGGGGGTAGTCAGAAAACTAAAGCATTAAGGATAATCTGTGGCGTCCTTTTGCGAGCTGTTTCCGGGCTGTTACAGACTAGGAATACTAGACTATACCTCGACACATCCCTAACTGCACAGCTCATGCTCAGTTGCTAGCGAAGATCGTAGTCATCCTCAGTTGACAGGATCTCAGGCCTTAATTCGGTCATCTTGTTTGCAAAAATTCAGCCTTGGACGTATCCCCTGACACGTGTTGACCGTTTAAAATGACTAACAGTCTTAAAGACTTCTCGGTTGTGCAAGAAGGCATATCATTTCCCCATACCCCATCGCCGTGAATGTATACATGCTGACCTTTGTTCTTGTTGGGCGGACCCTGGACTCAAATGACGAGGTGAATCGCCGAAAGGATACACGAATACCGCTCTGTTTGGTTTGGATAAGTCTCCTCAGTGTCTATCTCAATTTCTGAACTGTCCAACCTAGTGGGCGTCAGAGATGTTTTTTAAATGAGAATATAATGCAAGTGAACCAACCGAAGTTACTAGGACAGCGCAATGAAGGCAGTAAATGCAAGTCTGGAAAGAGCTTCCATGGTAAAAGTGGATACTGAATTCCCTGATAACTGACACTCGGGGATATCTACCAAACAACGAACGCCTCCCCCTATGACAAGATTGTCAACGCCATCTCACGGTCCACTTTTCATAACCCTCTCTCACCCCTTCCCCTCTCAAATGTGCAGACGCGACACACACTCCCGGCACCCTCATCGACATTGGCTCCTCCTCTTACCTACGTCTTTTCAGATAAACCATTTAGCATTTCTAAGATTCGACCCGAAACAGTGAGAAAAGTGCGCTTTCCAGGGCCGATTTCAAAAATTGCTCCTACGCATTAATTTGAGCCCCCGAACAGCGGCGCTTAGTCTGCCAGAGTACGATAACATCCAGGCTCATCAAGCGAGTGGTGGTGGTGGTGCTGGTGGTGGTGGTGGTGGCGGTGCTGGTGGTGGTGGTGGTGGTGGTGGTGGTGGTGGTGGTGACAAAGATAAGAATAGGAATAAGACGAGGAAGAGGAAGAATAAAAAAAAGGAGAGGGAGAGGAACAAAAGGAATAAGGCAGATGGTGGTGATGGAGGTAAGTGGAGCTTAAGATATGCACTTTTTGGACTCGTGTAGCAAGCAAATCGACGAGCAGAACCAAAAGAGGTCCAGGCAGAAGGAAAAATTCAGTCACTTGTACGTCAGGACACATCAACCAACCATAACGTGGGCCACAGACCAACGAGATTCCTTTTGATTTCAATGTGTGGTTACGCTGTTTAACCTTGTATTTTTTGAAAAAAATTGGGATGATATTTTGCAAAGCTTACTTCACTTGCTATTTTTTATTTTTTTCCATACCGTTTGACTAACCTATAGCACGAATCGCATCTTTTTCATAATTAAATATATCATTTCTCGCCTAGTGCTGTGACATCCGCCTGCCAGCAGATGTAATGCATTTTGGTGCTGTTTGCTCAGGTTTTCCAATCAAGTCAAACTTACAGAATCGATCAGTAAATGGAATAAAACCCTACCTGGTACACAGCCATCAAAGCCGGGGACCCGTCTGAAGTTTGCACAGCAAACCAGTCTCTCCTTCGTCACCGGCTTCTTCACCATTTGATAGCTTCTGGCGGAGAAACTCCTGAAGGTAGATACACAACCAGACTTTATGGTAATGAGAGCTTATCAAGACTTCTTGGATTCCCCTACTCAGGGTGGACAGTCGCGGCTTTCGGTACACCCTCAGTCTACACAGCATGTTGGCTGATGATAATAAGTCCTCAAAAAACTGTTGTTCTGGGATGTCTTAACGGGGTCGAAAACCAGGTTTTAAGTCAATCAGAGAAAACCCTCAACGACATGTTCTCCTCGGTGGTTAATATGAAACGCCGTTCAGGCTTCACATTATGATGGCTATTTAGTCTTATGCCTAATGTCTTTCATAAGCGGCTATTACCCGAAGTCCGGGCCACCAGCTGAGTCCCAATTTTTAATTAAAATTAACCCCGTTGACTGTGTGATCACGAGCTCATGGTTTGACGACTGCGGGGAGGATTATTCCCAGTACCGAGGGTTTAGCATTCACTGATCTGCCTTAGTTACAGGACGAAAACGGTCCTACATTTCTTGATGTTCTGTGGGCAGTCGGATAGTGTCTGTGAAGACGCGGCCATCTCAAATGATGACGTCCACTGTGTGTCCCAAGGAGTGAGCGGAGCACCTGCGCCTTGTGTGTGAAATAGTTTATAATGAGACAGACTTGTGCAGCGTCTGTCGCACCTCTCCTCCCTCGGAGAAGTAGGGAAGCTCGGATTTCACGTTAGTGTGAGTGCCGTGGGGACCAGATCAGGAAGGAACCATTGGACCCAATTCTTGGTCCTCGAGCCGGTCGCTCTCACGTACACATTACTGACTGAGTTATCGAGCCCGTTGCCAACCCTCCAAATCACGACTCCTACTGACTGCTAGCCACCTGGCAGTCAGTGGACGCAGCACTCGTGACTTGCGCACAAGTGTATCCCGAGGCAGATTCGCGGTGCGCTTACTGTCCTCTCTCCACCCCCACCAACCTGACTCTGGGGACAAGACAGTGTCAGAACGACCGAAGACGGGCCCGAGCGCCGTGGTTGACAAAGCTAAACAACTCGTCTACGCGTGCCGCACACGACCTGCCCCCCAAATAATGCATCGGGATTTCGGAGAAGAAGGGGGGCTCGGGGTCCACGTTAATGGGAGTGCCGTGGGAAGCAGATCAGGAAGGAACCATTGGACCTAATTCTCGGTCCTCGAGCCGGTCGCTCCCACGTACACATTACTGATTGAGTTGTCGAGTCAGTTGCCAACCTTCCAAATCATGACTCTTACTGACTGCCAGGCAGTAATCAATAAGTAGTGCCGGCAAAGGTACACGAACTTGCCAGTTCCGTCATTGTCAAGTAGAGATTCGCGGACTCCGCAACGAAGACTGTTTCGGACGCGAATCGCCGAACACGCGGCAGCAGTGCGGAGAAATGACGCCAAGTCTCAAGTCGCGGCCCATTCGACGAGACCCGGTCACACCTTCCAGTTCGATGAGGTCGAAATTCTCTCGAGGGGGAATAATGGTGTGGGTCGCGAGTTGCTTGAGCCATGGTTCACGGGACCTCAGTCTATCGACAAGTGCAACGACATCCCCACTCCATATTCCGTGGTGAGGCATGGGCTGGCCAACTTATTTAACCACTCGGTGAGCGGGCAGGTCGGTGAACCAGATGGCCGAGCAATCATCACGGCAAACTTCAATACGGATGATGAGATTTCAACAATTAGCATCTTTCATGTCGGCTGTCGAGCAATAAACGCACCAGGAGGCAACAATCCTCAATGAAAGGGAGGACGGTTAATTATCATAGGTATGCAGTAGCGTAGCGACTGCATCATATAAATGATCCAACGTCTTGTGCACGAATCATCAGTATCTGTCACTGTCTATGATGATAGGTTCGAGCGTGACTCCGAAACTTCAGGCGAATAAAGCTCTTGTTCCAACGATCGACTCCACCTCTTAGCAACTGGTTCCTGGAACTCGCATCTGCACTTTTATCGAAAGCATCTATCCTGCACTGAAATCTGATTGAATCCATAAACACTACCTCTGAGTTCTCTGGCTGATTTCGTTCGGTTATCATCAGCTTAACTTTGCTATGGTGGCCTTTCTGCGTCCATTTTGAGGCGATGCAGAGTTACGTAGGTGGTTGAATCCCCCTGTCCAATGACACAAGTTTACCGACTGGAATTTTTCTTCGTTTGTTGTTTAAAGCCGCGTCGGCTTTCCTTGAGTTATAGCAGGTTTTATGCCATATGAGGGGAAAAATGGTTGTGGAAGGAGGATTACGACTTACTTCAATTCCTTCACTAGGCACCGGTTGCCCGGCCCTCCGCAGTTCTCTTGCAGGCGGGGAACCTCTCTTTCGAAGGGCACACTCGTGAGCTCCCAGACGTCCACATAGGAAGTCTCTCTGATTCTGCACACGTTAGGCCTGAAAGGACCGTAAAAAACAAAGATTAGATTTCTGAAATCAGCTGCCGAAATAGCACATGGCTGGCCTACATCGAGCTTCTAGTTTTATTCAGTGTACTGAAAGCGGGACTTCCAGAAATCATACCACAAGAAAGGGCGTGTGTACGAGGCGGCGTGTATCATAGTCCCCAAAACGGACTACGTGGTAGATGCACTGGACCAACTCGGGAACCATATCGAATTCTTACAGGCGTTATCGGAATGCGCATCATAGCAAATGTGCGTCGGCAGACCCACTGCCGGCAGACGACGCGCATATTGGGACCCCTGTCGCCCCGTCCCCCATTGTTGTTGTTGTTTGTGAAAACCTGGTCATTTGCTGTGTGTACCAGGCACTGTGGAGTGGGGCGCCAAGGTGCAGGCTCCCCCGTGTCATCCACCTGTGCCTCCCGCGCGCCCGGTCTTCTTGAGTCTCTCTCGACACCGGGTCCAGGTGGAAAGTGGGGGAGAAAGAGTGCGGTAGATGCCGCGCAAGTCTACCATCATTTTAAATTAATTCACGCGCAAGTCACCGTGCCTGCTTCGCTTTGCTGTAGAGCACACGGTGGACATCGTCATCAACGACGGTCGAACTATTGTAGTCCGCCAGTCTTCTTCAGAAATTAATGGGTCGCGTAAACGACTAGCTTTGTGAGCGCGCAGGTCGCACGCCCGACTCTGCCGTAGATGAGTCATACCTTCCTGGTAGGTCATCCCGGTAAGCGCTTTACCTTGTCTTCAATTGTGGTAATTGAAGGTCAAATGTCCGCAGGTCTCGCGTTTCTTTAGTACCAAGACAACGCTGCGGACGCTGCGGGCAGGTCGGCGTGACGATTGACCAAGTAGTTGCTTGGCAGTCTGATCACATGAATGTGTCAGGTCGCTTGTTCTCTGCTCCTATTCATTATCCTGACTGTGGGTAAATATTGACTTTGCCTTGTCTGGACGGCAAAGTTTGTCCCCGTTGACGTCCTAATTATACTCCCAACCCTCCATTTAATGCGATGCGCTCTCGTCACAGCCGTCGGTCCGTCCACAGCACGAGGATTCTCGCCCTAAGAATGAGATCCTCTGGATGTATTGTCTGTCAATGAAGCCGTGCGTCCGACTCCAAGACAAGTCCCATGCAGTGGCATGAGTGATCTGCGCATGATTTGTGATTTACGGATTGTCCCGCCATGGCTTTGGAGTTTTTGAATTCTCTCATTGAATGCTTGTAGATGTCCATCGACCTATAACATCCTCCAACGAGCCTCATATCTGTTCGTTTGAAGATATGTAGCCAAGTTCGCTATCTGGAAGACCAGGCAACAATTACACCCCTCGAGGTGAAGTTTTCCTCTGATTTCTACACAACCTTCTCTTCTTTTAAATGACCACACAGGAGAACAAAAAGTCCACTAACCAGTGCAATCGAAAAAAAACAGCCGACTGCCGGGCTCACGTCGTGTCTGGGGCTTTCGCTAACACTCTCCTCCCCCCCCCCCCACATACCCGAGTTGTCACAGCGACCTTTGTGGGCTTCGCCGGCTTGACGTGATTCTAGTCCTGCCTGGCAAATATCGCCTGCGTGTGAAAATATGAGACATCCTTTCTGTAGAGTTAATGCGTAATTTTGAATGCGAGCTAGGCTCTATTTCATCTGCAAGGTCACCTATTCGGCTTACCAACGGAAAGGGTGGCGCACAGTTGGGTGGGAGGACACATGAAGCTGCATGTGGGTCGTTTTTGGAACCACGTGCTCCTTTTCGCGTTGAAATGGCAGTTTGTGGGCTTTTTAATGACCACCTACCGAAATAATCGTTCGGGCATTGCATAACGGAAGACAAAGTCGTGAGGCAACGTTTCTAATTGCCTAATTGCATTACTACGACGAAATACCAACAAACGCTGCTCACTTTTGCACAGAAATCTTTGGCGCAGAAAAGCCAAATAAAATCTACCCTAATGCCTGAGACCGTCTTATCGTCCTTTACAATGACTTTCACAATACCAAGTTGTTTCATATAGAAAATTAGACTTGTGTACAAAATATAACAAAAAACATTATTTTTTGTACAGTAGGGGGACTAACTCATGAAATGTCAACCGAAATTCCGAAATGCGTTTCCGTTTCGGAAAGATTATTTAAGTAGAGTTGTAAAACATATCAGCCTGTAGTATAATTCTGCAATAATTTAGTTACCTCAGAATGCCGGCTTTCGAAAGAACGTCTTTCCGGCTGCATGCAAAAACCATACTTTGTAAAAAAATGACTGCTTAAGTAGCATGCATTTTTCTCATTGATTTCCGATGCCTCTAAAAGTCCAGTTATATTTCATGGAAAATATGCATATAATATTCATCCTTCCGCTCATTCGGTTGAAACTTACGTCTGCTTCCAATTTTTTACTCGAAAGAAGGGTATTATTTAGTTTTAAAAAACTTTTCAAATTCCCGAATAATTCTGAACCCGTTCTGCCTTCATACTTGCATTCAGTGTTTACAAACTACAAGCCATGTACTTTCCGCGTACGAAAAACTATACATTTCTCTACGGTATTAAAAGGAGATCATATGGGATTCCTAAACTTTAGCATTGGATTTGATCCATATCGGCAACATCATAAGCCACATTGGTAAATTCAGAGAAATGACACTTTAATGAACGGCCATTTAACGGTATTAAAAAGTCTCACATTTAGAAACTTTTTCAAAACCGAGTTATGTTTCTCCTTCGAGTATAAAATTAAAAGAAGACGTAATTTTCTCCCGAATGAGTAAAACATAAATATTTTTATGCATGTTTTTCATAAAATATAATTCGTTTTTTTATGGGCACCGAAAATCAATGAGAATACTTCAGGGTCCCTGAGTAGTCATTTTTGCAGAGCGTAATGTTTGCCCGCAGCCGGAAAGAAGTTCTTTTGGAAGCCGGCATTCTAATGTAACTGAATTACTATATAACTATACTGCAGACTGGTTATTTTTACAACACTACTTTATTAATCTTTTCGAAACGAAAGCGCATTTTGGAATTACAGTTGACAATTCATGAGTTAGCCCACCTACTGTAAAAGCAAGCCTTTGTCCTGCGAGTTAACGACTAAAATAGAGCATTTCTGGGTTGGGTATAACTGGCTGAAAACGTCTAATAAGTCAGAAATGGTCATTCCAGTCTCCTTTGATTTCGTCGGCAATAACATTCGGCCTATATCATGCGCGGCTGTGCGGCTGCTGGTTGGGCTTGAGAGAGTGCCAGTAAGGCACAACGGGACGAGTGAGTTCCGTAGAAACGATAGGTGAGCACCTCTTCACCATTCCATATTCCCCATAGAAACCGACAGGACAGGGAGCCCGTGAATCAATGGCTAGATGCGTTGAACTTCTAACTTACAGGTCGCGAGTTAAAGCCCCAGGCGTTCCACATCTTGGGGTTGTGTATGACTGGCTGACGACGGCTAATAGGCCAGAAATGGTCATTCCAGTCCCTCTTGTCTTTGTTTTTTAATAACATTCTGCCTATAACAGTTTTATATGAAACTGCACTACTAGCTTCGAGGGCTTTTTCGGATATTTCCTTAGCATAATCCCGCTCCGTGTGATATCGACAAACCGAAGCAGTGGGAGCCTAAAAGTTCACCACAATGGAAAGATCATTTTTTTCGGATTACCTTTAACGGCAATGCTTAAGAGATCCTCATAAACAATAGCCTCTGCAGTGCCCGGCTGCGCTTCCAGAAGCCCGCCAGATAGAACAGGGACCAGGTCGCGTGTAGCACGTGTAAACAGGCAGCTGTACCTCCCCAGGCACTGCGCCCGCGCCCACCTTCGGTCGTCTGGATTCAGTCTTGCCAATGTAGAGTACGACAGATGCAGCGCAAGTCAACCTCCACTATGACCTGATTCACGCACAAGCACTGTTATGCACAGACAATGCTGTGGGGTACACTGTGGATGTCGTCATCCCCGGAGGTCGAACCGATATCGTTGGCTAGGATTTACAGAATCAGCGTCAAACGATCGGTATTTTTTGTTTATTCTTTATCGAATGGCATGTTTATGATTCAGGTGGCCAATTCGGCATGGTATTTCCGAGAGGTTAAATGCAAAAACAGAACCCATATTTCTTTTCTCGACCAAAAAGGTAAGTGAAATGGTAAAAGAGGTTACAGGCGCGCTTTTGGCCTATCGCGTAGGATGACCAGCTATGACGCGGTTCTCAAACCACTAATCTGGGAAACGGAAGATGGGGTGCAATTTTCAGTACTGTAGACAGCGCACAACTGCGCCGAGAGCAAGTTGAGACCTTTGCGATGCGATTACTTGCAAAGGAAATAACGCTGGGAACGAGTTTCCTTCGAGGAGAATCAGCAAAGGAAAAATGCTCGATCGGCATTATGCTTGAAGTCCAACGCAGAGGATTCCATTACCCAGTAATCATGTACCATGTATTCCGTCACCGTAATTAAATTTTTTAAAAAAACCTTTGCCAGAACGAATTTATGTATTTCAATTTCGTTCTTCGTTTTTACCGATCTTCTTGTTTGTCAAGATTTTGTTTGAATATTATATGAGCAAACAGGCTAATCCTAATATATCTTTAGGATTTATGAACTAGTCAGAATGCAATTTCCCTGAGTAGACTAAATTTATTTCTTTTATGCCGGCGTAGGAGACACCCCAAATCGCATGTGATAAAGCAACTTGTCGGGAATGAGTGGATATCTTAGAGAGTAAGGTCACTGAAACAGCAGATATTGGACTTCACGTAAATGTAAGTTTATGTTTCAAGATCCGCAAGGACCCATTCTGACAAAAATGGTAACCAAAAACAAAGTTCTTACAAAATACCGCAAGATAAGTAGACGAAAAATCATCGCCCAATAGAGGTTGACCTCTGTCAGGCCGAGTGATCAGTACATTGTAATCATGATTGGGCAGAATGAATTCAAACAAAAAGTCGGAAAAATCATTGTGGCACTGGGTTTGTGGGCGTGTACATACGAACTGGAAGGAAGATAAGCACACCAAAAAGAGAAAATATCAACAAGGAGCGTTTGGGGATTTCAAAAGATTGAAAAGGAATAACTTGAGAGGTTATTTTGATAGTGGCTATTCAGGCAGGGTGTGGATGAGTCTTTAAAACTTTGCAGCGGTTCTTTGGCTTAGCAGGGTTGAGCTTCCAGGATACCCAGCACTCACGATAGTAGTCTCATCTTTGTGAGAACAAAAGCAAACATTTAAGATCTATTTAATGTTGTGTGTCCCGAATATCCGTCGCAATTCTGGAGGACGCAGCAATTTTATTCTGCCTCTCTTCGGTTAGTTGACGCCTTTTGCGACAAATGCATGCGCTCGGTGGTGTATGGCTTTCTGTCGCGACAGGTTTGTCTGAGGTAACCGGTGTTACAGTCTAGACATACTGGCTCATAGATGAGGCCACCTGTTTGGTCACTTTCCACTAGATCTGTAGTATTCTCACGTTTGCTGCGTGCAGTTTTGATGTGACAGACGAACCGTGTGAAATAACTGTTAGAATTGCACGACACGTTTTAACTGTAAAGTCCTACAAAGAGCAAGTTTTCCAGACACGGCTTTTGAGCTCATTTTCCGTTCTGATGCAGGTGCAAAAAGCCCGCGTTGCGCCCGTAAAATCACGCAAACGAGGAGACGAGGAGATATGACGATGAAATGCACGATCGTGAATTTGGAATTCATGGTAAGCCCATGAACACAGGTTCCGTAAGCAGCATATTTAGAGCCGCTGAAGGACTGGATCATGGGAATTTCTAAATGACTTCTGCCTGTCAGGAGTTTGCCGCAGAGCACACAAGAATGTTGCTGTCGTGAATGTACCCTTAGTCCCCAACACTTGAAGTTTCCGCAGAAATCACGTTTGACTACAATTTAACAACACACTCAAAGGTATTCCATCATAGAAGGTCTCAACTGACATGTCGTCGGGTGAGGTGGAGTCATCTGTGTTTAAGAATGCGGATTGCAAATTAAGTTACAACTTGCGGATGACGTCTTTGTTAACCTCAAAACAGAAGAGACTTTTATCAGTGATCATCTGTCTTTAAGTGTCTTTCGCTTATCAATGAGGTAAAATGAGAGAACCTGCCTGGAATTGTTGTTTGATTCCGTTCCTCCCAAACGCCCTATTAACCGGATTTCAGTAAAGATTATGTAGTACGACAAGTATACACTGAACCACCGCCGGGAGGAGTTCAGTGAGAATACACTAACAGCATGTTTGCATTAATTGTAGAAATGTGAATAACTGACTACACTATCTTTGCGTACTCTGATGGGCCTTCTGAAAAAAACAGCAGTCCTGTTCGTCTCTTTAATCAGTAGACTTAGGGGCAAGAAAACAAACTAGAAAATGTAGAGGAGGTCGAACAGGGGCACTCAAAGATGCCTTGCAGTCCGCCAACATAGACAATCTCCTTGACTGCAGGTGTCCGATAGGACGAGAGAGGGAGTTCGAAAAGTCATGCGGGGATCGAAATGGATCCAGTGGACTTGTTTTATCTTGCAATTTTCTACGTAAAATTCAGCGATAGAAGCGTGCTAGCGCCACAGATGCATATGCCTCTGAGCTCACTGCAGACAGTGCGTGACCGATTTCATGAATTGTCGACCGAAATTCTGAAATGCGTTTTCGATAAGAAGGATTAATTATGTAGGGTCGTAATGCTGACTAACATGCGATAAAATGTTATAGTATTTCGACTCGCAGGATGTCAACTTTCAAGTGCATTCCTTCTTGACCTTCTACAGGAAGCGCACTCGTTAAAAATGGCCACATAAGTAGCATGCACTTTTCACATTAATTTTTGATGTTCTCATAAATTAAAATATATTTTATAGAAGACATGCACAAAAATATGCTTTCACTTATATTTTAGCAGAAAAATTGAATTGTTTCTACATTTCATATTCGAAGAAAGTGCATATTTAGGTTTTGAAAATGTTTTTCAATTCCTGAGCAATTTTGAGGCTAATAAGCGGTTACATAAACGTTTAGCGATTTCAGACTACAAGATGTATGCCCTCCACGTAAGAAGAATCATATATTCTCTATGCCTTTAAGAGGATGCTATATACAGTCTACAAAATATTGCAGTGGATGTGGACTATGTTGTAACTTTCATGAGGAGCATTAGTAAAAGGACATGTGCGGTACTGTGTGTATGGACATTTCATGGTCTTTAAGGTCTCATAATTAGAAACTTTTTCAAACTGAAAGATAACTTTTATTAAGGTATAAAATATGAAGAAAACGTGACTTTCTGCCAAATAAGCAACAGAAGGCATATTTTGTGCACATTTTCTATAAAATATACGTGAATTCATAAAAACATCGAAATTAATGTGAAAAATGCATGCTACACATGTGGTATTTTTTTGCCGAGTGAGTGTTCTGCAGGAAATCTAGAGGAAATATATTCAAAAGCCGACATCCTACAAATTCTGAAATACTATAGGATTATGATGAATGATAATCAGCACTACAAACATAACTAGTTAATCTTTCTTATCGAAAAAGCATTTCAGAATTTCGACCAACATTTCATGTGATCGGTCAGATGATGTAAGGCTTCCGCTAAACCTTTACAGGAGTTAGGGAAATATTAATTCAGCCGGAATATTCTGATCCTGTAAGCAGTCGGAACGGAAATCGTAATAAAACATACACAAGCTTATCCCTGCTTAAGAGACCTAGGTAAGACAACGCTAAAATAAATCAACCCTACCTGCCGAAGGAGAACAATGCGTTGTCATGCTCAATTCACGATGACCGATATATATTTTCCTGTTTACTTGTGCAAATGCATTTATGAAACAGGCTCCGCATACTCAATCTTACACTTTCTGAGAAGTAAACGGGGTTAAATCGCCCTTCTGTGACGTAAAAACACCTGACCTTAATAAGAGTCAGCATATGCTCGTACATGCTGATTTTCTTAGAGAGAGAGAAAGAAAGAAAGAAAGGAAACCTTTGCCAGCGCAGCTCCAACCGGAAAAATCCCTTGCTTTCCTCAGACAAGTTCAGAAACCTTAGTAGGCTTAAACACCTCAATTTGAAAGGGCAAAAGGATGTCATTTTTTCAGGCAGGCCAGGACAATTTTAAACTTCTTCCATCTACCTGACAGCCAAAAAGACCAAACGAAGACAGGTCTCTGATTATGCCTTAGGCTACATACCAACGATAAGGGGATTCTGTTGACAAGGCTACTATGCACTGCGAAAAATGTTTCACTCAATTTCCGCATAGCAAATTAGCACATTCTTGCAGATATGCTAAGGCGACTCACTGCCTTTGGTGTAGGGTCAGGAATTTGGGTTCCTTGCTACTCTTTTACCCTATGCAATTCCGTAGCATTCATCCTCTTTGTATGTTAATTTAAAACAAAAAAATTAGCGGACGACCACTTGCCCGATTTTATGCAATTATACTTAATTCCGAAGCGTCAACGAAAAAGCACGTTTGAGTGATCATTTTTGGATTATCTATCAATATCGGTTGGCTGTACCGCAACTCCATGTCTAAGGGCTTGAGATTGAGTTGGTCGCCCAGAAAGTCTAGTCTTTCAATCTCTCCATCTGAGCTACAGGGAGATTCTCTGGCGATTGCGACCAGGTCTATTGAAGTTCATTTTTCTCCCTGGTATACTCATTGCTTAGATTTCTGAAAGATCTTTTCTATGCAAGGACTGTGTGGTGCTTTGGGGCAAGCGAATTTGCGGGGAGGAAAAGTATCAGTCGAGAACACAAGTACAAACATGACTATTTCGAATACCGACGGTGGACATCTCTGCTGTCAACAAATAAATTTGTTCAGCTGTAACTAGTTGGTCCATTATCAGCCTTTACAAAAGACAAAGGATTATTTTTTTCGTACAAACTAATCGCCTTAAAAAGGAGGTTTTAACTTCTAGGTGTAGACGGGCTGCAGCATTTCTTACCAGCACCTTGAATAGGAGCTATCTGTCCATCTAAAGTATAATTTATATAAGGAGGTTGAACTCTCGAATTAGTGCAGAAATGTTATCTCCCATGTACCGCTTTGCCTGGTGGACTGGTGCAAACACCATGACATTGCCCACATGTTTGCTGTTTTGGTTCCTCCTGGGCAAGTGCCGGAAAAAAGCGATTTCTTTATGTTTTCGAAAGTCTATCAACACAAGTGGGTCGATTAATTCGCGGTCGAGAAGATTGGCGGAAAAAATGTTTGGCAACTCAGGAAGATGCGAGAAAACGATCAATGGTAAATTAAAAGAGAACTTGGTCTTTTCGACACTACAGTAAACCCCCTAGTCCGGCTGTTTTAATATTTACTGCCGTAAAATCTTTCCCTATATCTGAATTCAAAAGGCAGAGATACATAAGCCGGCGTATCGCCTAAAATGTTAACAGAAATTCTGAAAGAATTTACGCGAGAGCTTTATTTCCTTATGGGAAGCTCAGCATCACTAAACAGCATAAATAAAGGAGGAGGAAAATTCGGATGATCATTCAATGATTTTTCTACGTTAAAAAAAAATTAACACTGGTCAGTATGAAATTAGAAAAAAATGGCAACAAGTAGAAGGGCGAGCACCGATCGCATTACAGAACTCACTCGTCCCGTTGTGCCTTAGGGCTCTCTCTCTGGAACCCGCCAGTAGCCGCGGAGCGGCGCATAATATAGGCAGAACAGCATTACAACAAAGACAGTGGAGACCAGAATGGCCATTTCTGGCTTGTTAGCCATCGTCAGCCAGTCAGACTCAACCTCGAGATATGCGACCCTCGAAGGTCGAACTCGTGACCCGTTGGCCAGAAGACCAACACTTTAACCATCGAACAAAGGACTCGTTGTCCTGTCGGTGACGACTGAAGTTTAGGGTACCGCGAACCATGTCTTTCGAAGAGCTAAAGACCTTAAACTTATTAAACGTCATAGTGAAGGAGACTCGAGGTCTCCAGCATGAAAGACGAGTTACACACAGTAAGTGAACAGAGAGGATGGAGAACTAACCTCTCTCAAAAGCGAGCTAGAGTAGCGGTTTCTATAGATTTTTAATTTTACTTTATCAGAAGAACCAAAAACGATGTTAGAATTGTCACTGAACTCAACAATTGGGAGCTGGATTAAAGTTTGAACTTCAGCACCATTCTACAGACTGAAATTCCCCCGCCCGCGTCGGTGATAACTAAGCCACAACCAAATTTCCAGTCGATGGAACAGAAAACCAGGGGTCAAGTTAGGATCAAGATTACCCACGTCATGAGTAAATTAAATAAAAGCCCCGTTTAATTTCTCAAATGGGGGAGGACGGAAATGTATAGGCTTGAGGGCGGCTAAGGACGATTCTGGGAAAATATAACGTCGGCTTTCCAGGGAACCGCGCATGTTGTCAATGCAAAAAACAGAATCCTCTGTTGCACTGTCACCAAGCAGTGGTTGGCTGAGCAGACCCAGCCCTGCCCTGGACATTCTGTAATAGCCACCACGTATGGGGAATTCTTACCAGGTCCAGTTCAAGGGTAACACTGGCAGACTTAGGTGAAGAATTACTAACAAACCCCAGTGACGTCTGCCAAATACGTAACCAATTTTGTGAAATAAACGTCCTTCAAATCAGAGACATCTACCTTAATATGATTTTCACAATCAGAAGCCGCATGTCAAGAAGCAAAGTTGATTGTTTCGGTTGGACACGAAAGTGCGAACACCCTCAGATTGCAGGCGACCTTGCGTTAAATTCCAGGGAGGGTACCTATCCCCACGCCTTGACTCTGGCCTTACCATTGACGATAACACACAGTCTCCTAGCCCTAGCCCTAATGCCATCACTAGTCAGGATCCATCGGAAATTTGATGTACGGCCACCTGTAAAGGGGGGGACGAGATCCAAATTCCCGTGCTCAGTTGTTGCTTATGATTATGGTTAATCAGGGAGGGAGAAAGGATCAAATTCCTCAATTTTTTTGAAATGCAACCACACTTCTTTCAAGGAGGTAACGCAAAGAATGCTTCCAGCGTTAGCGAATTCTTTCCCGGGGGTTGGGTTGCGTCGGTGGGAGAACAGCTTCGTACTACTAACTGGGGGACTAAGCAAGCTCGATACTGCTGATATTTCTGCTTCAATGTAGAAGATGTCAACGATTCGTTTGGTATTATTTTAAAGAAACAGGCCTCTCATCGACGTGTCAAACATGCATGTGCGTCGCAAGCCAAATGACTTTCAAGTCTGTTGACCAAGGAACAAAAAATCGACCAATGAGGTACCAGGTGTACTCATTTATCTATCATTTGACAAGTCGGTTCCGCAGCCCTCAAATAAGGCTTAGTCGGGATTCTGCGTAATTACTTTTGGGAGAGCAGTATTTACGTTATCATTTTGTTGATGGAAAGCGTTTTGACAAACTAACCGAACAGTACTGGCATATGTCACTCCGGCAGGAGATGCATGGTATTATAACAGAAATCGAGAAATGTTCTATAAGGGCGAAATATGAAACTCATTTAGTTAGACACGTAATTAGGTAGCGCCCTCGTATAACAGATGAGCCTGTGCTGAGTTCCAGAGGACGCCTGTTCCAGCGTCCTAACCAATCCCCCTTGGATTCAGCGCAAGACCGACAGTAATACGCTGGGAGGGTACTTAGTCGCCGGTCCTACCACTCCTATGACCAAATGCCTGAAGCAGACTTAGTGTATAGTCCCTATTTTGTCATAAAATCCCATTAACGAGGATGGAGATTTAAATGGCGTTCGGGATTCAAGCTAAACAGGCGTTGTTAGTAAAGGCTACTTTGGGTGAGCAAAGATCATCGTAGTTTGCTTATTGTTGATATTACTGGAGTTGGTTGCAAGGTTTCGCTTCGAAAGTTGCCCTTATTACGGAATCACTGAGATCTGCTTTATTAATGCTATACTTAATTCTCGAAACTCCTGAACAATCTACCTTTAATGTACAAAATCAGCAAAAGGCACACCAAAAAGTTTTAGAGAGTTCCGAGTACCTCAGAAATGTATATAGGACGATTCCGAATTTTCAACACGCAGATATTTAAAAAATAAAAGTATTTAAAGAAAACACTTTCGATCAGAATAAAAAACGTTTAAACCTCTCTACTTGTGAGTGGGTAATTCGCATCTACCAAATCATTCTCCCCTAATCTTATTTAACCGTATTGCTGTCGCGAAGAAGGGAAGCACTTCGATCCCTGCTACATAATTAAATTTAAAATCTCAAAATGATTTAACGGCTGACTTATTAAATTTGACGAAATTTAGTTTGCCTTATTGGACTACTTCAGTTTTGAAGGGGTAAAAAATAGAGAGCTTGCGTATCTAATTTTAAGCCAAGCTTGACTATGAATTTTGCCGATGAAAAGATGCAAATATGGATTTCAATATGCGGATCCGCTTTGGATTGGGGAAGCAAGAACTTTGTTGGAGGCGGGGGAGGGGGGCGGACGAGGAACACACTCTGTCTCCCGAGAATGGCATGCGACAATATCTTCTGAATTTCAAAAAGAACAGGACATTATCGCTTCGCCCAGCAGCTATGGGTCTGTAGGCATTAAGGGGGTCGAATGGTGATCAACAGTCAGTAAAGAAAAAACCAGCTGGCCTTCCAGGCTATCCTCGTCTGCCGCAAAGATTGCGGTGGTTTAAAAACCGAAGTGTTTATGAAAGCGATAAATACGATGGAAAACTGAACTTCAATAGCAACCACCCGATCAGTTAAAAACGCAGTTGCGTAAGGGCGCTATACCGACGCGTTGAGACGCCCTGCAGTGAAATCTAAGACACGGTTCCTACATTACAATACCTTCAACGGGCACTGAGAGCCAATGGCTACCTGCACAGCTTTGTCAAAGAGTGCATAAGAAAACGACACCGGAGACCAAATCCAACTAGCCCCAAATTTTGGCGGGCTCTTCCGTACGTGAAGAACGTCTCGGAAGCCGTCAGTCGTCTTCTCACTCCACTTGGAGTTGGGGTTGCACACAGGCCGGAAGCAACCATCAGGCGCCAATTCATGAGACCGGAAGACCTACGGCCACGGCAGGAAGCGTCAGGAGTCGTTTACCTGGTCTGGTGTAGTTGCGGACAAAACAAATACATCGGAGAAACTAGGGGATTACTCTGGACGCGAATAGCCGAACACGCGGCAGCAGTGGGGCGGGGAGACGCTAGGTCTCAGATGGCGACCCATTCGACGGGACCCGACAATATTTTCAAATTTCAAGAGACCGAAATCCTCGCAAGGCATGACAACTGCGTGAGCCGCGAGCTGCTCGCGTCCTGGTTCTCAGGCCCGCAATCCATCAACAAGCATAATTACCTCCCGTTACTTTATTCCTTGCTGAGATTCCCCCTGAGCAGCGGAACAAGTCACGTGGGGAGAGCGCGGGCGGGCAATAATTCCAGTGACAGTGAGCCAATTTGTCGAGCAATCGTCAAAACATCATCCAACAAGGATGACGAAATCGCGGCAATTAACGACTCGGACGCGGACTGACAAGCCATCATCGCATCAATTACGACCCACAGGGGTGATTGTGCGAGCTGTTAATTACAGTACACACATGGTCCACGGCAGCCACGTGCTATAAATACTGCACACCTTGTGCTACCAGTACCATTATCGGCGACTGTCTCTGATGATGGGTTCAAGTGAGAATCTGAAACGTCGAGCCAATAGATTTCTTGTTGCAGTTATCGCATCTTCATCTCCTATTGCGGAAGTGTTTGCCGACAGAGACACTGGCTTCTGTCTCAAAGTCATGATACCGTCCTGCATACTTCGAAATTCCCGTCTTATGTTGCATGTAATACCTGTTCAATGTCCTACGATTTCAGAAAACCTTCCGATCCCGCTGAGTTAATGGAGCTCTCGATTTTTTAAACGTGGACTGTGGAAGCGTGTACGAGTACTTTTCTGCTGGGAAATTGTTCTCAAACCAAGTGAGGATTATTTGCGCCAGAGGACATGTGACGTCCGTTAATGGTGCTTGATGCAAACACTATCGCTGAAACCTTCCTGATAAATATGATTCAGGATTCGTGAAACCGCACGTGGTGTAAAGTGGAAATTCATCATAGAGAACGCAAGAAGAAAACGACTCACGGCTTCCTTCGAAAAAAGTTAAACAGGAGTCAATGGAAAGGAAGACAAAAACTTGTGTCCCCCTACATTCTTATTTTATTTTATTGCGTGACATTGACGCAGTATTGGGTGTTTCAGTCGTTGCTTTTTTAAAAATGATGTTTTCACAAGAGTGCTACCAAAAAGCTAAGCAGTGTAATTGGTCACATGCGTCTTTCAAAATTCGGTAAGTAAAACTTAACAGTCACCCATAATCAAACAGATTACCATTTGGAAAAATAGGCATTTCACGCCAGTAAGGACGATATGTAACGTATTTTAGTCTACGTAAGCGCACGTCTAAGATCGCGCATTAATTTCTGGCGAAATTAAACAAAACAGCAAACGATGATGTTGCTCTGGTTATGCGACAAATACTGTCAACGTCTACGGACGGAATCGTCGTACTTTCATTTGAAAACTTACCGTGTAAAAACTTCGAACACATTCGAACGCATAACAAAATACGATAAAGCCTATCAGGGTACTCTTGATTCACTGGCCACGCAGCGACCAAGTTCGCGTGATTAGGAAGACTCTGGCACAGGTAATTCTGCCTTCAGCCAAGCAAACGGAAAATCGGCAGACAGTATGCCTTTGAAAACCTTCAGCTAATTTCATGACTACGGAAGGACTAGTTTCCGCTGAACACGAGAGTAGGGACCCTGGTAATACAGCTGACCTTGGGTTAAATCCCAAGAGGGGCACCTATTCCCGTGTCCTGACCTTAACCTTATCTTTAACATTACCCCAACCCTTATGACCCTAACACTAACCCTGGCACTTACAGTTCGATCATCGGTTCTGACGATGTCCACGTGTGCTCCGCGGCAAGGTTAGAGCAGAGGCGGTGACTTGCGCGTGAATTAATTTATAATGATAGTAGATTTGCAAAGCATTTACTGCGCTCTCTCCTCCTCTTCCACCTGGGCCCGGCGTCAAAACAGAGTCAAGAAGACCGGAGTTGAGAGAGGACGCGGGTGGCCGTCCCGACGGCAACCCAAGCTTAGGCGTACCACCACACTCCCCGGTGCACAACCTACATCGACCAGGATTTTATACCACAAGAAACATAGGGGACGACAAGGATGCAAACTGGCATGGTGTGCCCCTGTAACTAGGCCTCCATCACACCCCCAGTGTTGGCATTTTTTATGAGTGCGCATTCCCGATAAAGTCTGACGGACTTCGATCTAGCTTCGGTTTTGGACCAGCGCATCTGCCGCATGGCCCGTTTTAGGGGTAAAAACATCTAACTAGTTCCTTCTTGCAGACACTTTCGAATAAGGCCGATAAGGATAAATCCCGATTAGCTCGCAACCTTTCCAGACGCAACGGTGGTGGTTATAATCGAAAACTGTCCACGACGGAAAGCAAGTCAGACATGATCCTTCCAGTCGTCCTTTCTCATTATCTATTAAACCCTTGATTGCACGTCTCTATGCGAGGGCCCTGGATGCACTGACCTACCGCAAAAACGGAAATTTCAGTTTTTATTCCACAATAAGGATAGGATGGTTAACGTCACTCGCGAGTGACATTAAATATTACCAATCACAACTGGCAGAATGTTGGCCAATAGCAAGAGTGATGGAACATTTAGTTTGAAAATGCTCACCGACTTCGGTTCCAATCTCGGACGGCCGCGTCCGACTAACGGCACGTTTGGGCTAGGCCCTACTCGTTGTTGTGGAATCGTCTGTGATGACTGCAATATACTGAACCCCGAGACAGAGACGCAAATGCTCATTTCCGTTCTGGAAGCAGGACGAACTAGTGGGCCCTACTCCCGTTTGACTGCGAACACGATGGGATGGCTTGACGAAGGTATACTAGCGCGTTGATAAAGTCATCCTGTTTGTGAAAACGCCTGCCACGCCTTGATCATATCATTATTTGACAGGAAATAATCCTCTGAATACCGTTGGAGCTCGGACAGTACCTCCGGGGGGAACTGACCATGGCCCTTAGATGGTCAAAAGACCGTTTATGCCGTGATTTTCCTGACTGCGGCCACGTAAGAAAAACTGATGGTCTAAGAAAAATACTGGACCACATTGATTGAGGCCTTAGTAAATGGATCGTAACCACAATTCGGCAAAAGCTGCGGCCTTTTTCGCAGGCAACGGAGTTGTCATACCGACGCTCACTAATGCAGTCTGTCCGAATAGTTAGTGAAGGAGGACATTTCCTCGATCTGTAGAGACAGCAATTTCTGTCGTTCCAGTCGATCGATTACTTTCATGCTTGCATTGAGGAAAGTTCGTATGAGACAACTTCCCTCTTATGATGGGCACGGAAGCAGTAAAGAAAAACTGAATATCCAGTTAAGTGTTCGTAAAACTACCCAGGAAAAACATCGAACTACTGTCACTTAATAGTATGAAAGACCGAGAGGGCTTATGGTAGAGACTTCAGATGCGTGATTTCAAAGGACTGGCTCAATTATAGCGAATTCATAATATATGTAGGTCTAATGACAGATGGGAATAATTAATCTGACTCAGTCATGAGAAACTCGCCGACCTCGAGTGGGTTTGAATTAATGACAACAAGGAGGAGGCTACAATACAGCCAACGCTTCAGCCATCTGACCTTCGAGGCCTCACTGGGAGCCATGGGTTTACTCCTAGAATTTCCTAGAATCCCCCAGCTGACTACCAGGCCCAATTACTTAATGGATTTCCTCTATCCAAAGCAAATTTCGAGGTTATCGGTCATCCAGGATGAAGTGGACAGTGCGTAATATTGTACACATCGAAGTCATGTTGTGCACAAACGTCTGGCTTTCCCATTCATAAACTGATTTTGATATGGTTTCCCGATCCTCTAACCTAGATGACCCCGTCCATCACTGTGTCATGAGTGAATAAAGTTTTATAAGGACATGAGCCGAAGTGCGCTTGTTGTAGAGAGCGAGAACAGCGCTGAAGACAACTTCATCGAGAGTCTATTAACCGCCAATTATAGGCCTCTTTTGAGCCTGTTAGATTTAAGCATATTGTTGCAACTGTAAATTTTCCTTTCTCGTCTGTCCGTCTGACAACGACTCCAGTACTACTAATACCGCTACAACTACTACTACTACTATTTGAAGGCGTACGAGATGCTCGCCCGTGGGTCACTTTTGGAACGGAAGGTTCAGCGATTGCAGTCATACTTCTGTATTCTAGTCCCTCCACCCCTCGACCCGGTGGTACGGCATAGCTGACTGACGACGGTGAACAGATCAGAAACGCTCAGCTCAGTAGTACCACCGGTGACTTAAGAGTTTCTCTACACGTCATACGTCTCTGTGTGTGTTGCGTCGGAGGTGCTCATCAGGACTATGACTCACCTAAGAAGGCATGAACAGAGGTGAAACTGATGATACATCGATATCCTCTCCATCTCTCTGAGGTGGTCCAAACTGAACTGTACAGGCGCAACCTTTTTACGCATGTCCAGAGTCATCTGAAGCGCTTTCTTTGAAAAAACTCAACTGGAGTCCACTTTTACATGTCGTAACTTCTTCACCCATTCCACGTATGCCTTACTGAGATGACAGACTGCAAGAGTACACTTTCAAAAACGTTTATCCTTACAGAACACACTGGCAATGAAAGAAAACGCCCAGGGTACCTTGTGATGTCAACGTCTACAATCTCCATCGTCTGCCCCAGTTGCCAGGTCAGAACTACTTTTTAAAGCACTTCTGCTTGGGTAATAGGAAATCTAGGAGACAAAGTTATTTCTTATCTAGTGTTTTCGCAAATTGAATTAGTCCTCCGTTGTCGGATCCGGACTCTCAGACGACGATCCTCAACGACTCTTCAACCATGAGGCATAGGTCATCGATCACGTAGAGCTCCCTGTGCAAGATGAAACCATCACCGACTTGAAACAAGACACCGCCCGACACAGGCAGTCACTGCCGGTACTACGGACTGTTTGCTTTCTCTTTTCCAATCTTATGACCGATGTAACAGTAACACAGCGCTGAAACCACAACAGCCAGGTTGTCTTTCGCTTTTAGGCTTCTAGGCAGACCTTTTCCTTTTAAACAGCCACTCGCAAGATGTGTCAATCTAGAAAGTTGAGTAGGTTTGGCAACTTGACAGCGCGTCCAAAGTCGTCATTTCGGTCAGTAACTGACACGTGCACAAACCTCAGCGGATCAGCCACCCGCTGAAGTCAGGTACGCAGTTTTTGACTTTCTGGGCTTCATCTCAGCGCAGTTTTGTTTTTTTGTGCTTGCAAGACTGAGTTAATTCGAATCCGCAACCTGGGCGCATGACAAGTTCTACCAGAGAAATTGCTTACGCAGGGGGGTTTTTGGCTGACCCGTCTGTAAATTCCCCGCCTTCAAAGACGGCAGCTTTTAGTGGTCAGCCGACACAAGTACCGGCAGTTGACAGGTACTCTTCAAAAAAGAAGAAATTTCTTCTTTTTTTAAAAAAAAGACTCCTATTTTTCGCGCTTTTTCGGAATTACAATCACAAATTCCTTCGAATTCCCGCCACTCAAAGTGAACATTGACTTAAGGCACCTGGGATGTCCCCGAGTGATGACGACTGACAGAACATTTAAGACCATTCCGGCACTCCTAATTCTTGTTGGTAACGCTTATCGGTGATCGGCTGTTCATCACCAAAGGGCAGGTGAGGTGGATCCTGGCCATGGAGCCCTAGAAGAAGACGCGAATAG
Organism: Spirometra erinaceieuropaei; assembly: GCA_902702965.1. Classification (NCBI taxonomy): domain Eukaryota; kingdom Metazoa; phylum Platyhelminthes; class Cestoda; order Diphyllobothriidea; family Diphyllobothriidae; genus Spirometra; species Spirometra erinaceieuropaei. Next base: position 1,286,430 of record CACRXP010000014.1, read on the forward strand.
TCATTTCCGTCCTGCAGTTGGGATAGCGTGGTGAGCGCGGGACCTGAGTGAATCCGCACACCACAATACGGCGATGCGTGCGACAATTAAAAGAAAAACAGACATTAGCAACTCCGAAACAACTCGCGGATTTGGCAAGAAGAGTCAGGAGGCCGGTGGTAGTGCAGATGCTCACTCCTGCGGTCACGAGCCCGTCTGCTTACCCATGACGTCTTTGGTCCGCCTAACACCCACCCCCCCCCCCTGCTAGTGGAAGGACTTTGCAGTGCGTGACTCAGCCCCCGGCATGGCGACAACTTGTCGTCGATTGCGAAAGCACAGACTTTGGCACACGGACTGGTAAAGAAGTTACGTAGGCGAAGTATTGCAAGGGCAACAGCTGTTAAACTGACTTTTAGGTGGGATTATTAATCCTATCAAAGACGATTACTTGGCAGTATCCCTCTACCTGAAATCCATGCCTAAATGCTTGCAACTTGCTTTCGACGGGTAGGGTTTTGCATTTGGTTATGGACTTCTGAGGTGATTTTTTCAGGTAAACTCATCACATTCAGTTTCTTGAACCACAATGTTTCAGCTGACTTTTGACTGTCTAGCCCGCAAATGATGCATCTCAAAGTAAACTCACTTTACCCATGTTTACCTAACTTATTTGCTTGGTGGCAACGCGCGACATAAAACTGTAGAAACTGAAAAGGTAATAGCTTTATGCGGCAACGTAGTAGAGTTTTACATCTGGCTATATGGCACAAAGGCTAATCATAACAACATATGGACATATGGGCGAGATGAAATACTTAAATGACTCCGCTTGATAGTAAAGGTACACCTTAGAAGTGTATGTTCTCATACGAGATGATATTATGTGAGCTTGGTCTTGCTGGTACCGTTCCCACAGACACTGTGAATGACATTCAACAATGAGATCGAAGAAGTGTTGGGGGTGGCTGCGTTCATGAGAGTTGATTTTAGGGGTGGTTTCACTTCAGCCTAACCGATTATTTAACATCTCCGGCCGAAGAAAAGTGCACACTGAGGAGGGAGGCAGCTACCTTGAGAAACATTTAATGGCTGGTTTCTGTAATCCCCACTGTTGAGTCAGGGGGCAAATTTTTACGGAATTACATCGAGACTTTAGTGAGAGCTCATCAGTATTGCACACACACACACACACACACACACACACACACACACACACACACACACACACACACATTCGCCTTCTTGTTAAGTAAACTTTTTTGGGGAAAAGCCGAACTTAATAAACAGTTTACTAACTGCCGATGGCGGTTTCTCCCTGACACCTTCGGTGGTGCTTTCGTTTGATTCCAGGTGGTTTTAGATGCCTTGATTCTTACAGGAGGAAAATGGAGGCACACTACCTGAGGGGCACTGCAACTCGTCCATTCGGTGAGACAGTAAAAGTCTAAGGAGTTCCAGTGATCTGTGAGTACTGTCGAATATTTGGTTGGGTTGGGGGGGGGGGACATATTTTAACACGCTTGACTGCATTAAACCTGTACCCACGCATTCTCCGCGCAGAGGGATGTGTTCACCCATTCAAGTTGCCTAGAGTGTACCGACTGCCCTGTGGTCGGTGCTAAGCAAACGTACAAGAAATGAATTAATACTGAAGGTGTTTAAGGACTTTATTTATATTCTGGGGGAGCAGATGGAACCATGGGTAAAGGCGTTGGCTTTTAGAGACTGACAGAAGACGTTCACTTGCCGAACAGTACGTCCACAGTCAGTGATGCCTCTCCTATTCTCAAGCTCCCTCCTCTCCCTCCAAGTCAAGCAAGACGCCGCAAACCGGTAGGCTACGAGACCGGACTGACACGTTTGCTGTGGAATAGCTGGGTTGGATCTGACAGAGTGTCTTCCATTTCAAGCATACAGGTCTTGACATCTGAACTAGCTTGCCACTGACTTTACCATCCGGATCTGAAGGCCGTAGAAGGCTGGTTGACGAGTGCTGAAAGGGATATCCTCTGTGAAATGGACAGTTTACGCGGTTACATTATGGTCTTCTGTACATGACCTTTGTTGAAAGTTTCACAACCCATATCTGTTTCGTCTTGCGATCGAACTATGTACCTGTTGTATCACCGATAATAGCTAGATGGCGGGTTCTAGGAAGGAGTTGCGAAGAAGAAGACACGATCGCTGGGACAGGAGCTTTATTAGCCTGGCGTTTCCGATTCTCACTCACTACATCCTATAAATACTGCAGCACCTCTGCTAATCACTACCCTTGTCCGATTTTGTCCCCGATGAGGGATTCGAGTGAGAATCCGAAACGTCAGGCTGATAAAACTCTTGTAACGATGGTCGTGTCTCCTCATTTGTACCTGTCGTATCTTTGTTTTCCCACCATCAATTCACTTTGCTGTCGTAGCCCAGCGGAATGTGAGATAGGGGCTTCTGTACCCCCTGCATTTGGATTAATGTTCGGGCAATGTGCTTCTAGTAAGCGTCCAACGCCGCACCTAGCGAATTCAGCCGCCCATCTTTAAAAGATTCCGTGCACAGTTTGCGTTGTGAAGCCTACAGATCGCGTGCCGTTCCACCTGCCTGTCGGGTAGATCGCTGATGTCGGCTGTGAATGAGTCACGCGCTCCTGTTCGACTGTAGTAAAAGCGCCATCCCGTTCTCGCCGTTCGAGGTGGTACACGGTGGCCCAGAGAGTCGCGGACATCATGACTGAAGATCAATAGTTGCATTGGCTAGTCTGGGCATCAAACGTCACACCCTCCCCCCTCCTCCGCCCCCTTCCTTCAGGCCACCTGAGAGCCGCATTTTCACTCTTTTGGAAGTGAATGGGAAACCCGCTGCTCTCTGCGATTCCGTCTGTCCGACTTGTTGGCTGACAGATCAGTTAGTACAACACTGCTCGCCTACTGACTTTAATGCCAATTAGTTTGACCTTAGACGGAGCATCGCCTTTAATATTTCCAGTAAGGGGCCATTTGCAACATCCGTGTTCGCATGCCTACGAGCAATTTAAACCCCTTTAGAAGCGACTGGTCCTAACGCAAACGAGTGAAGTCAGAGCACCGTCAGACCTCCTCGAGTGTGTACTCTAACACAACCACATTTCTCAAGCCTAACTTGTATCTTGAAGGTATACTGAGTTAAAAAAGGAAAGGCTGATGATGATGTTAGTCTGGCCGAGGCAGCATCCTGGTGGGTACTAAAGGAACGTGAGGGATACTTGGGAGTTGTGTGCGTATTACGTTGGGGTCACCAGTGTAGAACACAAATGTGCGCACCCTCCAGCGAATGCGGTTTATATTCCCAGTTTACTTACGCCAGCAAAATCAGAAAGAACAAGTTAACCACGGGGTGGCAGTGTGCGTAGAAATGTCCACCAAAGTTCTATGTAAATTTACAGGTGTTTAGCCCATCAGAGCAAAACTCTTTGTATCACTGACGCCCCCCTCAATTCAGTAAAGTTATTTCGTTAGGATACCCGTACATGGATCTGGTTCGTGTCTAAGAACAAACTGGCCCCGTCTTTTGCTGGTAAGTATTGCCAATACACGACCCAAAAACGATCGACCAAACGACAGACTGAACTGAATGGCAAATACAGTCAACATTAAGGCGGCAGCTCTTTTGGGCCCATTAACCTCCCTCTCCAGTCGATCACACCCTGCCCCCCCCCGCTACCGAGAGGATGAATACATTGAAACACCTGTGGTCTCAGTCTTCCTTGGTCCGGACACGTCTGTCTATTGGTACACTATTTCCTTTCATCTACTCAAGCCACATTCACAGATAACCCGGTAGATAATTTCGACAGATTTGTGGATATGCCTCAGTGGACTTCGGCGACAGGATTATGGATGTTTTTATGGCACACTGACAGTCAGAAATAAGTATATTTTAGGTGTGTTTTCAGTTTATTTTAGTTTGTTTTTTAGAGTTATAGGCAGGGTCTTTGAAATCCTACTGTTTACTTTTCTTGCAGACGGGAAAAATCAACGTGGCAGTATATGTTTCGTACTAGGCCAACGGCCGCCTAAAAGATAAGTAAAATAATGTCTCGGTTAACTTTTGCTCTGAAAACTAGACTTTTTCATGACAGCAAGAAGACGCCGGTTGAAAAGGAGCGCTTTGGAGTGGATGAAGGAGCAGCTAGGGGAGGATCTTCGTACAATATCATGGTCAGTTAAAACAGCTATGTAACCCGCCTCGTGATTCTCAATCAGTCAAAGAAATAGCCTTAAGAGCCACTATGAAACTGTGTCTAGCAGTTCACACGTGCCTGCGAACGAACGCAAACGCAATGAATGGTTAAGTGGCATTCGCAAAACCGTCGCCATCTCTGTTAGCGTCGAGCAGTCCTGCCTTTTTTCAAAATATGACACTTTCTTGACCTAAGGCGTTTCGTTCATAAACACCCCTTTATTTAAAAAAAAAATCCCGCCGATACACAGCGTGCGATTTACAGTCTTTCCCCAACCCACCCTCGATTTCAGAGCGCAGGAAGGTCAAAAAGTCGCATGAATACCTGAGCATAGAAGCCTTTCACTACATATCCAAATGCCTCTGAAGACTCTAATGCAACTGAGGCGCCGATTTGAAGGGAATTCCCTCTTTAAATGGGAGCCATCTAGGTAGCGGTCAAAAAGTATCTAGATGACCTTGAATAAACACCAGAGTGCTTACATGTCAGGCCGCAGTTCATTGTCTGTTGCGTAGGTCTTGGCAGAATTCAGGAAGCTGGGGGAAAATCCGCGTTTTTGCGCTCTATTCTGTGGTGAAATCGACCTCCAAAATGCTTGCCGAGCGCTGGTTTGTAGGCCGCCGACTAATTGGTGTCTCCGACTTGAAGCCATAGCAGGTAGGAGATCCACCAGCCACAGTAGGCATAGCCATGCAGTCCAGAAGCGTGAGCGTCGCAGATCCATCATTTCTGACTGCTGCTGACTACTCCTGTCAATGAAGGATTCTTCGATTGTGCTGCTATCTTGTCTGCCCGCCTCTTGAAAGTTTTCAAGGAAAGTTCAGAACGTTAGTCCCGCACTAGCTGTGCGACTGGATTGTCCTCCTAGTCCTTTCCCAGCGGTGGGTGTGTAGTGTGTGCTGTGCGTGTGTGTGTATGTGTGCCTGAACGAGTGTTAGTCGGGCTGATGAAAAGGAATGAGACTGTGCTGAAAGCGACAGCGGGGTGATTTTGCGGCTGTTTTCAGCGTTCTGCTGATGAGGAGGATGATGATGACGATTATGTAACGTGCACTTGCGCACGCGAACCGGTTGGATTCCCGTTGGCACACGCACATACACCACAGAAGAACGATGCGAGAATGAGTAATTGATGAGCTCATTAACCACATTGGTGGTGGTGGTGGTGGTGGTTGTGACGGTGGTGGCGGTGGTGATAGCCGCTGCACCTGCGTCGGCACCTCAGCGAATGCTGCAACTGCGCGCACGCGCGCCTGAGCCGTCTGTCTGTCTATCGATCACCTCGGGGGCGAACGCGCGCGAGGACGTATGGGGACAGACAGACCAAGGGTAAGGGGCTCGCGACAATAGTACATGCACGCGCACCTGCGTGTGCTCAGGAGCCAGCGCTGCGCACATTGGCTTCCAGAGAATCGCGGCACCTGCACAACCGGTTGAGGAGACGGGGATGGTTGCCGGTTTGCAGGAGTCTCAGCGACAGCCTGGCAGACGTCGAATAATAGCGCAGGTATAAGAAGTGCTGCTGAATTGCGGCCTTCAGCCTCAACCCGAGGAGCTAAATAAAAGGTCACCAGATTGACCTTGACCTTGTAAGAGTTCGGAATATGCGTCCAGGCGTCTTATCGGAGGCTGCCTTTTATCACTAAGTGCAATGCTGCTCCTCTGTCTTTGGACTTTATCGCTTTCGTCGTTTGTGATATGAAACAATTAGTGTTCTCTAATTCCTCTTCTTTAAACTTCGTTTCAATTTCATGCCCAGCGGGTTTGGCGACTTAGTCAGTTCTGTGAGGTGACAAAATATGCGGACGTTAACTGGACGTCGACAGAGCAGAGAAATTTTAGCTGTTTAGTGTCTTCGCTGGTGAGACTGGAGTGTAACTATCTTCCTCCTGAGATCAATTCCTAGTACGTACCGTATCATCCGAACGCGGCGACCACCAACATCACCTCATGCTCATTGTTGAATGCTCTTTATAAGGAATGCGAACGCGATCAGGTTGTCCTAACTTAGTCTTACCGCTGGGTCCAGGCGAGTGGGTAAAGGAAGTGTGCGAGAGACGCTGTGCAAATCTACTAACATTGCGAACTAGTTTACACGCAAGTTACCAGCGGGACAAACCCCCAATACTGTCATTCCACGATATCGCGCACACTCCTAAACTGCAAATTTCCCACTAAGTCCGCAATATCTTAAGTATTTAGCCTTGCCCGTACCCCACGAAATGTCATTCGAATTTATGAAATGTGTTTTTTGACTGAAAGGGACTGATTCATTTTGACCTAAATGTGAAAATATTAGGTGCTTCAGTGAGATTCGAACCCACGAGAGCAGGCGGAAGGCTTTAGTACAGCCAACGCTTCAGTCACCTGAGCTACGACGCCCCACCGGGATGCGAAATTTTAATCCCACTGGGACCAAGTTGCCCGCCTAGCCTACTGCAACATCTGGAATCCACCAAATCTGATACAGCAAGCTGACTGCCCAGGCAGGATCTCCTAAGTAATTCATCTCGGATCCACCAGATGACTACCAGGCTTACTTAATTTACAGGAAGATTTTGGCTAATTCACTTTGACCCAACTGGAATGTAGGGTTGTTATATAAATTGTGGAGTAGCATAACACAGAAATATTTTAGCCCGTACCGGATGACGACTTTCGAATGCGCCTCTTTCCTGTCGCCTGTAAAATCCCATTCGGTAAAATGGCTATTTAGTTAGTATGATTACGACCCCAGCGGTGATTGCGAGAACTGTTAATTGCAGTGCGCATACTGTCCCACGGCAGCCACATGCTATAAATATTGCACGCCTTGTGCCACCGTCACCTTTATCTGCGAATGTCTCTGATGATGAATTCGAGTGAGAATCCGAAACGTCAGGCCAATAAATTTCTTGTTCCAGTGATCGCATCTTCGTCTTCTGAACTGCTACTTGGAACTCGCCTGTTCGCTTCTATCAACAATGATATTCTTTGTTAGTTTTCAGGCACTCTTTTAAATTCAAGCATAATTTACAGAAAGAATGCACGAAACTCTCCACTACTGTGCTCATTTCACAGCAAATTACGTTTCATTCGAAACTCATGACTTACGAAACGGTACTTTTCCGCTTTAAAAAACTTTTCGATTCCTAAATAACTTTGAATCCAACGCGCCTTTGTACTTGCGTGTAGGGTTTCAAAACTACAAGCTGTCTACGTTTCAGTAAAGGAAAGTCATACTTCACCCTAAGTTATTGAGAATGTGTTATACGATGTCATATTATCTCGCAGTTGATGTGGTTCACGTTTAATACTTCTCAAGTTGAGATTACGTCGTTTGGATAGACACTGCACGGTCTCATCAAATCTTACAATTACAGATTTTAAGCCGAAGGATATCCATTCCTTGAGCATGGAGTTGAAAACAGATGTAAGTCCCTATAAACAAGAACGCGAAATGATATTTTGTGCATGCTTTCTGTGAGTTATGTCTGGATCTCTTAGGTCACCGAATACGAACGCAAAAACACCATGAAACATAAGCAGTCATCTTCGCTCTGTGTGGTTTTTGAAGGCGGTCGAAAAAAAGCGCCTTCCAATGTCGCCATCCGGTCAGGAGCGAAATATCTGTAACTTTGTGGTTACTTGAGCATAAAAAGGAAGTTTGACTGCACGAGACTAAGTATTGTTCGTGGCTAATCAGTGGTTGAAGCAAAATCACACCTTTAACTTTTATTGCTGCAGTAAGTGGGCTAACTCATGAAATGTCAACCGATATTCCGAAGTGCGTTTTCGTTTCGAAAAATTTAATTAAGTAGGGTTGTTAAACTAGTCAGCCTGCGACATAATTCTATAATATTTCCGTTACGTCAGGATGCTGGCTTTCGAATGAACTTCCTTCCTGCTGCATGCAAAAACTACACTCTGTAAAAAACGACTACTTAAGTGGCATGCATTTTTATCATTGGTTTTCGATGCCCCTAAAAGTCCAATTATATTTCATGGAAACATGCATAAAAATATTAATTCTTTTACTCATTCGCTAGAAAATTACGTCTTCTTCCATTCTTTTACTCGAAGAAAGCGTATAATTTGGTTTTCAAAAACATCTCCATCTCCCGAATAATTTTGAACCCGACCTGCGGTTACACTTGCATTCAGGATTTCTAAACTACAAGCCGCATATTTTCCGCGTACGGAAAACCCCACATTTCTCTACGGTAATAAAGGGGGACTATATAGGCTTCGTAGAATTAAGCAGTGGATTTGATCCATATTGTTAACTTTAAAAGCCACATTGGTAAATGCAGAGACATGACGATTTATGAACGGCCATTTCACTGTATTTAAAAGTCCTACAATTGGAAACTCTTTTAAAACCGAATTATATCCCTCCTTCTAGCATAAAGTTAGACGAAGACGTAATTTTCTACCGAATGAGTAAAAGAATGAATATTTTATGCATGTTTTCCATGAAGTATAATTGGACTTTTAGGAGCATCGAAAATCAATGAGAAAAATTCATGCCACTTAAGTAGTCGTTTTTTACAGAGTGTAGTTTTTGTATGCAGCCGAAAGGCAGTTCTTTCGAAAGCCGGCATCTTGAGATAACTGAAATATGTTGCAGGCTAATTAGTTTTACAACCCTTTTAAATTAATCTTTTCGAGACGAAAACGCATCTCGGAATTTCGGTTGACATTTCATGAGTTAGCCCACCTACTGTAGGTCGACAATCGGACGAACAATCAGCGCGAACGCGTTTTAGCGACTCAACGCTTAGGAACCAGGCTGCGCATTGCTTAAAAAATCCGTCGTGATCACGCGCCCGTATACCAGATCGTACTTCGTCAAGTTTGCGGATGTAATGTTGCACTGGGGTTGATGCAGTCATTCGCAGTGGCGTAAAACCGAACTGTTTGTTTAATTATGGATCGTTGCGTATCTGTGACAGTGAACCCGATGACCGATACAAAAGCCTGGGCAAATAAACTTTTCTGCCCCAGCAATCGACTTCTCTTCACCAACTTGAGTAGATGGTGCAGCTGTGATAGGTATTCTTCCTCAATTCAGACTTTCGTATCATCAGGGAAACCGATTCGGATGCAAAAGACGGATTGATTTCTGAGCAGGTTGTCATTTTTCCCCAGGTCTGAGGCTTATTACACAACAGCCTGTTCCAAAGCCGGTGCTTGCTTTTATCTTCGCGATTCCGAAACAACGCTGAAGCACGCCGCCCGATCCGTTAAAAGGTGTTGGAGACATTTTCAGATTGCAGTCGCCGTCATTGAGACCACTTCTGGCGGGGAAGCTCACGTTTATGAAGACGGTGTTCAGGATCTCAGATGATGTAACCTTGGGCAGATCAGTAAATCTTCTATTTGGAATGGTTAAGCTGACAGCTGACGCTAGTTACCCGCATGGTGAAAACCACACGCAGCCAACATTCTGTGGAAACAGATCTTTTGCGATTGGAATTTCGCGCGCTTTACAGATTGAAACCCAGCGTATAGCTTCCCACCAAGGCTTATTTTTGGCATTCGATCTGATCTTTCGGCTTCATGGCCCACCTGGCTCTGCGCCAATACCTAACAAAAGAACAACTCTGCGCAAGATGAGACGAGGCACGTTGTGCTCTGGTCCGTCAATTACAGCTCAAAACAGTGAGATGGGATGACTTCAACTACGACTTCAATTACGGCATGACTGACCCTTAGTCATCAATAATGACCTATGCGATGGGTACGGTGCCGCTGGTGTGGGTGGAGGTGCAGGGAGAAACCAGCGTGTTCATTAGCAGGAACTTGGCATAGAGTTCTGGGTCTGGGTCGCAAAAGTTGGATCTTTGAGCTCTGAACCACAACGATGACCCTCCCCTTACCCGGAACTAAAACCTATTTTGTGTTTGCCAGATTCAGCTGTTTTGTCCTAATTAAGTTTGGTTTCTTGCTTGTTTACTTGGAAAAAAGAAAGTAAGATATGTCTCTGTACTAACCTAACTGCTTCTTCTACGATTGATGTGCTGGGTTTGAGTTCACACATGCCCAACTGCATGCAGTACTAACATCATAGAGAAATGAGTGATTTTTATAAAAGTGAAAGCGCGCTTTTTGTAGATTGGAAACCCTAAACCCAAGTGCAACGGCAGATCAGGTTCACCATTAGTTGGGAATTTGAAAACTCTTATAAAAACAAAAGACAGACATGCTTTCATCGAGCAGAGGATTTGGCTAAATTCTAATCTACTACTAAATGCGTATAAGTTTTCTGTAATGTATGATGAAACTTGTGAAGATATCAAAAATCAGTGGGAAAGTGCTCATTAATTAAGTAGTCTTTTTTGCTTAGTGGGATTTTGAAGGCGGTCGGAAAGACGCGAAGACAAGGGTATGGTTTATGGTGGGGGCTACTTACTGCGGGGAGCAATTGTGCTACAAGAAAAAAAAACCGGCGATATTTATTCGTGCGTACCAGATGAAAAAATAAAAAAGACCTCACAGCAGCTGCTGCGTGAGGGTTGTTAAGATGCTTGATGATAGTCATCGAAGTAAAAGTATGACAATGCAATACTTTTTTGACAATGTCTGCAAAGGGCATTAAATTCACTTGCTGTTATCATTAAATGGCGAAAAAAGTGTCCCCCTTTAATTGGTGACAATAATGAGGATCAAAATTTGTGATACACAAAGTTCTTAGATGCTTAGTTCTTTTGTTCAACACAAATGCCACCCGCAGTAAGTAACTTCGGCTATAAACCATACCCATGCCGAAGCGGATTCGAAAACTCGCATCCTGGGGTGATGGAATATACTGGGATCATGAAGCAATATTTCCCCGGTATGAATTTGAGACGAGCATACACGGAAGAATTTATTGGAACCAGCAAATTTAGCGGCGACTTATCAACTGCAACCTGTCGCTGTATACCAGAAATAACGAATGAGACAGATACAGGGGTCTTAACTTCCACGCAGGAAATCAATACAAAACAGCAAGGTCACCGTTTATTGCAGGCAGCATAATCAATAAAAGTGGTAACTTAGAGCCACAACTTAAGTTGAAGTTAGCACGCAGAGGGGGTGTGCAAATCAGGGGGTGAGGTTTACCAGGGCAGGTTGAGGTTGACCACGTAATCTAACTGTTCGCATAGGTCGGGTTTCTTCCGCCGTATGTAGGCTGCCTCCAAATTACCATTTTTATTGATTAGTCTGCCTGCAGTAAATGAGGACCTTGCTGTTTTGTATTATTTTACTCTGCGGAAGTTCAAATCCCTATATCTGTCTCATTCGCTATCTCTGTTATGCAGCGACAGGTTGCAGTTGATAAGCCGTCGCGAAATTTGTTGGTTCCAGTAAATTCTGCTGTGCATGCTTGCTTCAAATACTGGAACCAAACTTTAGTTTATCCAATATTACAACCTCGTCTATGTAATCCTTTCTAGACGAAAACACATTTTAGTATTTCGGTCAGTGTGTTATGAAATACGCCACTTATTTTAAGCCTTGGTGGAAGCTCACAGGAAACCAGTACCGTGCACAGGGAGCCCTAACCCTTCTCCCCTCCTCCCCCCTCCCCCGGCTCAGAACCTACCGTGACCCTTGTGTCCACCTCACCCCTCTCTCACGCCAATGGTCCGCCTGCCAACGTCTGTCCTGTTGCGTCAACTAGTCCAATGTGACTGTCCCACTTTCTCTTTTGCCTTCCTTTCGTCTGACCACGGGTTGATGCAACCAACTTGAAAATTCACGTGTACAACTCGATTTTTCCCGAAGAACCTCCGTCTTTTTTCATTAGAACGGATATGTTTGCAGCTGAGGTGGTCTTACGCTATCTAGTGTAGTGTTTATGGATGTGTGTGACGGGGGACTGCAGACCTTGGTCTGCCCCAAACTCACTTGCGGTCCTCGCAAATGAAGACGACGGTCAACGCCACCCTTCCCCCCTCCATCCACTTGAATTTGATGCCAGACAGAGGTCCACAGCGGGGGGGGGGGCAGAAACGTTCGTGCGACCCAACCTTGCCACCACCGGACGACTGATCGCATTTAACGCAGCGCAGGCCGCGAAGGCACCTTTCGCTGGCGGGGGTGCATAAGCACGTCAGCCGATGAAACACCAGATAGACGAGTTAGACGGGCCCGCGAAAATGCTGCAGCGAGGGCTGAGGGCTACTGTTCGGCTGGGGAGCACGCCTGCGCCCTTCCTGGTGGGTCGACCACCTTCTTCGCAGTCAGAATTCTGATCAGTGTCAGATGTTGCACTCCTCCTGCTGACTGGCTGTCTGGAAGGAGTAATTGAGCGAGGTTTGCCGAATGACTCCTCGGGCAACCTTCAAAACTTGCACTTGCATTTACAAGGAAAGGTTAGCAGACCGATCGCCTATCCTGATCACATGTTCGCCTATCCGAACGTTTCGCATCATCCAGGAATCCGTCACCAAAAATTACAGTATGGTAAGGCACGGGAATGCGGAACCATCATACAAAAGGCGGCCTTGCGCCTGATTTCAGAGAGGTTAGGGTTGTGGTTAGGATAAGAGTTAGCATTATGAGGGTCAGGGCTAGGTTAATGGCGAATAGTGTTAGGGGGTTGTGGCTAATAGAAGCGAAGAGACGAGTCCCAGGAAGCAGTCTTGAAGAAGGAGACACGATCGCAAGGACAAGAGCTTGGTGTTTCGGATTCCTGTTCGAACCCATTATCAGAGACAAGCGCAGATGCGGGTGGTTCATGCATAGGTGGCTGCAGTATTTATAGGATGCAGTCACCATGTTACCGCACACCTCTGCATGTTCACGGCTACCCCTTTCATCAGGTATCGTTGCATCTGATCCTTCGTCAGCTCTTTTGACGACGGGTTGTGCACCAGTTTGTATTTTCTGGGCGACGTTGGATTGGACAGCTTTCGGAATTTGTGCTCCAGCGCTGCATCATTGTCTGTTCGCGGGCTTGTTCAACTATCCTCTGCAGGAGTAGATTTGTACCGATCTCGCCCATGAACCCACAGCATCTGGTCTTTTCTTGGTCAATCCTTTGACGGTAGGGAATAGCGCAGGGCAGCCTGTTGTATGGGGGAGTTCACACTCCTGGGTCTGGTTACAAGACAGACGGTTGGCGGAGTTCTCGCCAAAACTCTAGACTTCGGCTTTCCCATGACTTGCTCTGATCCCCGCCCGGAAAATGATCGCCTCAGCCCTCAACTCAGATGCTTGGCATGCCTCCATGGAATTGCGCAAAAAGTCTCACCATGGCACAGCTATGCTGTACTCATGGTTGCGTTATCTCATTTTTCACCCGCGCGGATCTATGGGGTTGCAACAATAGTCGAGGCAGAGGCTACAATGAAATACATCAAATTACGCACGAACGGTAGATTGTCCTTTTTAGGGACAAGGCTGCGCGCAGTGGCTTCATCTACGTAGTTGCACAATTCCAGCACACAGTGTGACGGCAAGTTAGTCCTGATGAATGCCATTACGTGCCAAATCCTTAATTTGATCTGATTTTTGGTCACTTACTTAGGAAAAATGTACCAAAGGTCATCGGTCGAACATTACTGCCTCCACAGTCGAAGTGACTACCTTTTGTCCATGCGCATTTGACTATTTTGCCGTATGGAGAGGTCAAGTGTTTCGAAGTTGTGATCGGGACGACAGCATACAAATGAAAAAGCGAACTCTACGCGTTTTATTTGAATACTACCAAGTCTAACTGACTCCTCGTGGGGGTCATCAGTTTTAAGGAGGCTTTGAAGCGTATCAGAACGAAATACCATGTTAACGGATGAGAAGAAACATAGGCGTAGTAAACTAACTTAAATCTACAAAGACTTGGTTAGTTGTCCCTGCAGACGCAACTAGAGTGCGTAAAAAGCCGTCGTTTCTGAGATAACTGCTCATGGACATATATAATTTGCAATATATCTTCACGAGAGCATTCCCCGCGGCGAATTTACGCGTATGTTTCACAAACTCTCCCCTCCTACGTTTGGGAGGTAAAGGCAGACTACCGTTGGAGGCCACATCAATGTGCATCTACTCATTCACTTGCTCCTGTGGAGCAGGATACATCGGCCGTACAACGAGACGCCTGGTAAAGAGGGTGCGTGAACATATGCCCGCCTGGCTAGGCAGAGGTGAGACCCGATCGGTTTCGAGTTCTATTCTCGCACATTTAATCGATACGGATCACCGAGTCGATGCCAAGGAAGCATTTCAGGTTGTCTATCGGGCACCAACAAGCTTCTCTAAAGGCCTACGCCAACGGATACTAGCAACGGCCGAGGCAGTGGCAATACGGCTAACGAATCCGGTGCTATGCTGTCAGAAAACCCTGACACAAGCGTTCTCTCTGCCGTGGCCAACGCCAACCTCACGTGATGACGACATGCCGCCTCAAGTCCCTGATTACAGTGATGGGTACTCCGTGTACTCAATCCAAGAGCATCACTCAAAAACCCGCTTACCCCCCTCCCCCAGCCCTAAGGACCAAAACCCGCCGACCTCGTCATGTGGGCAGCATGGGAAAGATGAGTGTTAATGACATAATTGACTCTGAGACACCTATAAACACTGTTAATTTTGTACACTTTCACTCCTTCATGTAATTGTATTGGCCTGACGAAGAATTACTGAAAACACGTGTTAGCCAACTTGACTTTTCAAGTGTAACATGGGAATATTTGCGGAATATCTTCTAATGTTTTCTGCATTATCACTTCATCTCTCACCTCCTTTGTAAAATCCCTAATGCTTTAGTGGGAACAAGAAGCCAACTCTTGATTCCTGAAGTGCTCAATTGTCGAAGACGGGGTTCGGTGATTTGTTAAAGTACCAACTCCTTGTCACCGGTACCAACACAGTTTAAAAGTGGATTTTTAAGCTGTCGTGTAACAATGACCCAACATAACCGACATTCTTTGATGACCCTCATCAGACAGGCCGTGCAGGCCAGAATACCTGGGTTACTGCAATAACGGTTTCTCTCATTTCTCGGTTATTTCGCATGCCGTACTGAAACTAGCAAAATTTCGGCCTAAAAAGTTTCTAGAAAATGACAAACTTTCATAGTCATAAAACATCACGTATGGTCTAGCCAGTGAGGCGTTTTAATGCACCTACACTTTTCTGTCGTCAATAATCAACCTACGTACTGCTAATGAAGTCGCTAAATAGATTATCTTACCACGGATGCATTGTGCGATCACGTGGAGATCTTCAGACCTCTCAGGCATTCAAGTGCTGCAGTAGCTACTCACGTTCAGTTCTTACTTCCCTCTTTGTAGGTATAAAAGACATTTTTACTTTATCCCCAGTGTAGTATCACAGAATATCTACTTCAATAGGCCATTTTCGGGATAGCGGGACTGATAATTAGTCGTTAGCTGAAGATAATCTGAATTAGATGTTTGCGAAGAATAAAGTCTCGTCATGCCCTATTACAGTAAGTGGGCTAACTCATGAAATACCAGCCGAAATTCCGAAATGCGTTTCCGCTTCGAAACGATTAATTACGAAGGGCTATGAAACTATTTATCGCGCAGCATAATTTTATAATAATTTAGTTACCTCGAACTGCCGGCTTTCGTACGAACTTCTTTCCGGCTGCATGCAAAAATATACTTTGTAAAAAGTGACTTTTTTAAGTAGCTTGCATTTTTCTCATTGATTTTCGATGTCCTTGAAAATTCAATTATATTTCGTGGAAAACATTTTAAAAATGTTCATTTTCTTGCTTATTCAGTAGCAAATTATGTCTTCTTCCAATTTTATACTCGAAAAAGAATATGATTCGGTTTCAAAAGTTTCTAACTGTGAGAATTTTTATACCGTGAAATGGCCGTCCATAAAACGTCATGTCTCAGCAGTTACCAATGTCGCTAGTAAAGGTTGCAATATGGCTCAAATCCACTGCCAAATTTTATGAACCCCATATGGTCTCCACTTAATACCGTAGAGAAACATATGGTTTTCTGTACGCGGAAAACATACAACTTGTAGTTTGGAAACCCTGAATGCAGGTTTAACAGCAGGTCAGGTTTAAAATTATTCGGCAATTGCAAAAGATTTTGAAAACCAAATTGAACACTTTCTTCGAGTAAAAAATTGGAAGAAGACGTAATTAGCTACTGAATGAGCAAAAGAATGAATATTTTCATTCATGTTTTCCATGAAATATAATTGAATTTTCAAGGACGTCGAAAATCAATAAGAAAGACGCATGCTAATTAAGAAGTCAATTTATACAGAGTACACTTTTGCATGCAGCCGGAAAGACGTTCGTACGAAAGCCAGCAGTTCGAGGCAACAAAATTATTATAGAATTATGCCGCACGATGATTAGTTTTGCAACCCTACTTAATTAATCTTTTTGAAACGAAAACGCATTTCGGAATTTCGGTTGACATTTCATGAGTTAGCCCACCTACTATACCTTCAGCAGGTAAGACAAAGATTGTATCAGCACTTTTTGGAAAAGCAATTAAGCTATCAGGCGAGGGTCTGTTTTTTCCTCCGTCCATGCTTAATCATATTGACCTTGCAGTGACCTTGGCGTCTAAGCTTGTTTGAGCGAATCACCTCGCTGGTCACACCGAGTCCAGATTGCCTACAGAGTAGGTGTTTCTACTCTCCGCCTCATTATAGCTAACAGGGAATAGCAAGCAAATAGTGATGCGCCTTTCGAATACGAGCAGTGCTCTAAGGAGTCCGTTCGATGAGGGCTATTAAACTTGCACGCCATCATCAGCTGGTATAAGTGGGGTTTCTCTGGACTGTAGCCTGCACATGGAAAGTGGAAGAATTCATCCATCCGCAGCGGCAGTGTGCGAGGAGTTGGAGATTTAGTGGGGCCTAACAAATTGGATCGTAGCCTCCAGTAAGCATAAATTTTTCAGGAGCGTGCAAACATACTGTCGACGGTCGGCAAAAACTAACTCATAAATAATTACGTTATCATAATTGTGGACGCTCAAGCGGCTACCGGAAGCGGAAACAACAAGACCATCAGTTGGTGTGGTATACCGATCTCAGCGGATCGCCCACACGGCCGAAGTGGACAAAACTTGGGTTGAGCACTGAATCACGGCGAATTCTCTCAGCGCAACTGAGCATTACAGCAGATGCGGTGGACGAAAATGGAGTTCATATACATGTATGTGATTGTTAAACTGTAGCTAACGCCTACATCCACCACGCGCTCCAGTGCGCATAATAGAGATTCACTTACGAATTAGTTTATAGTGAATGTAGACAATCGCTGCATCTGCCGCACTCTACCCTCTCTCAACTACCCTTGCCCGATGGAAAGACGGAGTCAGGAAGACCGGGGACAGATTTGAGCCCAGTGACTGACAAAGCTAAGCAGCTCGTCTGCAGGACTCGGATTTCACATTCGTGACAGCGTCCTAGAAGCCCCATCCAGAAGGAGCCGTTCAGCCTAGCTTCAGTCACCCCGGAGTGCACAGTGCTGCCCACACGGGCCGAGTAATCTCACCAGTTGGCGACCTTCCAAGCCACGATTGTCAACCCATCATGACGGTTAATGGTATGCTAGGTTAGTGTTCATGAGGGACAAGGATTAAGTATATGCGGGGGAGGGGTATGAAAATACTAGCTGTTATCAAATTGATGCTGCTGGCAATGTAATCGACAGAATGTGAACCACAAGTCGTGCTTGATTGGCCCATGGATGAAATGGGTAGCTTGACGGTCAGAGTCTCCACCAGTCTCAGCTGCTACTGCAAAATTTGCTTCAAGTCAGCGTACTCGTCAGCCATTGTAGTATCCCACCTGCGTTTCCAATTTGTTATGACCCAGCCTGTTACTTGAAGGCCAGTGGGAGCGTATGTGTACCGACTCTTGTCCCCAATACCAACGCGGCAGAGAAGGAGAACGCGATCGGCCCCGAAAATGTGTATTAGGAAATTGCAAGTAAACATTAACTGGAAGTAACGCATATTTATAATGCCCTACTGTGGTTCGCCGGCATTCGGTCCAATGTCCTCCGGGAAGAACATTCCAGGCGAGCTGGTCGATAATTCGAATACGCAGATGGATCAGGCCCTAGGAGAAAAGCCAACGGAGAAACGTCACGATTAAGATGACAGCGCCGTAGAGAAAACGCACGTGGCCTCCAGCGATTGGCTGGCTCTTGTTTTTGGGAGTGTAGGCACTCCCAACATCATTTAACTAAAGAATTAAGCGTGGGAAGTGCAGAAAAACGAAACAGCGTAGGCATTTCAGCAGCACCGACTCCTCAGGACGGTACAGGTCAGCGAACGTCATTCTGCTGACGAAGGGTCGACTGAAAATTCTACCGAACAACGCCTTCTTTTAAAAATGTTGTAGGCAGTTCTCCGTAGTTCTTCCCTACCACCGCGCATATACTTAACCGTAACCTCATGAGAAATGCACTGAAGCACCGTTGGGGTGACTTACCCAGCGGCTTCCCTCTCCCGTCTTCCATGCACCAGTTCACTCTCCAAGCCTGTTAGTCATCTTATGCTGGGATTGGGTGTAGTGACAGATAGAACTCAATGATCCGTCTACGCATGCCGCGAGCAAACGGGTTCTACATACGATACCGGATTTTCATATATACATATATGCACTGACGTGTGCATGCTAGTAGCTGGGCAGAAACGTGCGACCCCCTTTTAATGGAAATTCCGGAATTTGCGGAATTCCAACAAGGTACAGGTCTGTTGGGAGTATTTAGGCCTAATTATCAATTCACTCACAAGATTGATAGGCCGGGCCATGCTAACCAGAACCATGTTCGACTTATTTGCAACTGTCAGACCATCATATTCCGACGTCAAGCTGATGGTTGAATCGGCACCCCGACCGCGAAGTTATGACAGAGATCCTGAGAGGCCTCCGACCGGGCTGCAAGGTAAGGCACGACGTCATATTCAATCCTGACATAGGACTAATTGGTGGAATTTATGTTCGAACGTGTTTAATTTTTCATGCCCCTCAAGCGCCCAACCTGCGCAAATCCCCTTTAATCTGCTTGAAGTTCCAATGCGGCTTCCATGCTTCTGGATAAGAGGAAATCGGGCTTGTACTCTGATGAGCTCCTATTTCAAAACTCGTTATCTCCCACCCTTTGACTCTCATGCATTTGCATTAGTGTCTATATATTGCGGTTTTGTCAAAATACTCGAGCTGTGCCAAAAGTTTATGCGCTTTTCAATCGGCAAAAATTTAGTCACGTTTTGATTGGTTGGATGTATTCGTAGTATGTCACTCTGTTCTTCTATACAAACAGTTGCAGAATTCGTTTGTAATTTTTATTTCGGATTAACTTTTTGATCGTCCGAAGTTGTTTTATACAGTATGCATTCCAACTCATGAAATGTCATGAGTAAGCATAAGAAAATCCTTCTAACGCGAAATCCGTCCAATCTGCTTTCCCCAAAGTCTTACAGCTTTGAGAAAACGACTGTTCATAAAAAAACGTAGTTTTGGTTGTGAATTAATATTTAATAATGTAGAAATAATGACTTCTTACTGAAAATTGGAAGTTCAGAAGATGGCTATACTACAAATCGCCTAAATAGGATTAGCTATAAAGGTGCACAATGAAGAAGTTCGCATGAAATGGGAAAATAGTAAAATAGAATAACAAATACAGAAGATCATTACTTTGTTGATTGTCCATTTACATTGATCACAGCAGAAAGTCCTTCAGACATGGAGATGACCACGTAGTCTATAGTGGATTGTTCAATGTGATTCTCTAGCATAGAATCAAGTCTTTCATGCATTTTCAGTTTTTTATTCGCCCTATGCTAGTGTCTTTTGATAAATGTGGAAAGATTTTCGATGGGATTGAGATCGGGACTGTTGGCAGGAATGAAAATCGACTGAATACCACATGGAGAGAAGCTGGCTATTGTCAGATTACGACTGAAAGCGTTAGTCGATTCATACCTCTTTAGAACGATGAACAGGAGCATTGTCGTGTAAAATTATGGTATCCGGTCGGCGTCGGTGGATGTCGTTGTAGTCGAAAACACCCTTCACTATATTGACGAGCACCTTGCTGTTGATGGTATCCATAGCTGACCGCCAGACTGACCGCTCTACAAATTTAGCAGCCATCCAAACCATTAGCCATTGACAGTTTTTGAGAGTTCCCGACGGAGTAGTGTGCTCTTTTGGGAAGTTTTTTTCCGCATATGGCCATCTGGGTCGACTTCATGGGCTTGTCTAAAAATAAAACTTCATCGCAGAAGTAAATGCTCTTCCATAATGATCAGTATATTTCTGGGCAAATAAGTGACGTCCTCCAATAAGTTTTATACTTAATGACGGCATGGTCATGACCTTTCGTTGATTAAGTTCAAATTCTCGCATGCTTTTCCTAATTATGTCCATAGAGAACATCGGCGGATGTTCCCTGTGAATGGTCTTAACGGGCAGATAACGATACTTTTTAGTGTACGACAAATAAAATCGTCGTCTTGCATACTTGGGGACCGTTTTGATCCAACCTGCTTATTTCTGTGTAAGGTTCTGTCAGTAAGTATTCGCCACAGAGTAACCTTACTAATATTAGAGACAACAGCATGGAGAAGGACCCCTCGTAAGTGTTAGTAGACTGTGAATCGTGTCATATGGGGTTTTATCCTGGCATACATTTGCAGGCTGTTACAGGAATTACACTGCCAACAATGATGACTCCCCACGACCCCACACCTTAACTCAAAATCCGTTATATTATGGGATTTACTTTTCGGATATTGTTTGATTACTACTCTTACTTCGGCTGTTGTACAGTAGCGTAGGATAACACTTTCGGCATAAATCCAGGCAGTTTCTGTGTTGCCAATACAAACCTAGATGCGAGTTCCAGGAACAAGTTGATCAGAAGAAGAAGAAGAAGCGATCGCTGGAACAGGGGCTTTATTCGCCTGACGTGTCGGATTCTCACTTGAACCCATCTTCATAGACAGAGGCAGAAAAGGGTGACTCGTGCACAGGCGAATAAAGCCCTTGTTCCGGCGACAGCCTCTTCTTCTGATCAGGTTCTGTGCTTTATTTCATTTTGGCAGCTTACTGTCTAGCGTGCTGACCCACCCATAAAACTTCCTTTGCCATAAATCACATATGGCACGATCCACAGTCTACTGACTGTTAAGTAGGGTCCTTCTCTATACCGTTGCCATTAAAAATGCTTGGTAACGACTCATGTGGCAACCCGTCCGCTGTTAGTTTCCATATCCTTTCATAGTAGACTGTTGAAAGACTTTGTCTGAACATTTTTATTGCACGGCGTGACACAGAAAAGTGGCAGCACGTCACGCGCCCAGTAGTTGTCGATGTAGTAAAAAAACTACTCCCGAACATGTTTATTACCAACTTTTGAGGTACGAAACGCCAAATATTCACAAAAAAATGTATAAGTAGATTTTTGGCTTTTTTGAAAATAGTGCAAGTTGTCAAACCCGCCCTCATCTGATTGTCTTGGAAGCAACATCGAGTTTTCTGTTTCCAGACGGGATTTATTTCGTACTTTTCCTGTTTATGGTAATCTTTGTTTACAGCACAGTGCATATAAACAGGAAGTTTTGATAAGCAAATTTGCATTGTGTACGAAGTTATCTGGATATCAAGAAAGGTCAAATTTTGTCCAAATCTGGCCTGCTTTCCTTTAATAGAACTGACTTTAAATGAACCCCCCTTCAGTAAATGGCTTTTTGTGTCCCGAATCATTTTAATAAATACGAATAACAACACCAAATGCATGATGCACTTCTCGATCAAACTTCGACTACGACGTTTCATGAGTTAGATCGCCTACTGTACATGTCATTATGTTACTGTGGCCACAATAATTTTGTTGCAGCTCTGTAATGGCAAATCCCCTCTAATACACCATCATCACACACGGCAAGTTACACAAATTTACAACGGCGAGCGATAATAAATGTCTCATTGTAAGAAATATTTGAATATCATACTCAAAACATTTCGCGAGGTGTGAAGAGGCCAGAAGCTTCAAGAATTATTTTTTTCCTGCCGGCACATCAAAGTAAACTTTTTTTGCTCGAGTACAATACTTTTTTATATCTTCGGGTGCCTTATCTTCAGCGCTTAGCCTCGGCCACCATACTCCTTCTCTCTGAATACTTTCAACTTTGTCGGAAAAGGAAAAAACGCCCACTTCTAACCACTGTCAGCCTGTCTGTTTGGGAACAACCAAAACGGTAAAGGGTTTCTAGACAGTAAATTTTCTGCAGGTGGAGACGTATATAGGAATTGTTATGATGGTACCCAGTGGGAACTCTGTCTGCAGCAAGCTGTAGCACAGCACAGTGATGTACTTGTGAGGGGAGACTTGTTGCTCCGATCAGTAAAATAGACAGCTCTGCGCCCGCAGAAAGATTAAAGGCACCAAGAGGACTTCAGCGAGCCAATGTTTCTAATCCATTCTGCAGATTTGCATGCTGAATTTCGCCAAGAGAGAGCCCCTTCTTGAAAAAAAGCTCCTTCACTTTTATCACCATTTTGACCAAACGGCTTTCTATCACCGGCAATTATTTTTACTTTCTTAAAAATGGGCTTTTCGGGCATCTTCTTCACAGATGGTCATCAGACAATGCAACTAGCCAGATATAAAAAATTTTTGAATATCTAGTTTCGTTCACAGGTGCTCAGCTCCCTCCGACATCGAGCGGGGACAGACAGTTCTTTCTCATGACTTCCATCTACTTCAAAACCCTCAGCTACCCTGGAGAAAATGAATATACTAGTCAGACACTCGAAATCGTTGCGAGATAAGTAAAGGGCACCTGTTAAAACGGTAATCAGAAGGTAGCAGGAGTAATAGGTTGGAAACGGCTCCCTCGTACAACAGATGCTGTTGCGTTAAATTCCAGGAGGCACTTCCTTCTGTATTCTAACTTTAACTCTAATATTAACACTAATTGACAAAAAATTGACGCAGTCGCTGTGATAAGAGCTTTATTTACCCGACGTTTCGGACTCCTGGTCGAACCCATAATCAGAGACAGCATCAGAAGCAGGTTGCTTGTTGAAAAGAGGCTGCTACGTTTAGAGGATGCAGTCACCATGCTACCGCGAGTATGGTTGCTCTTCATACGATTCATGCTTGATGGACGGCACCCGGGTTGACAATAGCTGCAATTACATCACCCCTTTTGGATGTTGGCTCGACCATCCTGCTCACCGACTCTGGCGCTGGAAACAGTGTTAGTCCACGCGCTCCATGCGTGGCCAACTACTTTGCCCAGGAGGAAAGGTGGTTATTCCACTTGTTAGTAGACTGGGAGCCAGTGAACCATGGCGACTCCCAGTGAACCCGCGACTCATGCAGCTGTCACCTCTAACGGGAATTTCAGCCTCGTCGAACTTGAATATGCGGTAGGATCCAGTCGAATGAACCACGTCCTGGGAACTTGCGTCAGATCTCCGCACTGCTGCTGCGTGCTCGCTCCTTTGCGTCCGGAGTTGTCTGCCCGTCTCACCGACATATTTGCCTTAGCTGTCGGAACACTTACCCCCTCCCCTGTAATAAGGGCGGTCCATATGCTCATGTCTTCCCGAAGAAACATTTCGAGACGTACCCAGAGGCAAGTGGTCGACAGGGGATGAATGATAGACGCGGGCGAAATCCCGCCTGTACTCCGTCGGCTGCCAAACTAACAAAAGAGGTCACCACGGCAACGTGTCCTGACGATGCACCCAGAACCCTGGATTCTCACATGGAATGACTTTTTAGAGTCCACGCGGTAAACAAGGTTCAACGCACGCCTACCTGACATCCGCATGATTCGCCATAGATTTCGGTGAGTGTTTTTCGCCTCCACAAACCACCCCCTTACAGCATGGAAACATGTCTTGCCATAATTCTCAACCCAGTTTGGAATATATCGGAACCGTCAGGCTTGGAAACTTATGCAGCTTCATTTAAGCAATGGTTTTCCCTTGAAAACGCTGCGAAACTTTCGGTTAATGCTTCACGAAGTTCGGCGGAGACAGCAGATTTGCGTCTCCTTAAAATTGTCTGGAAAGACTTGCTCAAATTATCCTCTTAACCTCAGGCTCTCTGATGTTGATTCAAATATGTACCAGCTGTATATTTAGGAAGTTGAATTTGCTTTATAGAATTTGGAAGGTTGGCACGGATGGTGCACGTTCTGGAAATCAAACGGACCGCAGACTAGTAATATTAATCTCACTAGGCTGGACTCGAAGTCTCAGCTTGTAATGCGCATTGGAGAAACTGGTCATACTTCTGACCATCAGCGAACGAACATCTTGGGTCGGAGCACCTCAAGGACAGAACGATTCATACATGAAGCGGGGTATTCAGATGCCAACTCCATGAACAGGCATCTTTACCCTCCTGCTGCTTGTAAAGTCCGGCGTCACTGTTAACACAAAAAAGAGAACAAGACAGTCACACGGAACTTAAGGAAACCGTATAGATACTGTCCTACGACGAACCCGCCCGACAAGGGAAAAAAGAGCCATTAGGCAGAGCAAC
Source organism: Spirometra erinaceieuropaei (assembly GCA_902702965.1). Taxonomy (NCBI): domain Eukaryota; kingdom Metazoa; phylum Platyhelminthes; class Cestoda; order Diphyllobothriidea; family Diphyllobothriidae; genus Spirometra; species Spirometra erinaceieuropaei. The sequence continues at coordinate 1,311,118 of CACRXP010000014.1, forward strand.
CTCCTCGGACGCTCTACCACTCTCCATCAAAGTGATGAATCATAACTTGCTCAGATGTCAAATCCGGCTAACATCCGTCAAAAGACCGTGGAGACAAAAGAAGAAGAAGTCGATCAGCCTGAAGCCGACTGGCCTAGAGCGATATGTGCATTTCTATTCGATTTTGTTTATTTGAAATTGGCGGTGGACGTCAGTTTAGCAAATCTGTAAAGGACATAGAGCTGAAAATTAGAGATCTTGCAGATGACAACTGGTACCGCTCTAGCTCGGTTCTGTGGTCTGCCAAAAAATTTCCACCTGCGACCAATCTTTACCCTCAAAGGCAGCCCCGCCTATAATTTGGCAAAATAGACGTACTCAAAATTGAAGTTCCTCCAAAGCAATTCGACTACCTCAGTTCGATCAGCCTCACCATTCCTCATAGACTTCCCAAGTCGGAGGATTTAATAGGCGAAATCATGGCCTCCTTCGATGTGGCGTCGTTATTCATATCCATCTTATCAAACTCGGCCCGCGAAATCTGGCCTATGAGACTTGAAGAGGCGTACGAAAAGACTCAGAGTCCACACAAAAGTAAGAACCTCGTGAGGTTTTATAACTCTGTCATGAAACCTCTTTCACTCTCACTGGGGAGACCTATGAGCAAATCAAGGAGATCCAGTGGACTCATCGGTCTCCGGTTCAGTGGCAGATCTGGTCATACAGGAACTAACAGAGATTGCCTTCATCCAGCATGAGCGGGCATTTGGGTGCCGTGCGGTAGACGACAGTTTGTTATCGTAAAGATGGACATGTTACGAAATTTACATAACCTACTTAATTCAGTCTTCCCTGACATAAAATTCGCTAGGGGTAGAACAGGAGCAACAGTTTCCCCCCCCCCCCTTGATGTGCTCACCAGATGAAACCTTAACGGTGAATTTGAACCATATGG
>CACRXP010000014.1:1319814-1346131 GCA_902702965.1 Spirometra erinaceieuropaei
CATGAAGGTTTTCGCCTTACTTATTCCTTAGTTGTCTGAATATATCATTGCAAGAGCATATGCACTGACGACAGTGACGAATTTGGGTGTCCGGAAGAGGCAGACGTGGGGTAATGAGGCGGTCGAAATACAGGGTTGTCATCCCATGACGTCGTTCCAGATGACAAAGACGACGCCAGCTTCGCGAAGCCCTGCCTTTGAACAGCGGCTTCGGAAGAAGATTTAGTCGGCACCTACCTCATCCAGCTGGTCGTGTTTGGAGACGCATGCCCCGCTGTGGGACGTCCTCTTCCGGTCGATCGCTTAGTGGATGTCTAAAAGGGAGAGAACATTCCAGGCTGCCAGATTGAGCTGGGGTGGAACAGAGAATAAGGACGAGGATCCTTGTTGCCCGTTTGGTATTTTTGACCGAGAGTTTTACAACTACCAGCCGCGATCTGCGTGCAAACGATTCGAATCCAGAATTCGTTTAAGGCGCACTTTTGGACTACTCCCGCGAGGGCAAAGGCAGTGCTGTCTCTAAATAGGATTGCTAAGTCGTCCCAGGCGGCTGCTGAACTCCACTAGTTGTCGCGTTTTGGTTCAGTGGAAGAGCAATCCGAGGTAGCCTGGGCCGCCTATTAGTTTGCAGGTCACCCCCCCGTAGAGCTTTAGAAATTAGGGACAGAAGGAGGGATTGGAAGGGGGTCGAAATTACCGACTATGGGGACACACAACTCCGGCAACTTCATGTGGTTCGGACCGTCTGTCGTATCGGTTATTGGGATGTGGTCGTTATGTAAAGTATAACTTCGACGATCGAGAGAGAGAGAGAGAGAGAGTTGGGTGCCAGCTGAGGCGAGTGGTGGCCGACGACTACTTACATGGAGCTGTAGTAGGCGGGCCACTCACCTGTCCTGTCTTCTCTGCTGCAATGATATTTGAGGCTGTTACTCCTTCGAGGGCTGCCTTGAGCTCAGTACCGTATATCGGCTCTGAATTGCATGGATCTTCAACGTTACTCATTCTTCAATCAGAGACTCAAGCTAGCGTGAAACTCAGTAGAAGGAGAACGGTCTGTACACAAGAGATTTATATTAGTGAAATAGGGTCAAAGGGGACAGGAGGCGTATAGTCTCAATGTAGATGGGGGATAACGGGGGTCAAAAGGAATTATTAAGCGCTTCACTGCTGTGGTTCTGAGGTAGGTATTACATTCATTGGAGTCGTCTTCTCGACTCCGTTTGGACACTCCTTCTTGTTTGTAAAGTGAAGAAAAAAAAGGCTCGTCCGAAGCACAGCACCACAGATCGCCGTTTTTGTCTTCTTTTTGACTTCCCGCCAACTTCACCCCAGTCTGACACTACACGCTCCCCTCCTCAGTTGGAGCCCTGTCCGCAGGGCTCGCCGTTAGCGTGGTCTCTATTATTTCTTCGCTAGTCGGGAAGGGTAATAAACTTGGAGGAACGATGGGCAAGGTGTCCTCTGTAGCCGTAGGTTGGCGTCCCCGGTATGGCTTAAGCTTATCGAAATGCGCAGTGAACGTTGGGCCATCAGGGTGTGACGCGTCTCGAGGTACGTAAGTGGTGGGATGTAGAACGTCTACGACTACATATGGTCCTTCCCAAGGATGGAAGAACTTTGCGGAAGTGCCAAGGGGGGGTACTGGGCGAAAGCGCCACACTAGGTCGCCTAATTGGTAGGGAGTACCATGTATCCGGCGATCGAAGTAGTTTTTTTGTCTTTCAGCGGCTGCTCCGAGATGATCTCTTGCAAGGTTGTGGGTTGTGCGTAGTAATTCTTGCAGTTGCCACATATAGTCGTCTGGATTGCATTCGTCGGGAGCGGCTACCGGCACGCGGGAGTCTATCGGTAGGCGGAAATGGCATCCGGTAAGCATAAAGAAAGGGGAGTATCCCGTCGAGGTATGCTCCGCGGTGCGATATGCCATCATCACGCATGGTAACTGTTTGTCCCAATCGTGGGGGCGGTTCTCCTCAGCAAAGGCCTTCAGTAATTGTGTCAGTGTGCGGTTAGTTCTTTCAACTTGGCCATTGCCTTCCGGGTGAGCAGGAGTAGTTCGTGTCTTATAAATGTCGAGTAAGTCACACACATCTTGTAATAGTTTACTATCGAAATTCGCTCCGCAGTCTGAGCGGACGGACAGAGGCGCTCCGAATCGGCAGACCCAGTTGTTAAATATCGCAGTAGTTACTGACGCAGCGTCTTGCCGTAGAAGGGGTACTGCCTCTGCCCACTTGGTAAAATAATCAACCATTACTAATATAAATCGATGACCGGAAGTAGTGAATGGTAATGGGCCGATAATGTCTAGGCCTAGGCGTTGAAATGGGAAACCTGTGAACATCGGATGGAGTGGTGCTCGGTGCCGTTGTTGAGGAGCCTTGAATGTAGCGCATGTCTTGCAAGTGTTGCGAAAGATGGCCACCTGATCGCGGAGATGAGGCCACCAAAACCGCTGGCGAGCTGCGGCTTCTGTCTTGTTCTGTCCTACATGTCCTAACTCGGCATAAAGATCTGTGAGCACTGCTTGTACCAAGCTTCCTGGGACTACCACTCGGCTGTGTCTCGTTACGTTGTCTCTAATTAGTAAGATATCGTTTTCAATAATGAGATGTGACCACTGGTTACGGAGAATACAGGCTGCCGCGGACGAGCCACGTAGTTCGGTATCGGTGGGCGATGGCATAGCGCATCGAAGGGTAAATCGGCATCTAGGCCAAGGTCAAGTGCTTTATCCAGTTGTTTAGGCGCGAAGGCCTTAAGTAGTGTTCGTGGTCTGTCACCCTCTGACACCTCCTGCAGATAGAACTTCGCGCGTCGTAGCCACACAATAAAAGACTCCGTTCTGTCGTATTGTGGTATCTCGACAGCGCTGGATGTATTTATCTTGGTTCCGGCCATTTTAACGGGCTGTGGGATCGGTCGTTGCGCTACCACCACTGTAGTAGGCGGGCCACTCACCTGTCCTGTCTTCTCTGCTGCAATGATATTTGAGGCTGTTACTCCTTCGAGGGCTGCCTTGAGCTCAGTACCGTATATCGGCTCTGAATTGCATGGATCTTCAACGTTACTCATTCTTCAATCAGAGACTCAAGCTAGCGTGAAACTCAGTAGAAGGAGAACGGTCTGTACACAAGAGATTTATATTAGTGAAATAGGGTCAAAGGGGAAGGGAGAGTGAGGTCGACGACTCAGCGCACTTTCTCCTCACTATAATCAATCTGACGCGCTTGAAGCTATCACGGTGCGCTAAAAGCCGTGGCTTGGAAGGTTGCCAACTGACGGGGTACCTTGGACCTCCTCCTTCACTGGAGGCGGTCTGAGAGTCAGGCTGCAATGGCTCCTTTTTAATGTGGCCTTTATGGCATTCCCACCACAGTGTGGGATCCGAGCCAGGCGTTGGCGGCACGCCCAGGTGCGGCTTCGGCCGTGCCAGCCTCCAAATCTCTGTTGTGTTGGTTGAAATCCTGGTTATTGCTGTGTGGACCAGGGGGTGTGGTGGAACGCCAAGGTGAGGATCCGTCCGAGCCATCCACCTGCGGCCTCCCTCGTCTCCGGTCTTCTTGACTCTGTCTTGACACCGGGTCCAGGCGGGGGAGGAGGAGAGAGTGTAGGTAGATGCTACGCAAGTCTACCGGCACTATAAACCCCTGCGTAAGTCACCGTCCCTGCTCCCATTGCTGCTGCAACTGTGGGGCACACGGTGGACATCATCGAAACCGATGGTCGAACTGTCAGGGTCAAAGGGGACAGGAGGCGTATAGTCTCAATGTAGATGGGGGATAACGGGGGTCAAAAGGAATTATTAAGCGCTTCACTGCTGTGGTTCTGAGGTAGGTATTACATTCATTGGAGTCGTCTTCTCGACTCCGTTTGGACACTCCTTCTTGTTTGTAAAGTGAAGAAAAAAAAGGCTCGTCCGAAGCACAGCACCACAGATCGCCGTTTTTGTCTTCTTTTTGACTTCCCGCCAACTTCACCCCAGTCTGACACTACAGAGCGACCTAACACATATAAACGATCTACACCCAAATGACACAGCCTTGCCAACCAATGACTGCCTGGCGTAAATACGAGTGAGACTACTATTAACATTTGCATTTTTCCTGTATACACGCCAACACCGGTTGTCAGATAGCACAATAAAGAAACATTCCTTCTGCAGCTACTGAAGGTGGTTGAGAATTCCACTGGCCAGGGTGAGGTTTATGTAAAATGCCAATTCAGCCATTGTGGACGACGATGTCCATCGTGCACCCCTCAGAGTGGTGTCGCAAGACGGCAGGTTGCAAGACAATTTGTTCAGAGTATAATCTAGTATATATAGGGGAGATAGATAGAGCCTTTGAAAACCCTATTTACAGACAAAGACTGAAAGAACGTGCACATGTGTACGCAGGTATACGGTATATGTTATCAGTTCTTGTCAAGTAAATATGTGGCCATTATATAAAATGCTATCTAATGTTACCAAATGAAACGATAATGATAGCCGAGTAGTGCAGAACCTGCTGCACTCTCTCCTACCTCGTCTAACAAGACCCAACGGCAAGCAGAGCCAGAAAGACCGGATGCTGATTCTAGCGCAGTGGATGTGGAAGTTCAGCAGTCCGTCTACACGTACCCAATGCAGACCGGGCCCTGCACGTGTGCCTTTCCCTTTCACAGGAATGGTTTGGGGAGTTTGTCTCACCAGAATGTTAGAAGGTGGCGCCAAAGATCAGTTCGTCTGTGTTAGAGGCAACTTTTTTAAACTCCTGAGCAAGTACCTATGATTTGTGCGGAGCTATTTTCCGTCTTGTGCTGCCTGCAATCTGTAGAATATGCGGACACCTTCAACAGGTAATGAAACAGCTCAGTTTTTGCATTGTTGCTCAGGCCGTAGGCTTTTGTGTGGGTTCGAGGGCAGCCTAATAAATAGGATAGATATTGTAAGACTGAAGCAGACCGGCAGATCGGTCAGTCGTAATGGTTGACGGGAGCCGAAGACAAGAACTAAACTGCTGAATAAGGCCTTGACCACTGTCAAGGACCCGATATCGTTAGGACTTTCGATCACGGCTGAAACTGGCCGCACTAGTGAAAATATACGTACGACCACTGGGCAGAGCCAGGGAACATTCAGTTTCCAGGTGGACCTGACTAAGCCTCAGGGTTAAGGAGGGCCCCGATGGGGGCCTTGTTTTCCGTTCGGGTGTTTGCTCAGCTGAGGGCATGGACACGCCCCACCGAAGTTTCTGCTTCCTTGTGCTTTTCAGGCCGGACGGAGAGGTTGGGAACCAGGTCGTCACTATCTCGACTTCCAGGTGAGAGATTGTGCGGAGATAGGACCTTGCGGAGGAGGGATGGCGGCACAAAGGAACAGTAGGCGGCGGTGAAGACGTCGCGGTAAGTGGTATCAGCGCCAGCAGTCAGTGGGAAGTCTTGGATTTGGAATTAGGAAGCACCACTGCCGCAGTGAGAAGTAATCCAGGGTTTTTTTAGCTTTTTCAGTGAGGACGATTCCGGACTTTTGTTGATGATTAGCAATAGAGACCCCGGATTCTGCATCAACCACTTTATTCCGTGACTCGTCGAAGCGGCGGATATCCGAGACAAAATGAGAGATATAGCCCGGTTAACAGATCACCCGGAGTTCGGTTTGTTGGAGTGCGAATTTCAAGTGAAGAAGAGCAGTCCATGATACGTGAACACAGTGAAGTCTCTGCCCGCTAGGGAGTGCCGCAAGTGTTTCACAGCAGGGCAATCAGCAAGATCCTTCCGTCCAAATGTTCTATAGTGCGATTCCTCCAACGACAAACTTCTGTAGAATAAAGCTTTCAGTTGAGTTTGACCTGTGAAATGTTGGTGAAAAGCCACGCCAACTGCCACATTGGAGGCGTCGACTACGAGGGTGATAGGTGCTTCAAGAGCAGAATGCGTCAGGGGCGAAGGTGACCTTGGCCAGAGCAGTCTTTTCCTTTTCAAGAACAGCTAAATTATCTGCAGAAAGCTCGAACGGAACTTCCAAATCTGCAAGGAGTCTCCTGGGAGGGATAATGGTCTTGGCACGGTTCAGGACGAACCGGTAATAGAAACTCACTAAGAAAACACATCAGCTGATGCCTGGAAGTTGGGCGCTGGAATTCACGGATGACAACGATTTCCTAAGGAAGGGGAAGGATATTAATGGAGTCGGCCGGAGGTCCGAGATTCTCGACGGAATACTCACTGAATACACGCCTTGGACGGGTTGAGCACAAAGCCAAATTCTTGAGAAATGTCAACCACCGTCACAGAATGTTTCCTATGTCCATCGGCGGTTGAGTCAGCCACCAAATGGTCGTTAACGTAGGCGTAACCAAAGGGTATGCCATGAAGTACTCTGTGTACGATCTTCTGGAAAGTTTGGAAAACGGGTTGTTGTCTGAATCGCATGTACAGGAGCTCAGCGAGACCAAGGGATGTGATGGTGGTCGTCTTTCGAACGTCCTCCAGCGTGCCAAGGATTAGGCGGACAGACTGAACCATGTGGAGGGGCGAGGACTAAGGGCTTTCAGGTCGGCAGATGACGTCTTTCTGAAACAAGTCCTTGGACTCTGCCTTGGCGGTAACAAGACGCATAGTAGCGAAACGACAGAGCCGAGGAAACACGAGAGAGCCGGTTATTTCGATCTGACGAACAATATCTTGCGGTTTAGTAGAGATGCTGAAGTTGGGACGATGAGTCGAGATGTTTGGCAAGAAGCTGGCAAACGATCAGTCTGGATTATGGTGCAGGACGGCAGGTAGCAGGATGACAGCAAGCAGCCTCAGGCTTATTAGTTTAACTTGCCTCCCAAGCAAAACGATGGAAGCTATAGTAAAGAGTGCTATACAGCATTTTTGTGAAGAAAATAACATCTGGCAGGATTTTCGACATGGCTGTCGGAGAGAACGTTCCTGCCCCTCAAATCTGCTAGCTTGTCTGGAGATCTGGGCCAGGGCTCTAGAAGTGGGTTTTGAGGTCCATGTCGTGTACATCGATTTCTGCAAAGCTTTCGATACTGTCCCGCACCAACGCCTTCTTCACAATCTGAGCGCCATCGGCATCCGGGGAGATTTTCTGAACTGGATAAGGGTGTTTCTCTCTGGTCGGAAACAACGTGTCTGTATCGGAGATGATATGTCAGAATGGGTGGACGTGACCAGTGGTGTGCCTCAGGGCTCAGTTCTAGGACCATTGCTTTTCATCCTTTATGTTAATTACAGCCTTCAGGAACTCGACTGCGGCAAAATAATGTTTGCGGACGATGTTAAGCTCTGACAAGTCATTTAGGGTCCGACTTATTAGAGATCCCTTCAAGAAAATCTGCACCGACTGCAAGCGTGGTCGAAGGAATGGCTTCTAGACTTTAATGTGGAGAAGTGTGCCGTCCTCCATCTGCGTCCAACCAACTCTCATTCCAATGAGAGCCTGAGGACATATCACCTGAAAGATATAAGACATTCCGCAGAATATTTACAGAAGGATCTCAGAGATTTGATACAAAAGAACCTGAAATCAACACTGCAGTGCCACAAGACTGCGAAAAAAACGGCATGGGGGTGCTGCATGCAATCAAAAGGGTGTTCGTAACCTTCGACCAAGACCTTTTTGGCAGAGTTTACGGCACATTTGTTCGGCCCCGCTTAGAATATGGCATACGAGCATGGCGGACATAGCTGATAAAGGACCAAGCATGCCTCGAACGGGTACAACGGCGTGCAACAAAGCTGGTAAACGGCCTAAAAAGCCAATCCTACACAGACAGACTGAATTGCCTTAATTTATTCCCTGTGTTACAGGCAACAAAGGGGTGATCTTATCGTCGTCTACAAGATAATACATGGCCTTGAACATGGACTTAGTTGTGAGGACATGTTTCACTGGCAACTTTCACCCAATCTTCGTGGTCACTCGATGAAGTTACGGACAACAATGTCCAGGCTGAATCTTCGTTCGGAATTTTTCACGCAGAGGGTAGTGGAGAAATGGAACGATCTCCCTCAGTCAGATGTGGAGGCTACGTCTCTGCAAGTCTTCTAGAAACGCTAGGATGATTATCTGCGTCCCCCGTTTTCCCTCGACAGTCTGAATCTGGATTAAATACCCCACGATCTTGCAAATGTATTTCTCTGAGACAATGCTACTCAAATGGATCAAGTACTGTTTTAATGGCGAATATTTTTTCTGTTCGTGTACAGTTATTTCTAACGAGCTGACATGTAATCAATAGGGTTTTCAAAGGCTTTGCCTATTATCCTTGCCAAATGAACGGAAATAAACCGCAAGTTCTGGGAACATCTGAGAGGTAGGGGTATCCCGGACTGTGAAGCTGGTGGCCTAGTTGCAGAAATAGAACTGACAGCAGTCGACCGGAAGATAGGAACGTGACAAGGAAGTCTGCGTCAATAACGACACAGGGGGCGTCAGCAGCGACAAAGATCCGAGGGAAGACAGGCCGTTGTCCGATTTCCAGGCAGAGGGATCAGATACCGAAGATAGCTACCGTGGTGGTGCTGATGGCCTAAAGGAAGAGATTGAAGTCAGAACACCGGTGTTCGGCTGATATGGGAGGGATGGCACCCAGCCGTGCAATGGCATCGACTGGAAAACTTCTGTCAATCCGGTTGCCACAGACGTAGAAGCGGCGTATGCACTAGAGCTGTCAGGGAGAATGGTCACTCTGTCTTTCGGCTTGACCCGTTTCACGCATTGTCTCTCATTGAGGATGGACGAACAGGGGAAAAGAGAGCGAGATCTTCGTCCTTAAATTTGGCATGCTACCGGCAGTTGACAAATGTGTTGGGACAAGGTGAAGAAGTGGGCCGGAAATTTCGTGCAAATGACTCCAACAGGCTCCGATTTAAAGATGAAACTGTCTTTTATGAAGAGAAGCTACGTGTTATGACGGGATCCCCCAGGGTCTTTTAATAAATTATTTATTTATTCATGGGCAAGCTACGCAATCTCAGACTTTAGGTGCGAAAGGGGTGACACAGGGGAATTTAAGTAAGATGAGTGATGGAAGTTATATTTTTGGATTCAATTTCTTAATCTCTTGCACGGTGTTCCAGTGTAGATCCGACAAAATTTCCTACTTTTTGTCATAAGTCATCTTCGCTCCCCGTCGTGTTTCGGCGATTTGTAATAAATCAGAAATCTAGTGTTATAGTTTTTCACCCAACATAGCCTCAATCCTATCAAGTCTTACCTGCATTTACGAAAGGTTTTCCTCGTATAAATATAGAATAGCACTATATTTTAAACGATAAACCGTCTCCACTGACCGCTTTTATCGTCGGTTTTTTGAGAATTATACTTTTCTCTATTTTATCCTACATAGCCTCATTATCCAATTCAGATTTATTCACAGTTCTCTTTTGCCACCTACGAAATTGTCACTTACCCGCTTTTTGTTCCAGTTTGCATTCTGTTATTGAGTAAAATTTGCTTAGTATAAATCGTGCTGTCTGGTCCACCAATATTGACAACTTCCGGAAATCGTTTCATCATATATAGCCTCATCCATATATGCTCGAAGTTTCGTCAGTTATCATCCATATAAATATTTTGGCTTAAGTCTTGTATTGCTTTTTCGACATGAAACCTCAGGCAACCTTTCGTCGAAATCTGAAGGGAACTAAACTTCATCTGAAACCCATTGTTCATATGAAAAAATTGATTTAGGGGCTTTTGAAGATTTTAACAATTTTATGTCTCGTTACGGATCAATTTTTTCTGTTCTTGGTGCCCTTCTTGACGGAAAGTTGCCAACGCTTACGTCTGAGCAGTGTGAGAAGCTCATACCTCTCATTAACCTGGTTGCTACTGAGACTGAAGACAGGCACAAACGAAGTTACAATTTTACATTAAAAAACGTTCCTAGGAGTCGACAGCCAATCGATGTCGCTTTTCATTTCCTTTATTCATGCGGCTTCAACTTTAGGGTCGCTGAGGCTAAAAAGCTTTCATCTAGGAGCAAGAATCCACCAATTCCTGTCAAAATTTTTTCGTCGATAGAAGTGGATTTTATTTTCTCCCATTTGGAGCCCTCGACTCAATATCTCAGGGGAAATAAACTTTTATTAGTGGAGATCAAACTCCACCGCAACGAAGAGTTTCTCCCCCATTAACAAACGTAAAGCCACCTCCGAATTATACTCATATACCTTTTACCTCTAAAGCAGTTTCTCCATCTGGTGTCGACCAAATCTCCCCACTATCTACAGCGGCCCCAGTTCCATCTAGCTCTTCGACTGATCACATTATCACAGAGACAGTTAAAACTAGCCTCTTTTAAACTCCCCCACGAAACAAGGATTGTTCAAATGCGGCTCCCAAATTTACTAGGGAGCTTGATCTTAACAGTAAACATGAGCCAGTCCTTGAAGCACAACCGACTCCCAGCGCTGGGAATAGTGATTTATTTAAAAAACTTACATCGAATCCACCCCGTTCCCATGCCTGACCACTCAGGTCTGACCTTGCGGTTATGGCAAATAAGCCAGATGATAGTTCAGGGCGATCTTTACCTGTTCCTATCCTGAATTCTCAACTTAACGCCCCAGTTGTGAAGCCCTCTTCACACCAGAATGCAAAATGCAAGTATATAGCATTGGTGATAACCTTTCCAATCCCATTGCTAGTCTGACACCCAAAACAATAAGGCCCTTTCCTGGTGTTAACTGTTTGCCGAAACCATTACGTCCGCTATCTAACATAAACTACCCCTCATATTATGCTAACAATTCCCAAAATCCTATTTCCATGCCTCCTATTGTTCCAACCCAACAAAATAGCTTTCCTCATCCTGGGTCTCCTTCAAATGTTTTTCAACATAATGCCGCATCTCTATTTAGTAGTTACCCCACATATTTTAGACCGCAGCAACTTTGTCCTCCACCAATTTCTTCGTTCCAACAGCTTAATTTTCCACCTCCGGCTCTTCCTTTTTTATAAGTAGCAATGAGCGGAGCCTACATATTAGGAATACGCTCAGTATTGTCTCTCTCAACGCAAAATCAGTCGCGCAAAAGATAGCCCAACTCAGAACTTTGGCTGTTGAGTTTGACCCAGACGCATTGTGCATTAATGAATCTTGAGCTCACTCTCTAATTTCAGACTCGGCACTCAGTATATATAGCCTCAGTTTATACCGCCAGGATCGTGCCGAAAGACGCGGCGGTGGATGCCTTCTTTACATAAGAGCCTCACTTGCACAATCGCCTTATGACTTGAAAATTTCCTCCTTCTCTGGAAATTTATGTTTTGCTTCGGTAATCCTTCAGCAAAATAGGAAAGCCTTGGTCGGATGTGTATGTAATCCTCCTTGCTCCTCCAGAAATGAAAGCCAACTCTGCGAACTCTTTTAAAAAATTGCAGAAACTTCTTTCGATGTCAAGATAATCGTAGGCGAATTTAATTTACTAGAAACTGACTGGCACACACACACTTCCTCTCATAAACTTCAGAAGCTTCAAGACACCATTAACTTTACAACCTTGTCTCAATTAGTTTAGTTTTCGACCAGAAACGATGGTATTTTAGACTTAATTTTTACTAATGGCGCCTTCCCTTTATCTATGGATTTCTATCATGACCTTTTCGCAAGTGATCATGCATTAATGCATTGTCGACTTCCAGTAGCCATTTCCACAAAGCCATCAGTACAGCGTAGTATTTTTGACTTTGCTAATATTAACAAGGAATTAGTAAATAATTGTTCAAGCACTCATGATTGGCACAATATTTTTTCCAGATAATGACCTTAATTTTTCAACAATTTATGGCAATGCGTAACTAAAGGTCTTCCTGACCTTATTCCTCGGGAGATGTTCAAATCGAGTGTTATTTCCACTGCTGTCCCACTTTTTCTTAACAACAGACTTAAAAAGTTACGGAAGCAGTTTAAAGATCCTTCTGTGAGCTCATTATCAGTTCATCTAAGAATTGTTGAAATATTTGAACTAGCTTCGAAAACGAGGCTCGCGCGAGATAGGCGTAGAGTGTCTTTAGCTATTAATGACATGAATGCTTCTAAATCAGTTGCTGAGATCTTCCGTCAAAGATCATCTGCTATGGCCCACCAAGTCATTCCGTCTTTGCTTACTACTAGCGATGCCTTCATTACAGAGGAGTCTGGCAAAGCAGACATTTTAAATTCATTCTTTGCCAAACATTTCACCATTGAATCTGGCCAAATCTCTTCAGTTCCTTCGCTGTCTGATGCTGCTCTTAGCATCATTAGTTTTTCTCCTGAATGTATTCAAAAATTGATAAGCCATCTTCCTAAATCTCACTCAGTAGGTACGGACAATATCCCAAACTCTCCCATAAAACAGCTAAGAGATTTTCCTCCTCTTCTTAGCAAAATCTTTTCAGTATTTCTCGTAAATGGCTTCTTTCCCGACCATTGGAAAACTTCTATTATTATTCCAGTATTTAAGTCTGGCTGTCGTTCTGACGTTCGGAACTATCGAGGTGTCCATAAAACATCGTCTCTCGCCAAAATGGTTGAAAAAATTATCGCCGTAAAAATTACCGACTTTTGCATAGCCAATCAAGTTATTAGCCCTTCCCAGCTAGGTTTTTTACCAGATCGCTCTTGTGAAACATGTCATCTGTCGTTTCTCAATCTACTTACCTTTCTTCGTAATGGCCATCTATCTGTTGTCGTTATTTATTTTAATCTTAATAAAGCCTTTGATAAATTGCTACATAAAAGTCTGGGTTAAATTAGAAGCTCTGGGAACTCGCAGTCGCCTAATAGACTTTCTCAGGTCATACCTGTCTAATCGTAAACAAAGGTTTTCGTGGGACCTTCACTTTCTAATGAAATCCCTTTTTAAGTCGTGTCCTACAAAATACCGTTTTAGGTCGTCTTTTGTTCCTGCCTTGCATAAATGATATACCGGCGGCAGTTAATCATTCTCAATCATTTATTTATGCCGATGATCTCAAATGTGTATATTCTTTCAATAAATCTACGAGCCTTCATTGTCTGCAGCAAATCCATGCTGACTTGCTTGCTCTTCCAGCTTGCAGCTCAAAATGGCTAATGGAATTCTCTCCGTCTAAATGTCGCTATATGTGTTTTGGACCTGATAGGCTACCCCAACCAGTGGTCTTTCAAGGCACACCTATGACTGAATGTACCATCATCAAGGATTTAAGTTTAAGCTACAGTAGTAATCTTGATCTCTCGGCACACGCTGACAGAATTACAAGCAAAGCTACCCAGAGTCTTGGGTTTATTTCTTACAATTTCTACCTTCCTGAAATTAAATTAAGGCTCTATCGTATGTTTGTACTTCCCGTTCTCGAGTATTGTTGCCCATTCTTTGGTTTGATGAATGAAGCTAGTCGTTTAAAAATTGAAAATGTCCAAAGACTTTTTTCTAAAAAAACTTTTAGATAGGTAACATCCAAATATCTGCTAATCTGATAGATGCCAGCTAATTAACCTAAATGGTTTATGGGTTCAAAGACTAGAAGCGGGCTTCTGTCTCCTCTTTCGCATTAATCATAGTTCAAATTTTCCTCGGATTTCAGCAGTCACCCCTAGTGGTCGCCCATACAATCTTCGCAACTCGTCCTTGATTATACCTCCCCCAGCGTCCTCCACCTCTAAGCGCTCCCTTTTTTTCGCTTGCAGATATACTTTCTCTGGAATAACCTTCCAATAAATATAAGATCATCAGAAAATCTATACACCTTTAAGAGAAGGCTACACCTTTACCTGAATATTGACTCGATTAAACTTTTATTTTCCTCATCCTTCCCAGACAACTTTTTCTATGACACTGAGAAAGGGCCTCCGGGAATTTAGTATGCCGCCATTAAATTTCCGTATCTGTTCACATTTCCTTCCTTTTTGAGTGGTCTCGCTTCCTAAGATCCCTCACCAGAAATGTTAATTTTTCCAATTTTTCAGTTCATGCATCGTGCCCTCACAGAATGCGCTCCATTGACGCTCTTGGTGAAACCTTCTGTATTCGCCATATACTAGTAGTCTGGTCGCATCTCCCTGCTCCATCCTCGAATGGACTCGGATGAATGTAACCGACCGCATCTGGGTTCCTATCGCCTCGAGACTGGTTTTCAATTTCCCCACTTATTTGCCTTATTCAAGGCCACATACAGGCCAGTCCTGGCTGACCCGCCTACTTACCCCTTCATGAAATCCGTTATACAATGCCATATACAGCTGAAATTTATTTCGGCCCTGACGATGTCCGACTATAATCCATTCTGTACCACCACATGCAGGCCAGTCCTGCCCGCATTCTTCTGTTTATATTTTTTTTCGAGGGTTTTTCTTCTCCTGTAAAATTAATCCAATCATTTTTATATTTTCATTTGGAGTTTGTTTTCACCCCTCGCTTATCATTTTTCTTAACGGACTTCTAATTCAAAAACTATATATTGCACTTTGTACAGATTTTGCCTATCTCGTCTAAAATTCGCATGTAAATTTATTTTTACTTGCTTTGATGGGACCCCGACGGGTCTTTAATAAAAATAATTATAATTAATTATTATCTACGTCGTACAACTTCATAAATCGTTCGATCATCTGGGCAAGTTGGACCGCAGAAAGAATTGCAGAAGCAGGTGCCAAAATATGCCGTACTTCCGATGGAAAGTAATGTACTGTAAACTCCTGATTATTACACTGACTGGGAAGGAAAAATTCGGATTTGGGAAGGGGTCACAACGATAGATTTTAAATCTTAAGTCGGGAGAAGCACAATTATTAGGGAAGATTTCACTGAGGTATAAAAGCGTTCAGGCAGTTGAGTAAGCAGTGGCGGTCAATGTTTTTACCTGGCTAGTATGTGTGGTTGAGGTTCTTAACCCCAATGTGAGTGTGCGCCTCTATTCTATCAGAGTTTTGCCTGCCTGAGACCAAGCAGCGAAGGAGCAGTGTCTACCAACTGGTGCCAAGTCTCGGTGCCTCTAGCGGCGAGCAGAACGGCAAAGTGAGGTGGACAGAAGGGCGCCAGTAAACAGTCAAGCTGTCGACCACGAGAGCGCACTGTCTCAACCTACTTCAGTCTCTGTCACTTGACCATCACGCTCACACAGGCGACCAACCCGCCACAATTATTTCTACCCACCACCAAACACCTCATCTAATTCTGGTAGACCTATCCGTCTTCCCACCAAACTAAAAGACATTGTGGTTTAATTTTTTGAATTTTTTGTCGAACGTCCTTGTTCGACTACAAACACTGTTCGGGGGTTGTGTAAATTTAAATACATTGCCCATTGTTGTCTTCACTTTCCCCTGTATACCTGAACTCGTTCTTGAATGGGCGTTCGACCGTCGCAACCGACGATGTCCACCATATGCTCAACAGCAAGATGAAGAAGGCATGGTGACTTGGGTGTGAATTAGTTTACAGTGAGAGTAGACTTACGCGGCATCTAGCGCACTCTCTCCCCCCAACCCGGACCCAGTGTGAAGACGGAGTCAAAGAGACCGGAGCCGGGAAGGGCTCAAGTGGATGGTGCGGCAGAACCCGCGCCCGGTGCTCCACCTCACAATCCCTGGTCCGCAATGAGCACTTGACCAGGATTTTGACTAACAACAGCGGGGAGAACGTGGATAAGCGGGCAGCCATGCATGCGACCTGTATCGCCAGCGGGAGGGCAAAGGCATCTGCCGCCAGAGAACCAGGTACCGGAGAAATGCCAGTGCACACCAGGCTGCGAGACAATGGTTTGCTGATCATGACATAGGAGATGCCCGCAAACCTTGGCGCACAGAAGGATTTTTGCATTCAGAAAAGCTCCCACAAATTTTGGGTGCTGAAAACTCTGATCGACTGTAACGTAGCGATGGCGTTTGTGGTCTCTGAACACTATGGCCGGTCTCACCAGCTGTTCCTCAACGCCTCTACTTTGGCTATCCCCAACTTCATGAAAGGAATTTGACGTCCGATAATCTCCGATACCGTGCAACCTCCCCCCTTCTTGACGGTCGATATTCTACCACCGCCGGCAGTTTTTTCTCCTGAGCCCTCCAAACCATAAAACCACCATCAACTATATTTTTATCCCTTTAGCTCAGGAGTTTTTTTCACTGCTGGTCGGATTTATGTTTAATCGCTTACCTTGACAGTGCCTGTAAACTGGCATTAAATAAAAAATTTATTTATTTATTTATACCGCCCTGCATTTGCCTGGGCCACCAATCTTCAACGGCTGGATAACCCGTCAGTCAGCGACTGAAAGGCGCTACCCATTAATAACGCACTCATCACATGCGTCATAGTACCACAGATAACTTTGAAAAAGAGTCATGAAAGCCCTGCTCACTGCAACCAGTCCGCCACTCCAAACAAACACACAGAACCGGGCAAACTGCGTAGATTAATTTGAGGCGTAGTCGGCAGCCTTCCAAGCCACGGTGCTTGACGCACCGGGGTAATCTCAGGCTCGGATCATGCATGCAGCAAAGGAGTCTCGTGGAGACGGAGCCGAGAAGTACACTTCCCACTTGCGTGGAATGCGGCGATCTAGTGCTTGCGGTGGTGGTATTGTCGTGCAATGCGGTTTTTGGTGGCGGATGCGTAGTGTCTATCGCAGTTTTTCGTGGATGCACGTGTGACCCAACAAATCCATTCGGTGAGTGAGTGTACGTTGATAGCGAGGGCAGTTTATGCGGGTGCGGTGAGTTTGGATTGGTCCTAAAGTAAATGGCCGTCCGTCTCCATGCGATGGATTTGCAAGTGACCGATCAGGCGGATGTGTGAACTAAATGTGCGGTCGCGACTGCGACAGGTATGAACCGAGTCCACATCGCTGGGGGTGGTGGTGGCAGAAGGTGATGGAACATTGGGCGCCGTCCCATCGGTAGAGGGTGATGGCGATAATGGTCGCTGCGTTCGATGCAGGGTTTGGGGAGCGACGGATGGTGTCGTTGGATGGCGGCAGCGGGGCGGTGACAGTGCGATCGGCGGTGACAGGGGTCGTGGTCGGCGTGAGGTTTGTGGCAGGGACGTCAGTGGGGGAAGAGGTGGACGTTGGCGGTGTAGAGGTGAGTCCGCATCTGATGACACCTTCTGTTGCTAGCGGACGGCAATGATCATATCAGTGGCTTCGCGGCGTCGGTAGAATCCGCACGGGCTTTCCGGCAGAAGTCCTGACTGTACGTGGCCGTTGAGATCGTTGGGGAGGATGCGGGTACGTATCTGCCCGGCGATTCTGAGTACCGACATGCCCCTGAAATTGTCGCAGAGTTGCCGGTTCCCTTCGAACTTGTACAGATGGACAATGGTTGCGTCCTTGAAATCCTGAAGAACCTGTCCGCAATGCCACATCACCTGAAATACCACCGTGATTTCGTTCATCATTCGGTGGCCGACGTGCTTATAGATTTCTACAGGGATCTCATCGAAACCGGGTGCTTTCCCACTGTAGATTTGGTCAGTTCAGTTCAGTTTATTGAGGGAAATAGGCGTAAGCCTTTGAGTACCCTATTTGCAACGTAAAAAATGTGTGGTGTACAGATAGATGTTCTGGGCTGAAATAGTTCGAACACGCCCATAATGGTGGGACAAAATGAGAAGGAGTTACAGGGGGTGAGCTCGACTTCTCATCGCTCTTGGTCATTTCGGAACATAAATATGTCCAGATTCTTCTTAAAACTTTGTATAGATGGTGACATCACAACATCTGCGGGAAGCTCATTCCACGGTTTGACCACCCGAACCGAGAAGGAGAACTTCCGCACATCCAGCCGTGCCTGCTGAGTGCGCAGTTTTAACGGGTGACCTCGGAGGTTGGTCGTGGTAGCAAATTCAAAAAAGTCCTCGAAGGCCAGACTGCAATCCAACCCCTTTACAATGCGGAAGGCTTGCAAGAGATCTCCGCGAAGTTGCCTGTAACTCAAAGGAAAGAGGTTCAGATTTACTAGGCGGGTCGCATAAGGAAAGGAGCTTTGACCCCTGACCATCTTCGTGGCTCTCCTCTGGACTATTTCGAGGCAGTTTTGATCCACAACACCCCACGGCCTCCAAGCTTGTATGCCGTACTCTAAATGCGGCTGGACGAATGTTCCGAATGTCTTAGAGAAGGCTTCTTCGTCAAAGTCCATAAACGCACGCTTGATGGCGTACAGTACGGACATTGCGGTTTTTGCCACCCTCGAACAGTGGGCGGATGGCATTAGTGAACTCGTCGTAAGCACACCGAGGTCCTTTTGGGCTTCGAGCTCTTGTAGGGCTGCACTGCCCAGAAAGTAGCCTCTTGTGCTGGCGGACCTGGCTGTGTTGCCTAGGCGAAGTATGCTACATTTGGCAACGTTGAACCGCAGGAGCCAACGGTTTGACCACTCCTCCAACCGATTCAGGTTCATCTGCAGTCTGTCTTCATCGGCAGGACCACGAATTACACTCCATATCTTCATGTCGTCCGCAAACAGTGCTACTTCACAGTCCAAATCTCTTGCGGCATCGTCCACGTAGATAAGGAACAAAATGGGTCCAAGTACTGAACCCTGGGGGACATCACTATCGACCATAGCCGGATCTGATTTTCCCCGACCGACGCACACAACCTGGTGTCGACCCACAAGGAAGTTTTCGATCAATTTATGGAAGTTGCCACCGATCCCTATTTTTTTCAGCTTATGTAAGAGCCTTTGGTGTGGCACAGTGTCGAAAGCCTTCTGGAAGTCGATGAAGGCTATGTGGACCGCGTGCCTGTCGTCGAGAGCTTGGGTCCAGCTCTGGAGAGATTGCAGCAGGTTTGTCGTGCAGGATCTTCCTTTTCGGAACCCATGTTGGCATTTCGATAGCAGGCCGTGAACTTCCAGGAATTGCATTAGTTCACACTTTATTATCCTTTCCATAACTTTGCAGAGAATGCATGTCAAGCTTATGGGCCGGTAATTTGTCGTCGCTGCCCTGTTACCTCCTTTGTGTAGCGGAGTAATATGCGCCAGCTTCCAATCTACAGGAAGTGTTCCAGTGTCAAATGACGTTTGAAAGAGCATCGACAAAGGCACAGAGAGCTCACGGGCAAGTTCCTTCAGAAGCTTGGATGGAATCTCGTCTGGTCCTGGCGACTTCGATTCGTTCAATGCCTCTAATTCTCTTCGGACAATGCCTTCTGAGAAGAGTATATCACTGACGCTTGGAGTCGGCAGTTCTTCTGTGGAGGGAGGAAGGAACCTTGCCTCGTTTGTATAGACTGATTGGAAAAACCGTGAGAAATACGCAGCTTTATCCCTACTATCAGCGATCTCAACGCCATCAGTAGTCTTTATCAAGGGGATTTGATGCCTGTTCCTTGTAGTTCGTCGGAGGTAGCTGTAGAGCAATTTTGGGTTCTGCGTTGCTTTTTGTAGCAAGTTCTTCTCGAATTCCCGCCGCGTCTGCATTATCAGCTTCCTCAGTTTGTTCCTCTGTGTCTTGTAGGTGTTGAAGCATTCAGCTTGTCTAGTGACGCAGTATTTTCTCCACAATTTGTGCTTCCTGTTGATTTCTTTTTTGAGATTGCTATTTAGCCACCCAGGGCGTTTGTTCAGTATTATACTAGTCAGTGGGCAGTGGTTGTTGATGAGCTGCAGAAGGACATTCTTGAACAGCTCCCAGTCATCGTTGGCACTTCCCGTAAATAAAGAGCCCCAGTCAAGACCGGATAAGTCTGCCCTCATCTGATTGAAATCGCCCCGCCAAACATTACGCCTTGTGTGGCCTGGAGTGTGTGAAATGGAGAATAACGAATAATCCCACATAAGCACTACGTGGTCACTTCGGCCAAGGGGCGGCATGGAGGCAATCTCGTCTATGCTGTCTGGTGTTTTCGTAAAGACCAGATCCAGGCAGTTTGCCCTTTGTCCTTCACGTGTTCTCGTTGGGAACATTACATGTTGTGTGAGGCACGCATTTAATGTCTTGCTCAACAGGCGGTAATCGAATGCCGATTTTGGACCTGACGCTTGGAGGGTATTCCAGTTTGTTCCTGGTGCGTTGAAGTCGCCCATGATCATGATGTTAGGTCGACTGGAAAATTTCTCCAACTGCTCCAATAGTTGAGTGTCGGCGATTTGGTCTGTCCTAGGTGGTCGGTAGACAGTGAGGACATCGAGACACGGGGAACCGGTAGCCTTGATGGTCAACCAGATAGCTTCCGTACTGCACGCAAACTTGGTGGTGTTATCCGACATTGCCAGACCGTCATTCACATACACAACGATACCACCACCCTGACGATGTTCCCTGTCCCTCCGATAAATTTGGTATCCAGGCAAGGCTACTTCGTTATCGCTAATAGTCCCGGACAGCCAGGTCTCAGTTACTGCTAAAACATCTGGAGACAGCTCAACAAGCCAAAGTTTTAGTTCGTCTAGTTTCGATATGATGCTTTGGGCATTCGTGTACAAGCACCTCAGTTTAGCACCAGCCGAATTTCCCGTTGCATTTGTTACTGCTGTGAGCATTACTCCGTTATCGCGGACGTCGTGTTCTCTAGGCTCTTCCGTTACCTGATTGGTTCCATTTACATGCCTTGTTTCAGTCAGATCTCTGGACGCTACGGGCTCACTTGTGTTGGCGCCTTGATCAAGTGGTTCAACGAAGGTGTCTGTTTTAGCTGAGTAGCTGTCGTCGTTCGTAGTATTACAGGCTGGTTCCACTGAAACGGCATATATTTCCGAACTACCTTCCCCTTGAAGATAGCCAGATTGTGTTCGCCATCCTTCAGTCTTGATTTTAACTCCAAGACAAGTTCCCGGCGTTTCAACCGTTCCGCTGGTGAATAGTCCGGTTGAAAAAAACCTGTTTGTGTGTGTTTCTGAGATCGGTTTTTTAGAGAGGATAAACTTGATTTGCTCTTTGTTCTCCAGCATAATTTGGAGAGGGCGAGGTGGCTGTGCTACTATCCTGTCTTCACTCCTTTTTCCTATCCGGAATGCTTTCAGAACCTTTATTTCCATGTCTGCCGGCAGTAAATGATTTAGCAGACCATGAAAGGAAGCAAGGTCCTCTGAGACACGGTCTTCAGGTCTGACTGCATTCGATTCTGACAAACCCTGAATAACCAGACACTGCTGGCGAGCATGGTCCTCCTTACTCTGTCTTTCCGGTGAATGCGCTGCATGTGGGCGAGGACGATTTACGGAGTCATCGCTTGGACGCACACTTTTACTGTCTACCGACTGTCCCGAGCAACACATCAGGGCTGGCTGGGACTTCAGAATCCTGTCATGGCGTTTCCCTCTCCCCTCTACCCAAGGGTTTATGTCTTCACATTCAGATACGTGCTCTGTAGTGCGCTCGGGGTGGTTGCCAGAACAAGAGGGCAAGAGTAGACTGGATGACCCAGGTATATCGTCTCCAGGCAGAACAGAAATCCCATCACTTACAGCAAGAGGCTTAGGTGACATGGATTCCACGATAGGTAATTTTTTTGCGACATCGCTTAAGACATCGTGCGTGGCAATCGAGTCTCCCTTTATCGGCGGCTTCGTTTTCATTCTCCTGCTGTTACCGGCGTCTGCGGTTTTGGCTGTTGAGTTGCTACTCGTGTTTGAAGATACCCCCGAGGAGATATTTTTTCGCGTTTTTTGCGTTTTGCTCTTCGTTTTTGGGATACTAACACTGGACACGTTCTGGCCGACTACGGTCTGTTGCACGAGCGTCCTTAAATCAGCAAGCTCCTTTTCCAGTTGTTCTACTTTGATTTGAATATCTGCGCACCCACCACAAGGCTCGTCTTCGTACCTCACACTTTTTGCGGTATTTACGCTTTTTGCACGCTTTGCTGGTCGTTGGCTGGAGGCGAAGTTAGAGCGACCACAGGGTCTGGATGCGAAGGACAACTCACCGGACTTATCTTCCAAAGAGGTGCCGTCGCTGGCCGTACTACTACAGTTAGCTTGCTGAGGATCCATAAACTTCGACGTGATATAATAGGTATAATTCCGCTTTAGATGTTATAACGAATACGTCGGCTTATATATGATGAATTAAAGTGAGTATTCAAAACTCAATAAGCGAAAAAATACTTAAAATCCGATAAATTTTGTTGATTTTAATCAGAAGCGACTTAGCCCTTTCCAGATCTCGTGGGACTTGAATAACTGCAGACCTTGAAGGATTTTGAGCGATTGGTTTTCTAGGCTGTATACCGTGAATCGGTTGCGTAGCCAGTTGCGTTGTCAGTTGGACCGTGGGTTCCAGTATCAATGTCAGAGACTGTAACTGTGGGATGGTATCCAAGTCGAAATTGTCCCAGTTGGAGCGCAGAATAATTCCGTCGTGCTCAGTTGGGCTCAGTGGGTTGGGCTCAGTTGTTGCACGGCGCGGAACGTTTCTGGGAGAGAGGGTAAGAGATCCAGGCCAGTGTTGGTTTCCACGTGGGCGAGCAGGCCAGTGGCGGCTTCGGAGATTGTGGACGGACGGTTAAGGGCGATTTTTAACAGCTGTGGTTTTTCCGTCAAAAGCGTTGTCCCATGGAAGCTGAGAAACGGCGCGTTTCCTTTCATAGGGGAGTCGGAGATAGTGGGTAATAATAGTGAATAATAATAACAGTAATTTGTATCCAAGTAGTGTAGTGGTCCGTTCATAGCAAGTGAGAATAACTTTTACATGATTTTTTTATTCGTTGCGGCTGGCATATCCATGGATCTCCTCGGCCTTGGGAGCTAAGATACATACAACAATCAGCTTCGATTGGTGTTACCGGGTGTTCTGATTCCGCTGTCGGTTTTTGTTGGTTGTTCACAAGCCATGTTTCTGCACTTAAATTCTATTTATTTGGACAAAAATATACGCCAGGATTTGCTCCCCAGAAACATTTCTCTGGACATGCATTCATCAGTACTACATGCACTATTGACAGGTGTTCATTAGGGACACTCTGAACTTACACAAAGGATTCTTGCTTCCTACAGTAATTTTGTGAAGTGGATAAATAAATCATTTAATTTATTGCCATCGAGGGTATTTTCGTGGTAAATACACAGTGGTGGAGGGACGCTCACCGCTCGTTCTTAAGGAACTCACGCGTTCTGTTGTGCCTCACGGCCTCTCTCTCGAACCCAACAGGCAGCCGCACAGCGGCGCATGATACAGGCAGGATGTTATTACCGACACAGACAAGGGAGACTGGAATGGCCATTTCTGGCTTATTATCCGACGTCAACCAGTCATACCCAACCCCGAAGTGTGGAACGCCTGGGGCTCGAATTCGCGATCTGTTAGTTATTAGTCCAACGCCTCTAACAACTTAGCCACGGGCTCGTCGTCCTGGCGGTTTCGATCAGGAATATACAATGGTAGGGGTCGCTCACCGATCGTTCTCCCGGAATTCACTTGTTCCTTTGTGCATTACGGGCTCTCGACTTCTGCCTAGCCAATCGGCTTCTGAGCTCTAATCAGTATGGATTTTTACTTTAATGGTCCTGCGAAACTTGTCACTTGGCATTTCCTAATCTAATCACTTCTCTTCCTAATGAACTGCCGTCGGTGGTAGTTAGCAACTTTGCTCTTAGCGAAGCCTTCGACAATGCTCCACATAGATGTCTTTCGGTAATATTGGAAGCCCTT
This sequence comes from Spirometra erinaceieuropaei, assembly GCA_902702965.1. Lineage (NCBI taxonomy): Eukaryota > Metazoa > Platyhelminthes > Cestoda > Diphyllobothriidea > Diphyllobothriidae > Spirometra > Spirometra erinaceieuropaei. Next base: position 1,343,383 of record CACRXP010000014.1, read on the forward strand.
GGGATTCGGTCTCATCTACTCGACTTCATCAGGTTATATCTATCCACCGATATCAAAAAGTCATGGTCGGTAATAGCTACTCGAAACCCCACTCGATCACGAGTGGCGTACTTCAAGGCACGGTTCTGGGTCCGCTACTCTTCCTTCTGTACATCAACGATATTTCAAATGAAATCAAAAATTCGTAAACTTTATTTGTGCCTATAATCTCAAGTGCATTTACTCGTATTCTAGGGCACCGCAAATGTTTATGTTGGAAAAATTAATGCCGATTTACAACGCTTAAGCAGATAAAGTTCCACATGGCAGATGAAGTTTTCATCCTCCAAGTGTAGCTTCATGTTATTTGGTCCTGCCAAGCTTCCGGGACCTATAATGTTTCAGGATAACCAACTCTCAGAATGCGTCACCATAAAGGACGTAGGTTTGAGTCATACAAATAAACTTGCTTTATCACCTCATACAGATAGAATGTCTGCCAAAGCCGCACAGATATGAAGGTTCGTATCGCATACTGTTCCCTTCCGGAAATACAGCTAAGACTTCGTCAAAGGTTTGTTCAACCTATCTTCGAATACTGCCGTCCTTTCTTTGGTTTAATTAGCTCTTGCGACCGTAATAAAATCCAAAATTGTTCAGAGGATTTCCACCCGAAAACTGTTCTCTCAAGTCGCATCCGGCACTTCTTATACTCAGAAATGTCAGCTGGCTTTTATGGGTTAGAAGACTCAAAGCTCGCCTTTGCATCCCGCTTTGCCATAAATCTAGCTCCAATCTTCCGCTCACTCACACTCACTCCGAGAAATCGGTCTTATGCCACGCGCAACACCTCCATGATGATTTCACCACCGCTCTGCACTACTTCCAAGCGCTCCCTCTTTTTGCTTCCAAATATGCCTTCCTTTGGAATCATTTTCCGCCAAAAATTAGATCATCGCCTACGTTATCGGTACCCAAGTCGAAATTACGCAAACAACTTACATGGGAAAGTATAAAAGCCCTTTTAACAGTCTCATTCCCGTACGCTCAACTTCTTGATTTTGAGAAGAGTTCGCCTGGGATTTAGTGGTAGAAGAAATGGAAATCCTCACTTTTATTTTTATAACCCCTTGTTTTCAGTTGGTTACTAATCCACTGCCATCACTCTTCCGCACAGGGATGATTTTCGTGGTTCTTGATATCATCTCCTCATTTCGAAATCAAGCAGTCTGTCGACGCTCACGGCGGAACCCTCTGTATTCGCCGTCTACAAGTAGTTTGGCCGTATCTCCCTTGCCCCCTCCTCGGCTGGACTTGAGGCGGACTGGGAACGATCGCATCTGGGTTTCTCTTCTCTCGCCACTTTGAAGCGACTTGCCTCATCCGGTGTAGGTATTCTGTTCTAACGATGTCCGTTCTGAGCCCCTCATACAATACCACATGCAGACCAGTCCTGTCTAACCCTCATATCTCCCTCTCAAGGCTGACATTTATTCCTGCCCTGACGATGTCAGTTTATAATCCGTTATACACTGCCACATTCAGGCCAGTCCTGACCGCATTTTTATCCTTTTATGAGGGACAATTTTTTTGCCTTTAAAGTTAATCTTACCATTTTGCTTATTCTACGGTGGAGTTTTTCACTGCTCGTCCCTCATTTTTCTTAACGGACTACTTATTCAATAACTATGCATAGCATATTTTACAGATTCTGCCTAACTCGTATAAAATTCACATGAGAATTTATTTTTACTTGATTGAGGGGAACCCGATGGGCCTTTAATAAAATTATTTTATTTTATTTATTTATTTTAAACTTCGTGCTGCTACGACTGCAGAAACCATTACCTCAGAACCATGCGACTAGTAGTAAGTCTGACGGTAAAACTACCACTACGGATAATAAAACGGATAATAAAACGAAAATCCACCTACATCAGCTAGACCGAGAACTTCTCCTGTCCCACTGGGTGCTGTAAGGTCTACAGCTAAGTCACCCGTGGCTTGGCGTCAGAACGGTGAGACTCGAAAATTGAATCAGACTCCGACCCAAAAGATAGGTAGTACAGTTCCGTTTAGGGGTACGACGCCTTCTCTTAGATCTAACAAGTCTGTTCAGCCCAGCACGTCTACAAACCCCGCAACTCCAATTATATCCCCGAATAATTCTCTGTCCTGCGTACCGGTTACTTATCAAAGCCCGACTATATATCCAGCAAATAATTCATACACGAATTGCCCTAAGTCATTTATGCCCCAACCTAGTTCAGGCTTCCCACCACTTAAGGCCAAGTGCTCTCAGGTACGTCAACCTATCTCCTTTGACTTCCAATCTAGACCTGGTTTCCCACCATTTCATTCTTTTAGTGGCCTACCCTCACACATTAGCCCCTACTTTCCTTCTAGCCTCCCTCCTCCTCCTCCCCTTCCTCCATTATTTAACTACCAACAAGTCTATCCATGTTCTAACTCCCCTAGCATTCCAATGTTTGAAATCTATATCCCCACCTCCTTTAGGTCTCATACGCAGCCTTCTCTTGCTGACTCCCCGTACGTCAATAACTCTAAATTAACTGGTACCTATTCTCCAAGTGTCATTAATTCACAGCTTACATATCCGCCTCCAAATTTTTTAAAATACCGTCGAAAATAGCATTGCCGTTCGAAACACATTAGATATTATATTATTGAATGCCAGGTCTGTTATAAACAAGATGGCCCAAATCAGAGCCATTGCTCTCGAAATGACGCCTGATATTATATGTGTAAC
>CACRXP010000014.1:1352575-1372077 GCA_902702965.1 Spirometra erinaceieuropaei
AAACAAACTGGGAAAAATTTTTACCTTATATAGAAAGGCGACTTTTAAAACGGACTCAAGTAAAAAAACAGGCATTAATTACTTAAGAATATCCAGATAAATGCAGAGCTTCACTTATCTTTGAAATTGAGCTGCGCGCCTTGACCTTACCCTTCAGATTTCCTTGTTCCTCATTTTCTTCGGAACAGACTAAAAAGTTGAGGCGACAACTGCGTGACCCATCCACTAGTTCCTTATCTGTTCATCTTAGAATCACAGAGATATTTGAGATGGCCTCAAGGATGCGCCAAGCGCGCGACAGGCAAAGAGAATCAATTGCTCTCAGTGGTTCGAACCCTGGCAAATCTGTCGCCAACAGCTTCCGTCATCGGTCCTCCTCTAAGCGTGGTCATGAACTTCCACCCATGCTAAATGATAACAAAGTCTTCCTCACCGATGACACTGACAAGGCGGAGTTGTTTAGTGCTTTCTTCGCAAAACACCTTGCTACCGAGTCCGATCCGGTACCTTTCCTTCGATCACTTTCAGATAGGACACTGAGTACAATTGATGTCTCCTCAGATGTCAGTAAGAAACACATAAGCCGTTTGAAATACTCACACTGCTCAGGAACGGATGGGATTCCGAATTCGATTATTAAACAAGCGTCCGACCTTCCCATATTGCTTAGTCATTTATTCTCGGTTTATATTTCAAAAGGATTCTTTCCTGAGACATGGAAAACGTCAATTATCATTCCCGTCTTCAAGTCTGGATCTCGGTCCGATGTTAATAACTATCGGGGCGTGCACAAAACGCCGTCTCTAGCAAAACTACTTGAAAGGATTATTTTCAATGAAATTCTTGACTTCTGTCTAAGTAATCGGCTTCTGAGCTCTAGTCAGCATGAATTTTTACCTGAACGATCCTGCGAAACATGCCACTTGGCTTTTCTTAATCTAATCACTTCTCTTCGTAATGAACGGCAGTAAGTGGTAGTTATTTACTTTGATCTTAGCAAAGCCTTTGACAAGGTGCCCCATAGACGTCTTTTAGTAAAATTGGAAGCTCTCGGCATCCGGCCGCCTCTACTCGACTTCATCAGGTCCTATCTGTCCAACCGATATCAGAAAGTCATGGTCGGTAATAGCAACTCGACACCCCACTCGATCACGAGTGGCGTACTTCAAGGAACGGTTCTGGGTCCGCTACTCTTCCTTCTGTACATCAATGATATTTCGACTGAACTCGGAAATTCGCCAACTTTTACTTATGCCGATGACTTCAAGTGTGTTTACTCATACTCTAAGGACACCAAAAATGTTTGTGTTGAAAAAATTAATGCCGATTTACTACGCTTAAGCAGATGGGGTTCGACATGGCAGATGGAGTTTTCATCATCCAAGTGTAGTTTCATGTCTTTTGGCCCTACCAAACTTCCTGGTCCCATAATTTTTCAGAATAACCCACTCTCAGAATGCCTCACCATAAAGGACCTAGGTCTAAGTTATACAAATAAACTTGCTTTATCACCTCATGCAGATAGAATCTCTGCCAAAGCCGCGCAGCTATGTGGATTCATATCGCATAATTTTTTTCCTTCCGGAAATGAATCTAAGACTTTATCAAATGTTTGTTCATCCAGTCCTCGAATATTGCTGTCCTTTCTTCGGTTTAATGAACACCTGCGACCGTAATAAAATCGAAAATGTTCAGAGGGTTTTCACCCGGAAACTGTTCTCTCAAGCTTCGTCCAGTATTTCTTATACTCAGAGATGTCAGCTGACGAACATTAAGTTTTCGTGGGTTAGAAGAATCGAAGCTGGCCTTTGCTTCCTTTTTCGCATCAACTCTAGCTCCAGTCTTCCGCACATTGACACTCTCACTCCGAGAGATCGGTCTTATGCCACGCGCAACTCCTGCATGGTGATTCCGCCGCCTCTTTGTACTACATCTAAGCGCTCCCTCTTCTTTGCTTCCAAATATGCCTTCCTTTGGAATAATCTTCCGTCTGAAATTAGATTATCGCCTAAGTTACTGGTATTCAAGTCGAAATTACGCAACCATCTTACACCGGAAAGCATAAAGGCACTGTTAACGGTCTCATTCCCGAACACTCAGATTCTTGACTTCGAGAAGGGTCCTCCTGGGATTTAGTGGTTGATTAAGTGGTAACTCTTAGTTATATCATTAGAAACTTCTGTTTTGAATTGGTTTCTAAATCCACTGCTATCACTCCCCCCATAGCGACAAATTTCGCGGTTTTTGATGTCATCTGCCGCATTCCGACCTCATGCGGTCTGTCGACGCTCACGGCGGAACCCTCAGTATTCACTGTCTACTAGTAGTTCGGTCGTACCTCCCTTCCTCACTGCTCGGCTGAGCTCGAAGCGTGCTGTGGCCGATCGCATCTCGGTTCCTCTCGTCTGGCCTCTTTGACGCGGCGTACCAATCCGAGCCAGACGATCTCAATTGTGAATCCCGTATACAATGCCATTTGCAAGCCAGTCCTGTCTGTCCCACATTCGTACCCATCAAGGCTGACATTTATTGCTACCCTGATGATGACCGACAACATTCCGTTATATACCGCCACCTACAGGCCAGTCCTGCTCGTTTTTTTCTGTTATTATTTTTATGGAGGGGTTTTTTTTCCTGTAAAATCAATCCAATCATTTTTAACTTTTTGTAAGGAGTTTTTTTTCACCCCTCAATCATCATGTTTCTCAATGCACTTCTAATTTAGAAACTAGGCATTGCATTTTGTAAAGATTCGGCCTACCTCGTCTAAAACTCGCATGCGAATTTATTTTAACTTGCTTTGATGGGACCCCGACGGGTCTTTAATAAAAATTATCTATCTATCTGACTACTGTCACTAAAGAAGGAGCTTGTTTTGACGCTAAGGCATATGTCTGCGTGAAAGTTAAGGGAGTAGGCTGGACCTGCCCCACTGAAGTCCGTACTAACACACTAATACAAGGGCGGAGATCGTAGTTGTTAATTTGAGGATACCAAGCCACACACTGCTACTATATAGACTATTGCATGTAAACCTGCTATTCGTAATTCCATTACTTGCCCCTGTACAATTACTTCAACCGCTATGTACACAACTTTTTAGACTACACCGGCATTCATTACTAATACTGCGAGGACGTCTACCTCTAAAAATCTGCTACCTTGGCAGATGTCACTGCTCCTGCCACCAGTGCAGCCACTATCATAAAAGTCGTTAGCATTAATACCACTATTACTGCTACTGATACTGTGACGACGACAACTACTACCAGCACGATCATTGCGAATACTACTGCAATAACTGGCGGTGCAACTATTACTGCCATCACTGCCTCTAGTACTCCTGTGGCTTGTGCGGCATGTAATACTACAACAACTCTAAGTACTAACCAGGGTTACATCCACGACATCGGGATAGAAGTCATCCGGCGCGAGTACCACTCCTAAAACTAGTAAGGCATTAAGTAATTTCGCTACTGCTTGTATCAATACGAATACTTGATCGGCAGCAAGACAAGGTCTACGACAGGTAATAGTACGAATAATAATGCAGCGGATGCTATCTAAACAACTGTCGCTATTAATGGTAAGGTATCTAGTACTTTTCCTAATATCAATGGTATTTTTAACGAAATGCAATACTGTGGCAGCTGTTAAGGTTTCTGCCAATAGTAGGTTAGTAAATCAGATACTGTCGCGTAGACGAAAATTGCTACTATTACTACTTTCGCCTCCGCCAATAGCGTCAATTATACTACGTGTTATAGCGGATGTGGTAGCAATATAAAAATTTGCGCAGTTAGAACTACTGTCACTCAATCCTTCTACTGCCACAACAAAGATAACTACTGCTGCTGTCCGTACTACCACGAAGATCACTAATAGTGCTACTGTGTAACGAACTTGCTATATACAGTGCAAAGTTGAACAAGACCACTCGACGCAAACCTCACTATGAATGTGGCCTATATTGATTTCCGGAAGGCGTTCTGCAATGTTCCGCACCAGCGTCTACTATACAAGTTAAGAACAATGGACATCAGCGGCAAACTTCTCAAATGGATCGAGAACTATCTCGTTGGCCGTTCTCAAATTTCCTGCGTAGAACAACAGCAATCAAGGCGCACATTCATAGAAAGTGGAGTCCCACAAGGCTCGGTGCTCAGACCAACCCTCATTCTCTTGTTCATAAATGATTGTGTAGATGGGATGGACTGTGATTGTGCCAGGTTTGCAGATGACATAAAAATCTGGAAAGTCGTCCACACTGCCGTCGACGAGACCAACTCACAGGAAAATCTTTGTCGATTGGACGAGTAGTCCCGCAGACGGCTCTTGTCCTTCAATTTCAACAAATGTACCATACTACGCCTCGGAAATCAGACCCCTACTACGCGGCAATGCCATCTGACAGGAATGCCACTCCGAGAAGCAGAAACGTAGAAAGACCTCGGAGCCTGGGTTGCAGACAGCCTTAAGCCTTCTACACAATGTTGTAAAGCGGTTAAGGCCGCAAATTCAATGCTATATGCCGTCAGGCGGGCATTCGAAGTTTTCGATAAAGACTGTTTCTCCAAAGTCTTTGGAACATTTGTATGACCGCATCTCGAATATGCAATTTAGGCCTAGAGACCGTGGACGCATCAGGATTGCAATCTGCTCGAAAGGGTGTAGAGGCGAGCAACAAAATTAATAAGAGGTCAAGGTGCACTGCCATAAGAGATTCGCTTAACTAACCTTAATCTCCTTCCTCTGAGTTATAGGCAGTTGCGCGGAGACTTGATACAACTTTTCCGTATCATGCGTGGCTTGGACTGCGCCCTTAGGCGCAAAGACTTTTTCCGACTCGCCACTACAGCTAACCCCCGGGGACGTCCCTTCAAGCTACGTGTAGCCCATGGTAGACTGAATTTGAGAAAATATCGCTTCTCCAACTGTATCGTGGAACCGTGGAATAACCTGCCCGAGACGATTGTCATGTCTGAATCTCTGGAGACATTTAAATGTCGGCTTGACAGATATTTGCTGCAGCAACAAGCGGACAATGTGACTTTGTAGCCATGAGACCAGTTACCTATGTGAATCAATGTCTGCATTCACTGAATGCTGTAATTTCTTCACATTTTGCTATTTTCTCGATTTTTATAATCATTTTTGGAATTTAAAGGCGTAAGCCTATCCCCTCAAATACACTGACTGGCTGACTGAATTCGTCATCCACTGTTGCTAATACCGTTTTCCCTACTGCTATTAGTAACGTCACTTGTATTGCTATCCCTGTCATGGAAACTACTAAAAATGCTACATATCTAAATACTAATTTGGCGTCAGTCGATAGTAGGAAATCCATTTTAAGTTCCATCTTTTCTGCACACAGCACAACAACATTAACAGCCGGTATTTTAACGCCGGTTGCAAGCAGTACAGCCACAGCTAAGCCTAATAAATTTAGGCTGGCTACCTCTAGTGCCTGTTCGATCGCTACGGCATTCGAGAGATCCAATACGTCTGGGGATTGTGAATCTAGTACGGCTGTTACGGCAAAATATCAGCAGTGACACTGCTACCACCGCGACTGCTGGTAACACTACTACTACTACTACTACTACTACTACTACTACTACTACTACTACTACTACTACTACTACTACTACTACTACTACTACTACTACTACTACTACTACTAACATTTATGGTGTATTTAATTCAAAGTTTGCTAATAATAATACCAGTATCGCCGATGTTAGTACCACTGCAAATAAGGCGTTAAATACAATCAGCAAAAATCACTAAAATGTCGCAATGGAGACCAGTACATCCAATACAAAAGCAACGGATCGGATTGTTGCGGCACTGGCATCATACCTATATCTGTTCCTTCAGAACGGAACCAGAAAATGCGCAACAAGAATTTTGTTATCACTCAATCATCACAGTGCCCGTCGTTCGTGCGCATAAACAACCTAATCGAAGCCATAACGGAAGCCCAAGCAGAAGGTTTAACAGATATGGTCACCTGAGAATTGGACTTACACTACATGGGCATCCCTGAATGCACCCAAGTATTGTCTAGGTGTCTTCTCCTCTAATCCTTAAACCACACTGCCAAATCTCCAGTCTAATAAACACATCATTCGTGGTAACATCGAAGAAGGTCGGAAGTGTTTTACCCACATGTTCTCCTCTTATACTGGATTCAGTTTTCCTTGTGCTGATAAATATTAATAGATCAACCTTGGCTTTTACAGGTCAAGAGACTCCAGGCTCGTTATTGCCCCCCGGTTCCTATTAACGCAGTCGCCAATCTTCCAGGTGTTGACAACTTTACATCAGTAGATAGGCTTTGCAACACGCGCAACTTCCCCTTGATCATTGCACCGCCTCCTAGCTCTTCGACTAAGACTACGTTGTCTTCTCTTCTAGGCGTACTCCCCTTCGGAGTAGCTTTCCATGTGAAATATGACCGGTACACAGCCCGTCGAAATTCAAGATGAGGCTTGAAGACATGTTGGATCTGAGGTTCATGTACCCAGAATGCAGTCTGCCTCTTTGACAAAGAGTTTCTCTTCACGTCCATTTACCCGACATCATTGCATGAACGCCATTTTAGAACAGCCAGTAACTGGCCTTCAAAACTGACATTAGTATACTTGCATGTTGTGTTTATTTCTCTGTCACTGCCTTCTGAGGCGCGCCAGAAATCCGAGATCCTAACGGGCAGTCCCTCAACTCAAGTGGTGTGATCACTATCGTAGTCATATTTTACCAAGAATTTCCTACTTAGGGGACCATTAAACACCATGAAAAGCAAGTTCACAAGATACTATGTCTCTATATTAACTGTTCTGACTTGTAAATAATAATAATTTTTATTCAAGACCCGTGGGGGTCCTTTCATAGAAAGTAATAACAACTTTTACTTTAATTTTAGAACAGGTACACGGAATGTATACAACACTTATTTCATAGGTATTGAATAAGTAGTCCGTTACGAAGAATGATGAGCGGGCAGTGAAAAAAACTCCTAACATATAAACAAGATGACTATGACTGGGTAAACAATATAGGAGAAAAAAGCTGTCGTTCCTGAATGTATAATAAGCAGGCAGTACCGGCCAGTATGTGGCAGTGTATAACGGATTTCATGAAGAGGTGAGTAGGCGGGACAGGCCTGCGTATGGTACTGAGAAAAAGGTTCGAAACGGGCATCATCAAGTCAGAATTCATATACCGGATAAGGTCATTCATGTCAAAGTGCCGAATAGAAAAGCAGTCTCGAGGCGATAGGGACCTAGATGCGATCGCTTACAGGCAGCCCAGTCCAGCCGAGGAGGTGTCAAGGGACATGCGACCAGACTACTAGTATATGGCGAATATAGTGGGTTCCGCAATGAGAGTCGATATAGTGCATTCTGTGAGGGGCACGATGTATGAGCTGAAAAATCGAAAAAATTAACATTTCTGATGAGTGATCCTAGGAAGCAATACTAAACACAAGAGAAGGAAATTTGAGCGGATATGGAAATTTTATGGTACCGTCCTAAATTCCCTTTGGCCCTTTTTCAGTGTCATAGAGAAAGTTTTCCAGGATGGATGAGGAAAATAAAAGTTTAATCGGGTACAACAGCGTGCAACAAAGCTGGTAAACGGCCTAAAAAGCCAATCCTACACAGACAGACTGAATTGCCTTAATTTATTCCCTGTGTTACAGGCAACAAAGAGGTGATCTTATCGTCGTCTACAAGATAATACATGGCCTTGAACATGGACTTAGTTGTGAGGACATGTTTCACTGGCACCTTTCACCCAATCTTCGTGGTCACTCGATGAAGTTACCGACAACAATGTCCAGGCTGAATCTTCGTTCGGAATTTTTCACGCAGAGGGTAGTGGAGAAATGGAACGATCTCCCTCAGTCAGATGTGGAGGCTACGTCTCTGCAAGTCTTCTAGAAACGCTAGGATGATTAGCTGCGTCCCCCGTTTTCCCTCGACAGTCTGAATCTGGATTAAATACCCCACGATCTTGCAAATGTATTTCTCTGAGACAATGCTACTCAAATGGATCAAGTACTGTTTTAATAGCGAATATTTCTTCTGTTCGTGTACAGTTATTTCTAACGAGCTGACATGTAATCAGTAGGGTTTTCAAAGGCTTTGCCTATTATCCTTACCAAATAAACGGAATAAACTGAGTCAGTATTCAGATAAATGCGCATCCTTCTCTTAAATGTGTGTAGATTATCTGAAGATCTTATATTTATGGGAAGGTTATTCCAGAGAAAAGTAGGCCTGGAAACGAAAAAAAGAGGGTGCTTAGAGGTGAAGGAAGCAGGAGGAGGTATAATTAGGGAAGAGTTGCAAAGGTTCTATGGGCAATGGCTAGGAGTAAGTGCTGAAATCCGAGGAATAATTGAATTATTATTAATGCGAAAAAGGAGACAGAAGCCTACTCCTAGTCTTTGAACCCATAAAATGTTTGGGTTGGTTGGCTGACATCTATCTAAGTAGGACATCTTTAGACGTTCCGTGCCTAAAAGTTTTCTAGAAAAACCTCTTTGAATATTTTCGATTTTTGAACGACTTGTCTTGTTCATCAAACCAAGGAATGGGCAGCTATACTCGAGGAGGTGAAGTACGAACATACGACAAAGTCTTAATTTAATTTCAGGAAGCCAAAAAGCCACAAATCTGGGCAGCTTAGGCTTTAAATCTGCCAGCGTATGGCTAGAGATCAAGATTACTTGTGTAGCTTAGACCTAACTTCCTGTTGATGGTAAATCCAGTCATCGATATGCCTTCAAAGACCACTTGTTAAGTTAGCCTTTCAGGTCCAAGAGAAATATAGCGACATTTAGACGGAGGGAATTCCATTAACCATTTTGTGCTACAAGCGGAGAGAGAAAGTAAGTCAGCATGGGTTTGCTGCGGGCAATAAGGGATCGTAGATTTATCGAAAGAATAAACACATTTGAAATAATCAGCATAAATGAATGATTGAGAATGATTTACTGTCGCCGATATATCATATATGTAAAGCAGGAACAAAAGAGGACCCAAACACTGTCTTGTAGGACAAGGCGGGCTTTTGAATTTGAGCCGCCATTTTTGTAGCTCTCCATTCAAGTGTGGATTTTTACTAATTGTACATTATTGTGCCTATTTCCCTTCGATATATTGAACTGCTTTGCACCCTTTTGTTTGTCTGAACTAAGATTATGAGGTCGTCTCTACCGTACGCTAGAACCCTTTTAAATGGAATTAATTTCAGTTTCAGTTTATTTGGTAAGGATAATAGGCAAAGCCTTTGAAAACCCTATTGATTACATGTCAGCTCGTTAGAAATAACTGTACACGAACAGAAATGTTCACTAATAAAACAGTAATTGGTTCATTTGAGTAGCATTGTCTCAGAGAAAATATTTGTCTGGACCAGGGGTATTAATTCAGATTCAGACTGTCGAGGGAAGACAGGGGACACGAATAATCATCCAAGCGTTTCTTAAAGAGTTCCAGGGACGTAGCTTCCACGACTGACTGAGGGAGATCGTTCCATTTCTCCACTACCCTCTGCGTGAAAAATTCCGAACGAAGATTCAGCCTGGACATTGTTGTCGGTAACTTCATCGAGTGACCGCGAAGATTTGGTGAAGGGTGCCAGTGAAACATGTCCTCAAATTAAATCGTCAATTTCACTTACAAACGACCATGATGCAAACTGTTGTACTTTTCGGCCAATATGTCGTATTTGCGATCGTTTTGGGTTGAATTTATCAAATATTCGTCAACAACGGCCTATGCATCGGAGAAAACACCGGTGTGGCTGGCAATTCGCATTTAAACGTCAGCCAAAACACAAATTGTCAATTCCTGCCTTCTTGTCGACGAATTGTCGTTTTATTTTCAACAAAGCCCATGATTTGGAGCTACTGCTTTTGTCGAAAAAGGAACACAGCAAAACTGATGTGGTCTGTCTTCAAGAGACGTGGCTAAATGGTGACATTGACTCGCAACTTATTACTCCCCCATAATTCTACTGCTTTCGAACAGATAGAAAATCTTTATCTTGTGGCAGAGGTGGAGGCGTTGCCATTTTCGTTAATCAAAATTGGTGTAGAGACTGTAAGTCCCTTTTTTCTTACTCTGATGATTTGATAGATGTCATCGTTGTTTTATGTAAGCCCCGTTTGTTAAGAAATTTTAAAGGCATCATATTTATTAGCATTTACATTCCCCCCTCTTTCTGTGAAGGCGCACTAACCCGTTTTTTCGACTTTCTCACACAAAAACTTGCTATATTATCCTGCGACTATCTTATTATCTTATGCGGTGATTTGAATCGCGTGAATTTACGTCCCCTTTCAATTTTAGGCGTCGATGATCTTGTCTTCGTTAATACTCGCGCAGGTGCCCCTCTTGATCATATTCTGACTAACCACAGCAAGCTTTTTGCGTAAAAAATAGGGCTCCATTGTCAGGTTCTGACCATTCCACTTTATTGTGTCTTCCAAAAATCTATTCCACTTCTAAACGTGCACTGTTAGCCAAGCCTGAGAGAAAGGTTAAGGTTCGGAACACGTCCGCCCAAAACATTCTCCTGCTTCAGACTTGCATTTCGCATTCTATCCCCAGTTTCCTTGAACAATCGAATGTTATATCCTTTTCTTCCTACCTGACAGCGTTTTTAAATGAAATTTTTGATAGTTGCTGCCCTCTTGATACTGTTATTGTACGACCGGATAGAATTTCTTCCCCGTATCTGAAATCGTTAAGACGTAAAAAAGAACTTCTTTACAAGCTAGGGTTACATGATAGCCTTAAGGACGTTACCGTCTTAATAAAAACAGATATTGACAGACTCAATAGCCTGTTTTTCAGCCAACATTTTTCCTCCTCTTCCCCCCACTTTCCCCCCTTCCTCAGCTGAGATTTGGAAAAATCTTAAGCGTCTCACTAGCCATCGCAACACACTGGTGCATGTGGATGCAGATTTAGACTCCCTAAATAAAAAATTTTATATTTAGTCACAATGGCGCCCATCTTCCCTTAGATGACATTCCCCTATCGACGAGTACATTCCAACCTGTGTCTTTGGCAACAGTAGAGAAACACCTTAAAAAAGTCTGTGGATCAACAGCTGCCGGACCGGATGGTGTTTCGCCTTTTCTTCTTAAATCTTGCAGTTCTCAGATAGCCCCTATTTTAACGCACCTAATCAATACGTCTTTCATGGAGTCCAAGATTCCCGACGCCTGGCCTACAGTGAGAATCACTTCCATCCCTAAAAAGCCCGCTAACTTTGGTCCTAAATCTTTTCGTCCAATTGCCTGCTCCTCTGCAATACTAAAGCTTGCTGAAAGAGTTGCCCTAGATATCATAAAGCCTTTTTCTTCCAGTTTTTCCGACCCTTTACAATTTGCATATAAAGCCAAACGGAGTACTTTAGATGCCGTCGCTCTTGTGGTCCACTCTGCTCTAAAAGCATTAGACAAGGGTTGCCGCGAGTATGCGTGCGTTTTTCTTGATTACTCCTTTGCCTTCAATACCGTCCCGCGCCCTCTTCTCCTTACCAAAACCTCCGCATGCGGCTCTCCAGGCTGGGTCGTCTCTTGGCTTACCGATTCTTTTACCTTCCGCACTCAATTTGTCCAGTCTGGCAAGCGGAAATCTTCGACTCTTCCCAATGACTACGGTGTTCTTCAAGGTTCCATTCTACCCCCTCACCTTTTCTCCCTCCACACTGACGATCTAAGGTCCCCTAATGACTGTCTTCTGGTCAAATATGCTGACGATGTGGTTGTTGGACACCCTCTCAAAAGTCAGACACACCTCAGGTCTCTAAATGATGGCCTAAACCATGTCCTAGCGTGGTCGGAGGAAAATGGTCTCCTAATTAACAACTAAAAATCCGTTCAGTGTATTTTTCGACTGCGGCCCTCTCCTAACCCTGATTCCTCTGACATTCTTCCTAACGAAGTATCCTCTTTCAGGTACCTCGGCGTTACTTTGTCCTCAAATCTTTCATTTTTCCTCCATACTGAGTCCCTATTTATTAAAGTTCGTAAACTTCTTTACAACATACGTCGTTTACGTTCCTACCACACACCTCAACTCTTAGTCTGGCGATTCATTGATGCCTGCATTCTTCCTCTTATCCTATACTGCTCTCCTGTCATTTTTCCTGCTTTGCTAAAAAAGGATCTTTTGATTTTAAATCGAGTCCTCCGCATGCTCTCCTCTGCTGCTGGTGCTTCTTATCTTTTTTTTAGTTGACACTGTCTTACAACGACACTTCAATGCGGTCAAGCAATTTGCTGGTCGAATTCTGGATGACGTTGCCCATCCCTTACATTCTGATCTTATGTCTGCGAAGTCTTCCCGCCCGATGCGCCGCAGCTTCCGACTTATATCCTGTCGCACATCGGCTTATCGAGCCTCTGTATTGCCATTCCTAGCGCGCTATCTTACGTGCGAAGAGACAGAAATACAGAAGCTAAGACTTGAACTATCCCCATAATAATCCTTTCTTTGTGTTAAACTTTGATTCTTGAATAATCTTTTAACGTATTTACTGCCCACGGTGAATGGAGCCAATTTTTGCTGAAAATTTTGAATTACGATTTCAAAATAAAGCGAATTCCTCCCTCTCTCTCAACACTTACAAAAGGGTTTTCACTGGAAAATAAAGATTAGACAGGTATGACCTGATAAAGTCGATTAGGGGACTTCGAATTCCCAGAGCTTCTAAATTAACCAAGAGTCTTTTATGTGGCAATTTTTCAACGGTTTGACTAAAATCAAAATAAATAACGACAACAGATAGATGGTCATTACGAAGAGAAGTAAGTGGATTGATAAATAACAGATGACATGTTTCAAAATATCGATCTGCTAAAAGGCCATGCTGGGAAGGGCTAATAACTTGATTGCCAATGCAAAGTCGGTAATTTTTAAGACGATAAATTTTCAAAGGTTTTGAAGAGAGAAGGTGTTTTATGGACACCTCGATAGTTCTGAACGTCAGAACGACAGCCAGACTTAAAGACTGGAATAATAATAGAAGTATTCCAACAGTTAGGAAAGAGGCTATTTACGAGGAATTCTGAAAAGAGTTTGCTATGTAGGGGATGAAAATCTCTTAGATTTTTTATGAGAGAGTTCGGAATATTGTCCGTACATACTAAGTGCTAGAGAGTTAGCTGGTTTATCAGTTTTGAATAGTATCAGGACCATAACTAATGATGCCGAGATAGACATTAGACAACGGAGGTAGGCGCCTGACTCAGCATAAAGGGTATACCCCCTAAGTGCAAGACCAACGCATCCACTATATATTTCTTTCTGGTTTTTATGTCGTATCTTTTCAAAAAGACTACCTATACAACCTCCTGTTTTATCGCTGGATTTACTGGTCTTCGTTCCGTACATAAAAGCGGGATTGTCAAGTTTTTAATAGGTCATTTGTTACACATGTATTGCAAATTGTCGGAGACTCCACGTGGCGGGTAGTTTGAAGTCAAGTCGAACGAAATTTGTCCGATCAGCGATTACATCCGTAAGGTGGATGACATCGGTCCTGCATACTCGGAAGTTCTATCTGTACTAGATTCTTTGCTTTTGGGATTTGTTCTCTAAGGCTTTCGTTGTAAACTCTTATTCCTTCTACCCGTATTCACAATGACCAAAATCAGAGTTCTTGACCTGCACAATATTTTTCTGCTGCCAGTTAACAATTGCCAACTTTGCCGGCATTATGCCATGACCATATTTTCATGTCGTTACAGCATTTAAAAGGCAATAAAGTATTAAAAAAGACGAATATGCTACAGGTATCCCTAGCCATGCCGTTGCCGCTATTGTCCTTTCTATTTTTTACCATTCCCTCGCACTAAATTTGTATTTCTAACAAGATCTCCAATGTTCGCCTTGTGCTGTAGTCGCTTCCCTAGGTGCGGTATGCTATAAACGAGTACTTAATTTCTTGAATATGTTTAAGAATTGGGTCAGATCTTTAGGAAGTTTGTAAGCTTAAGGGTCTGTATCATGGAATTACCCCTCCAGTCCTGTTCTTCGCCACAGCTTACACTTACAAACACACTATGATTTACATCGCAGTTAGTTTTGGCAGAGTTAAATAGGCTGGATCCAACCAAGTCACCTGGGCCAGATGAGATCCCCGGTCTACTCCTACGTCAAATAGCTGAAGATCTAACAGAGCCACTTTTTATAATCTACCAAAAATGGCTGGAAGCTGGCAAACTTCCTGTCACATGGAAGTGGCAAACGCCGTGCCCATCCACGAGGGAGGACGACGGCTACAGCAAACCAAAAACCGGCCGGTGAGTCTGATATGCATGTACTGCGCACTGCCGGAAAAGAAAATTAAGAAATCATTTAGATCGCACGATAGATTCCGCTGTCACATAAATTCAGATCAACATGGCTTCTGTGAAAAGTGGTCCTGCCTCACAAACCTGCTTACATCGCTCGGACATTGGTCAAAGGCCATGGATGAAGGACATCCAGGAGTTCTCATTTATTTTGACTTCAGCAAGGCGTTTGTTTGTGTTCCACACAAGCACCTTGTTCAAAGTTGTCAGGCGTAGGAATAAGAGGTAATCTTCTGAACTGGATTCAAGATTTCCTAAACGGCCGTAGACAAAAAGTCACTGTGGACGGCTACTGCATAGAATCGGCGCCTGTTTAACATAGAATCCCACAAGGGTTAGTTCTTGGGCCGCTCCTATTCATAATCCATGTAAGTGAACTAGTATGAGAAGTAAAATCGGAAATAGCGCTCCTTGCCGGCGATCTTTAACTTTGGAGGGTGATGAAAATTGGAAAAGACTTGAAGATACTGCAAGAGGATGTAAAGAATTTGCTCGCATGGAGCGAGAATTGGTGCATGAAATTTAACGTCCAAATTGTGTGGTAATGCGCATGGCATCAGCAAGGCCAAGTACAAATGCACCCTCACGACAGTATCTCCCGGAAAATCAACCACTTAAAATCGTAAATGTAAGAAGATCTCAGCGTATTCGTCAAAGACGATCTAAGCGTCACCACGCAGTGTTCTGAATAACAGTGCGGACCATGTCAGTCACGAGCGCGATACGAAGAAAGTTTATTGACTCGAATAAAGATGTCTTGGGCAAAGTATAGGAGGCATTTGTGCAGCTGCACTTGGAATATGCGGTACAGGTCTGACTGTCGTGGCTTCCGAAGGATATAGATATTATTGAAGGTGTAAAGCGACGTACCAAAATGGCTGTTCATGAACTCAAAAATTTAACGTACGAGGAGCGCCTGGCGGCGTTAAGCCTCTAAGGTGGCCTCATGGCAAGGTTTCACTTGTTAAGAGAACTTGCTCTGAATGCCGACTGGGAAACTCTTTCCGAAACGCACCAAAGAATAATTTCAAACGACAAGATTACCCGCTTATAAAGGAACTGTGCCGTACAACTCAACGTTCCTCCGTCTTCTCGTAAAGAGTAATTCGCCAATGGAATACTTTGCCTACGCATGTTATTAATTTCTTAAGCGTAAGTGTTTTAGATAGATATTTGGATAATCACCTGTTAAAAGGAAACCCGAGCTACACAAGCCCGATATAGCGGGTTGCTGAAACGACCATCAGTATACTACTAACATTAATTGAGCAGATCCTTTTGTGCGCAGTTACCCTGACCCGTATGAAAATTTTCATCCTGTGAATGTGGTGACCGACTTTTTCGCCGTTATTTCTCAAATGCATATCTCTTCGTATTTATGCTCAACTATTAGATATATGCATTCTGCACTAACAAACTACATGTGAAATTGTTGCAAATTAACAATTTTCCTTTTCACCTGTATTGTTTAAACGGAGTTTTCAGGGCTTCTGTCATTATACTGACTGACTAAACGTATAGTTTAATTTTAGTTGACTAAAATTCAGGCGGGAGAATTCACTAAGTTCTCAATGTTTGCAACCCAGGCTTCGTGTATAACTGACAACCGGTTGCACATGCACAACATTTTGGTGTAATTATCCGAGCTTGTGGCCCACTAACTCATAGTACCTACTGCACCTAATCTATGGATGGTTCTTGCGCGATCTGTTTTAAAACTCAGACCAGTACGAACAACAGAATCATACGGTGCGGCAATTGTGGAGTTTTCGTACACCAAGGTACTTGAGGAGTTTTTTGCATAAGCCAAACTTCTAGGATGCTACGGAATCCTAAAGCTTCCGAATTTCGGCAATTGGTTCTGTAGAAAATGCGAATCGCAAGTACGGATGAGTAAAATCGTAAGTCTTTTAAGTCGTCATATATGGCGTAGAAATGCGAATTTTGTCCAACGAGGAACGGGGCCTTCAAGCGGTGTAATGGCAACCGGTGTGGTTGGGCACATGTTTTGTGTGCCCTTTTCATACCCGAAATTAAATTTGCGGACAACCAAAGTATGGATTTAATCCTCACTGAATCCGTCCCTTCTGAGCGTTTCAATAAGGTATGTTTGCATTGGAACCTTTGTTTTTTGGCGACCCAGACGCAACCGAACCCTGTCTGCCGGCATTCATTAGACTCTTGATATATCATCAACTGGTTTGCTATCATTTCGAATCGTCCCTCTCAGAGATGACTTATCGGCAATGTGGTGTTTTCTAGTCACAAAATAAGTTGACGCCTAGGCTACAAAACTTTCATCTTTTCGTTTAACGGTCCACTTCCTACACAAGCAGTCAGCCAGCCATAACAGAGAACTCTTTCAAAGGCAAGCGTTCTTCTGCCCCGGGAACTCAGTAGAACTCTCAATCTCCCATACACGAGGAATTTGCGGTAAATTAACTGTAATTGGGCGTCCTCTTGGACGAAGAACGATCTAGTTAGATAAGGGTTATCATTCATCGAACAGCTACTTACCAGTGGAGGGCCTTGGAAACGTGACTTCTCACATCGGACAGGCGCTTTGAGTATAGCCATCTTACGTGTGCCCGCCGCTGTGGTTTCAAGTCTTTCGAAAATAACCAACTCCGCCAACGATAGTATATGGCTTACACAGTATTAAGGAATAAATGATTTTGAGAGCGTGCAAGCACGTCTAAACTATTAGATATAATGCTTATACATCCTGATAGTTCCTCTTTGTAGCACGTATCTTGCAGTGAATCTCGGGTACATGTATAATGAGGTAAAAACACCAGACGTCCTCCGCCATCAGCACTTGTTCACGGCAGTATTATTACTGTTATGGTTATCAATTTTGTTGTCCAAGTTACCTCTGGATATTGTTCTCTAGCAAATGAAGTATTTCATGACTACGCTTTGGGGAAACTATTATAGAAAGTTTATGCAACGGGTTTTACAGGGTTCAGATAACATAACACAAGTGATTCTCCCGGCTATTTGGTGCAAAAGACATTTTCGAACCCACTTCGGAGTTTTCTGTGATTCTTTAGCGGGCGAATTAAGAGCTGATGAACATGTCTTGCAGATACCTCATCCTATAGGAAGAAAGTTTGGGGACAGCAAGGCCCGACACATCCTAAAAGGCTTTCGATAGTAGTTGATATGAAGCCACAACGAAAGGCTGGGTCAGTGTTGGACAGAATGTCATGAGAATCAGATTATATAGTTAAGTAATTATTTAAGTCGAATTCCGTGACCTCGAAATATAAGTACGAGGTGAGCTGGCTTTTTTGAAAGGACAAGTGGAAGGCAACCATGAATTGCACAGGACACTTTTGGAAAGGTCCTATTGAAAATCAATGCGGAGGGAAGTGATGCCATTAGTAGAGGTTAGCTCTTAAAAGAGTTTGTCTGTTGTCTGTGAGCGGACCAGCTGAGATTTATTAGAAAAATTAACGATATCCCAAGAAGACCAAATCCTATGGCCGAGAGTTCAGGCAGAAATATGAAAACCGATATCATAAAGCGCGGAATCTCAAGCGATTATTTTGACATCCATGCGGATTCTGCAACTGTTTTAAATATTTTACCATGTGCGTCATTACCAGAGGATAACTTGGGGAGATCATAGAAGCTGCCGGAAAAACTCCTTTTTTAGGTGTGATGGAGAACTCTCCAGAAAGAGGTGGTGTTTTACTCGGAGAGAGTTTTCAGGGAATATTTAATGCATGTGCATCGAACTTATCTATAGAAAGGAACAAGTAGATAATCAACACATGGACCCAGATTTCGATTATGCACATATTACCGGGCCCAGTCTTAAAATCAACGCTCTGAGTTTGGCGAACTGGTCACTTGCAGACCTTCAATAAGGTAATGCTTAATGCCTTCTGACCGAAAGGCTCTATCCTAAGTCACCTACAAAAATTCTGATGTGCATATCTTGTCTCTAATAGTGCTTCAGTTGTAGGGCAATTACCATCATTTGTAACACTTTATACGCTGATAGTTAGTTTTTAAAAGATAACAGGTAAGTGTACGCACAAAATTGTGGGTAAGATTCCCCAAGATCGAATGGTTATGTGGTGTAAGAAGGGGAGATTGTTGGATTCTAGAATGACAAGAAGGAGGGTTTGAACGAAGGCAGAAGCCGGTAGAATCGGAGAGACCGTTATAAACAACAGGTTGGGGAAATTGGACCCTTAATAGGAGTTAAACGAGCCGGGTTTATGCGGAAAATTCAGAATTTGCGTAAATCTAAGGAGAGTTGGAGGAACGGTTATCAAAAGTGTTCACAGGCGAACTTACTAACGTTTAGCCTGTTCATCGTATAACGGTCGGATATTTTCTTTCAAGAACAGCCACATTTGTAGGGGGTTATTGATGGGTTCGGTAGCCAGGATTTGGCAATTCACTAACTGGAAGTATACTGCCACTTCCGATCGGACAAGGCTTCTAAACATATAAATTCGCGACGTATAGCTCAGGAGATTTGTCAGAATTGCCTGGCGCATTGCCTAACCAAAACAGGAGAGTGGTCACATTGTTGTTAGTATTTTTGATATTTTCATGTGTTTACTTCTAAAACCAAGGCGTTTTTTTCTCCGGCAGTAAATTCTTCTCGTCACTTTCCCGTCCCATGTGAATTCTACTAACGCACAGTACGGATAAACAATTACTGTTACCGACAGGGCCATGATTTCCAGAGAGCAGTGATTTTTTAAGCAGTCACGAATGGCAGTAAGGTATTGTTTCCGTGTTCCCTGTCAAATATGCATCAAGCGCACAAAACACCCCCTAGACTTCTCAGAACACACCGTTAAATATATACTAGGTATCTGAGAGCTGTTCTAGTTATTCTCTTGAGCATCCTCTCAGCCGCATTGAACCTGAAACACTGAGCCTATTAAATGAGCCACGAGAGACGCCGTTCCAGGTGCAGTCGTTTAGTCGCTTATTTATAAGACATATCACGGGTAAAGTGAGATTTCGCCAAAGTAGGCGTACGCCTCTCTTAGCGTATTCAGGCAAAACAGCTTTCATATTTAGATGCCGAAGCCGGTCAGTTTACGCCCTCAGACAGTTGCCGAGACAGTTTGTGTCTCAGCTC
>CACRXP010000014.1:1388251-1411147 GCA_902702965.1 Spirometra erinaceieuropaei
CTCATGAGCTATAGGCTACTGTAGATCCACAACGGTAAACCTTTGTCGTCCCGGCTTTCATTACGGGGACCTTGTGCACACAATAGGGAATTCTCAGGAGGAATCCTCCCAGTTCTTGAGACTGCAACAAAACTACTAATTTGTGAACAACGATAAGCATGCCAAAGTGAAGATGCATATAACTTGGAATTCTGACGCACCTCTTAACCATTGATTTGGCCGACCCTTGCTGCATGTCAACCGCCTCATGACGCTCTGCATCATGGCCGGTCCGTAACAACTTCGAGGCTGAGCCGGCTGTCATGTCAGCTGTGTAGACCATAGGACTAAATATGCGTTTGCGGCCAGGTTTCACAGACCGTGTCCTAAGTTGATTTCCTCGACACCTTTGTTGTCCCTTTGCCGGACCAGACGACATTCGACTGATTTAAAATGCTCACTGGCACAGCACATAGTCGAGACCGCTGAGTCAGTGAGTGCAGTTGACATGCTGTGTTCCTGCTCAGCTATAACCGTTCGTTAGATATTCGACCGAGTAATTCGAGGTGACGGATATGTTCTGAGGGCACAGGCCACGTCTTACCTCCGCGTATAACCGTTAGTAACCATGGGTTTCGCATTTATATTTTGGGGCATATTACGCCGACTTCAGTGGTTCCATCAGAGTCGAGCCAATCTTGTCTACGCCTGGTTTACCTGAACCTTTTTAAGCGAGATATTCTGTCTGCGACAGAATTTACCTAGTAGTCGAGAAGCCCCTTGTCTATCTAGACCATCCAAATATCTGAGATCGCGAAACCGCTAGGCGATTATCTCCGGTTTATAGTGTGCTTACGTCTATTTTAGTTATCCTTACACCTATCAGGGGCAGAACGCGTTATATTTCTCAGCTCATTATGCGTCGGATAAAATAACCCCTTTATTTGACAGCTAGCTCTCTCTGGTTGCCGTTCCACCATCTGACACCCGCAGCGGCACCTCTTGCCATGCCTGTCTTTTTGGGGTTGTTCTCACTCCATAGGCCTTTGGAATTCAGGTCGAGACTGAGACCCTATTTGAGGCCCAAATCCTTCTTTCTTGTGAGTCAGAAGTCAGCCTGCGTCGATAGCTGCTTCTTTGAAGTTGCCCTCCATACTATGATAATACCCCGTACTTGCCAGTGTCTCCGTTGGTATAACAGTTAGTTGAAAAGTCAGTTGGCAAACATGTCGGTAATTCATCGTCAGGCCAGTACAATCGCATGGATACTGAACTTGTGGGTTATTAAGAGGATACTTACCTTGCTACTTATTGACAGGGTTTAAATGTGTCTCAGGGGACAAGGTTAGTCAAACTTCTTGTTCACACACCGCTTGCATGATGGATTCAGCGTGTTGAGGACGGTGGAGCTGAGGTGGGGAGGGGTTCAGGTTAGGTTGTCATTTTCTTCACATCGCTCTTTAAGATGCCTCTGAATAACCCATTCGTATCTTTATGATTGTACTCTTTTTTCAACAAAGTGCTACAGTGGTTATGCTTCAGCCTTCTGCTGCGGCTAGCCACGGCGAAAATGACGGCGCCCTGAGGACAATTTCTAAAGACCCCTGTTCCACATCTTCAAGTCCAGTTCCACATCTGACTGCGGCCTGCTCACCCACAACTTACTCTGAAGCTGTACCAGCCAATGGTATGTTCGAATGTATGAACACTTTTGCTTCTACATCTGTCAAAAGCCGCCGCCGCCACCACCACGACTGTCGACGGAAAACACGATAAATGGAGGAGAATATACGCATCCCAGGTTCTTGTTTAAAAGAAAACGAAGGCACGATCGCTGAAACGGTCTTAGCTTTCGAACTCAAACAGGAGTTCAGCATTAGGGACTGTTAGAGTGCAGCAGCGTGTGAGCATTTGTTTCGTTGTACCGTGAGGGTGGGGGGGGGGAGAGGGGGAATTACGTCCGTGGCTAGGTCTGGTTCGTGCTGCCTGGCCCACAATGGTCCCACGGCGTGGTGACGGCGTTTGCCCTTCGCGGTGATGTGAGCTGCGCCGCCTGGCTGCGTGGGCGGAGGGCGTGATAACACGCAGTCAAATCAATGTGTCTATTGATGGAGTTGGTGTCCGACACTCACGCCTCCAACAGTTCTCGCCCCGCCTTGTTGCCGGCCCGCGTCAATATCCGCGTGTTGGCGAAGTCGAACTCATGGCTCTCCGCCGGCGTGCAAGTGGCGACTTGAGATAGTGGGTCGCTTCTCCGAACGGCCCGTTTGTGCTCGAGTAGTCTTGGGCTGAGACGTCGTCCTGTTTGGCCTGTTTGATGGCAAGGACAGTTATGGCACGAAATTTGATAGACTACACCGGACTGCTCACCTGCGTCCAGCCGATCCTTTATTTTCCTGATTCTCCGACGCATCATAGCTGCCGGATGATGGGCGATGCCCACGCCTAACTGCCGTAATGCGTTACGTAGCCTCGGACGCATTCTTTATGTACGGTAGGGAGTGCCGAATTATCGGTTTCTCTCTTCCGTTTGTCCGTCGTGGGTGCGTGCGTATGCAGCGGCTGATGAAACTATTTGGGCAGCCGTTCTTTGTTAATCGGCCCCTAAGATGCCATAGTTCTTGCATCCTTCCTTGGGGCTCGCCAAAGTGCGTTTTTACCCGGTCGAAAAGCACCCTCACACAGACCCGTTTGTGCAACACCGGGTGGCTGGTATGATAGCTGAAGACCTGCGTTGCATTGGTCGCCTTTCTATGCACTGCGGTGCTGAGTTTATCATCAGATGTGCGCGTGACGAGTACGTCAAGGAAGGGTAATCTCTCGGCCTCCTCGTCTTCTCTTGTTAACTGGATGTCGGCGAAGATGCTGTTAAGCAGATCTTGAAAACCTGATCGCCTGCCCTTCTCAATAATTACGAATGTATCGTCCACGTATCGGTGCCAAAACGCAGGTTTATAGTAACTGAAAGCAACCTTTTCCAGCTCTTGTAGAACCAAATCCGCAACTAGGCTGGATATTGGGGAGCCCATGGGTGTTCCTTTGATTTGTTCGTATGTTCTGCAATCGATGTTGAAAAAGGTTCATTAGCAAAATGCACAGAGCTGCTTTAGGTGCTGGATTTTTAGGGGTCCTGTCGTTTCGTCGTACTTCGAGCCGTTTTAGTAGCGCGTCACGCGCCAAGTGTGGTGGAATGGACGTGAAAAATGATACAACCTCGAAGCATACCATAATTTTGTCGGGTCGAATAGTTTTTCCCCGAATGTCGGCAGGGAATTGGGAGGCTGAATTGACTGACGTCACAGAGCCCTGTCGGAGAAAATTGAGCTTTCGGGACATCCATTTGGCTATATTGTATTTGGAGCTGCCTTTCAGGGCAACGATTTGGCCGCAGGGGAACGTTAGGTTTGTGAATTTTTGGTAGTCCATAGAACCTGGCCATTGCCGTGTCGGTTGGCTTTGTCTGGCGCCATTCGTCCAGCGAGATTACATTGTTGCGCCGGAGTCGGCTTAAGAGTCCAGTCAGCTGGCCAATCATCGATTTGGCCTGCGAGCCGGCTGTGGACTGTTCTGCCGTAGACTATCAACTCCAGTAAGGAGGAAATCCTTGAAAATGACGACTTACGCCATCTCATGTATGTTTGTCACTGTTTTAAATTATGGACTTTGACGTCCAAACAAGTCCTTTAAAAACATACTTTTTATAACAGAAATATTGTAAGTCGAGTCGGGGACCGTGCGGATCTAGGCGATAATTACCTAGGTACGTTAATGCAGCTGCGGAAACAATCACACTTAGCTGTTTTTACAATCACTCTTCGGTAAAGTGGGTACTATTTCGTCGCCGTAAATTTCAGCCTACTTATGCGCCTCACGTCGGTATGTGGCCCCAAAACTCGCTGTGATTTCCGACGGTATAATTTTTTGACCGGTATGTCTTTACTCGCATATTCCTTCTTGGTCCCCCTAACTGCGCCACAATCTCACAGTTGCAGGCTCAGTGATTTTAACCAGTGCCTGTAGAACACAACATGCTTTTAGAACCCAGCGTTTTTGTGTTTATTCGACCGATGGTATCGTCAGAGTCGGTGGCCAAACTTACTCATCAGCAAGTAAAGGAGCCGTTATGGGTGTCTTCGCCGCATATTAATATTAAGTTGGAAATGTGCTGCTACCAGCCAAGTTTGGGCGCTGAGTCCTTTTTCAAGATAAGCTTGCGATATCGTGAGATTCTCTCTCAGCATAAAACTTGTTCTACAGATCGGTATTTCTGTGAAAACCTCCTCAAATCAAACCAGGAATCTTCATTCCTGAGTCCTCGCAAATATCCTCATGTCCTCTTTTAAAATGGTGCCAAATATTCCCTTATTTTATACAAGGACTACTTTATGGAGTCCTGCCGCTAATGGAACTCCAGGTAGTATTCCTTATAGTAATATGCCTTTGAAGTAATACCTGTCACAGGCGTTGAACAATGCTTCCTCTGTTGTTTCGCATTTATGTAACTTCTGTGAGATTTAACTCACTTGCTTACAATAGGTCGGCTAACTCATAAAATGACCGAAATTCGTTTTCGTTTCGGAGATATCAATTAAGTAGGGTTGTAAGACTAATCATTGTGCAGCGTAATTCTATAATAAGTCAGTTACCTCAGAATGCCGGCTTTCGAACGAACTTCTTTTCGGCTGCTTGCAGAAACTATACTCTACAAAGAATGGCTTCTTACGTAGCATGCAATTTCCTCATCGATTTTCGATGCCCTTAAAAATTCAATTATATTTCCTGGAAACATACACAAAAATATTCATTCTCTTGCTCATTCGGTAGAAAATGACGTCTCCTTCCAATTTTATACTCAAACGAAGGGTATAATTCGGTTTTCAAAAACTTCCAATTCCCGAATAATTTTGAATCCGACCTGCCGTTTTACTTGCGTTCAGGGTTTCCAAACTACAAGCTGTATATTTTCCGCGTACGGAAAAGCATATATTTCTGTACAGTATTATGAGGAGACCATATGGGGTTCATGGCATTTAGCAATGAGTTTGAGCTATATTGTTAACTTTACAAGCCACATTGGTAAATGCAGAGACATGACGTTTTATGGACGGCCATCTCGCGGTATTGAAGAATCTCACAATTAGAGACATTTTTAAAACCGAATTATACCCTTCATTTGAGTATAAAATTGGAAGAAGACGTCATTTTTCACCGAATGAGCAGGAAAATGAATATTTTTGTGTATGTTTCGAGGAAATATAATTGAATTTTTAAGGGCATCGAATATCAATGAGGAAAATGCATGCATACACTTTCATAGCGTCTCAGAGAAGAACATTTACGGTAAGATTTTCCTTGGGTGTGCTGCCCTATACAGAATACTTGAATCCCTCGGTGCAGCTAGTGTGGTGCATCAACGGACATTCAGAAACCATCTGCATTCATCCTATGACTTGTCCAGCCCCATATCCAACTGGCTGTGTTAGTCTCAATGCTGAATTTGCATTTTGTATTAGCGACACTTACTTTTCTCACCTAACGTGGTTCTTCATCGTATTTTCTTTGAATAGACTGGTTATTTTCTGTCAAAAGTGACGCCATGTTTCGGTTTGTGTGCGGTGTTCTCTCCGCTATCCCTGTCTCATCAAAAAAAACTTGTATGGTAAAATTACATAACTAGTTTCTGGCCTTGCACGTGCGTTTGCCTTCAGTTTTGCCTTTACGTCTAAGTATATACACCCTCTCAAATGCAGCAGCTGAGGTCACCGAGCTGCCACTCTCAACTCCAACCACCGGTTCGGCCCCGGCCATAGCCAGCTCGCCGTCTCTTCACTTAAAATCTCACGTCTCATCCAACTCCTCGTCTATATTGGACGCCAGTTCGCAGGTTTGGCATCCCATGACATCTCCGGTTAACGGTTCGGGAGTCGTTCAGGAGGAGACTGTCTGTACCATCAAGGCTGAGAGCAAACATCAAGAGCAGGTGACACGGACACCCGAGACATCGCCTTCCAACAGCGAGGTCGGTTGTCGCCGTGTGCCCCGCAGGAACGCCGCCCTCTTAGCCAATAAAGAATTTATGGCTGCCCGAAAACACCGCAAGGAGTTGGAGGAGGCTAAGTGCGGTTCAGCGTCTATGGCTACTGTCAACACCACCACCATGCCCACCGGTGTTCGCTCCAGGCTGTCGCACACCATGCCCGTCTCTCGCAAACTTACTATTTCGGCCACAAAAAAGGCGAAGTGAGTGACTTTGTCTTCCTCCAAATTTATGTTATGAGCATTTGCCTTATCTTGTCCAAACGCTCACCTGGCACATACAGACCCTGAAACCAACCGTTTCCGACGCATTCACGTTCTCCTCAGCTCGTCATACTCTTTGACCGAATCACGTAGATTGTTCGTTGATTAGGTTTTGCGGATGGGTCATAAGCCCTAGTAAGCCGAAGTTCCCAGGTTTCTCGCCGTCTACATGTTATGCTTCTGACTGTGGGTGCTGAGGAGAGGGTGCGGTAGATGCTGCGCAAGTCTGCATTCACTATAAACTAATTCACGCGCATGTCACCGTGTCTGTTTCATCTTTCAGTGGAGCACACGGTAGACATTGTCGCTAACGACGGTCGAACCGTCGGGTGTTGGCCAGGGGTATATTTGTTTAAGCAGCCTGAATAAGCCTCGACCAGTTACCACCTTGGTCTCTATGCACCTTTGTTTTCCCAATTCTCCTGTTGTTTGTGTGTTTCCCGTGCGGCGGCTGCGATTTAAATATCTTTCATAATTTTACAAGGAAATTTGCATGCTTTTAATCATGTTACCCGATGTAACCAGCCACTGATATCCCTTTCAGGCTTCCTTCTCTGCGTCATTTATTTAAACGGACGATGGTCCCCGCGTGACATTTGTCTAAAGCCTTTATTTCCCCCAATGTTTAAAACAAGTTTGCCGTTTTACTTGCCCACAAAATAAGTATTCAACTTCTAAGTCCGTTGTAACTGAAATAGTTCCCCGTGTGCATTTGACGTGAGGAGGCTTGTGCGTTCAAGTTTCTTGAACCTATAAAGTTGACTTATTGTCAGTCGGGGTACGTTGGGTGGGGGGGGGGTAGTTGCTGCTTCAATTTGGTTTTCAGGTTTTACTGGGATTTTTTTGCTCGAATAACTTACTCCTTTCGACAAAAAGTTCGTAAACGTATTCTGTAAATCATTACTAGTGGCATCATCATCATCATCATCATCATCATCATCATCATCATCATCATCATCATCATCATCATCATCATCATCATCATCATCATCATCATCATCATCATCATCATCATCATCATCATCGTCGTCGTCGTCGTCGTCGTCGTCGTCGTCATCATCATCATCATCATGTGTTCGGTAAGTGCCATTTCACTTTTTGGGTCGTGCCCTTATTGGGGACTACGCGCAATACTTACCGCTAGCACTTACTCACACAAACCCTTGCGCTGTTGGGGCAGCCGTAAAACGCGCCATTCTGTTCTGCCACTTATTACGTAGTAGTAGGTTTCCCGCCCCCGTTACCATAGATGATCTTGGATGGAAATATCTCTTTCAAGTCTAGCAAACAAGCGGAAATCATTGCTTGTAATATTTATCAAAGTAAACAATCGGTTCTCAGTTTGCGAGCACTTTCTTGTAAACGAGCTTTACGTACTCACCTTTCTGGATGGGTATTTTGCCGCTTTCCTAAGAACGGCCTAGTTTTTTTTTATTGGTGGTCCCTCTTGGCAATTTTTACACAGGTCATAGGCTACCTTCAGTGAGTTCGGCCTTGCCCATCTTTTTGTTTTTCGCTAGACTAGCTACGCGCGTTCGTCGGCACAAGGGTGGTCGGAAGGCATTGTCTTCAAAACCACACGCGATTTGTATGTCCTCCACGCCCCAGTCGAACAATTGCAGGTTGAAGTCAACAGTATCATCCAATTGTTCTACGGTACCCCCTAAACTCGATCCTTTTCTGCCAGCCACCAGAGACTCCTTTTGGTCAACGAGTCTTCGGCTTGTTCCTCCACCACTACCCCTGTCAGTGCGTGATTTGGTCCTAACGTCCAGCTCCTTCCAGGATGCAGGGAATGTTTGCACTGCCGAAATCGGAAACACGCCTAATTCGACAATGCAGTACCTCCTGGAGTGGCAGTGGGATCAGGGTGGAACACTGCTGATGCAGCAGGCTGAAAATACGGATGGTGAGTAAGCAACTGTCTCATTTCCTTGGCGGATCCTCATCTGCATGAAACTGTTGGTCATCTGATTGCATTCTGCTCTTTGCGTTTTGAAGGGACACACTTACAATTTTCGTTGTTGTGTTCGTCTTTCTGCACAGGGCTCTATAACTGGGCCCCACGGATGCACGCCCCGTGATCACCGTCTGTAACTGTACAAGTCCGCACCAGCATTTGCAGTCCATTTACTGTCATTGCCCATGCCTCAATCAAAGTAGCCCAGGTCTGCGTACATACGCAGTACTACTGTGCGGTGAAATAGAGATTTCCATGAAAATATGTACTTAATTCTTGATGGCGGGGTGGGTCGTCAGTGCGTACAGTTGCCCTGCCATGCCATCCAGGATTGTTGTTAGTTTAATAGAAACAGGGGCTTTGCTTCTGGCGCAGGTCGAAAAGCCTATATCCTGCAAAGCAAGGAATGTTTATTTGGGGAATTGTGCTCATACTTTTTCATGTTTCTTCTATCACCAGTTCAGCTTTAACCTGATGCAGATTCCACGACATCACGAACCAGTGTTGTCCCATTAGTCATTGTCCGTTTGACGTTCAACCCCCAAACATCGAAGTCTGTCGCAGCCAGCAGTGTCACTGAGTGCCAATTTGGTCTCCGCAGCGGTTGCGCCAATTTAGACAGGGGTTTGAAGTTACTGTTCCTTCCCCTTGGGTCACCGAAGTGCACGACGGGATCGCGTAAAATGATTGTACTTTACGTTAGCAACCGATGTCCCTGCTCGTCAACGAAGTTATAGTTTTGAAACATCTAGTATTCTGTGTAGATACCAGTTTTCTAGTCTGTCGATCGTTGGCATGTCGGTCGCTTTTGGGGGTCACTTCTAGCAGTCGTGATTCAAAATGGCCCTGACTTTGACCACGTACGGTTGAGTCGTTTCTATTATCTGGTCCTCGCCACCAGACCACAAACACTTCCAGAGGTGCGGAACCCTGTGCGCCGTAGAAGAACCGCGGTAGAGTCCCTAACCATCCATCGTCCATTAGGAAGAGTAAGAAGCCTTGTTGAATGAGGTCATCGAACACTATTCTTGTCCCTGCAACTTTCGATTTTAAAAAGGTTGTTCAGCTGTGGTGGTTATGCTTTCAAAAGTAGATTGCTTCTACGTGAAGAGGTAGTCAAAATGGGCAGTGTCAACAGTACGTTATGATCCTCTAGTCATCAAGTGCTATGTTAAGAATTGCGTCTATCGCTTAGTCGCAGATGACAACCTTAATTTCCGCCCACGCCAATGGTGGAGTACCGGTTTTTATTGCCTTTGTTGGACTGAGAAATATTACTGCCTACAGTTGGGGTTTGGATGAACTTGGGCCCGTGGGGCGGGGCTGAAGTTGTGGTATACAGCGAAACGATGTAAGCAGTAATATTAGTAGGAGACATTGTACTTGGACCCAGGTTTCTTAACTGCCAAATCAAAGGACCTCGCGTCGTAGCCTAAGACCCCACAGAAGTATGACTGCCGGCAAAGTTATGCTTTTTGGGGTGTAGTTCGTCGTACCGAATGGCTGGCTGTGATGGTTTGCGGTAGTTTTCGCATGTTACCTACTTCCCAGTGGTCAGTAGTACGTTTTCTTGAATGGGCGAGGAATGCGTCGCAGACGCCACGGCCCTGGTATATTAGGTAGCTATTTACTATCATTGGAGTCCTGTTCGTCATGGGTAGTGAAAGTTTGTCCGGGGTCGAAAGTCGCCTTACGCACCTTTGAGTCCGGAGTGCAGCAAAAGGGGGAGGGGGAGAGGAGGTTCGGGGATTGTGCCATGTACTTGTTTTTTTTTTTCGTTGCACTGTATTCACGTCGGTGCATATGCCTTTTAAAAGTTCGGAACCTTTGAGATATCTGTATCATTCGTCCATCCTCATGCGGCACTTAATTTTTAAAATGATAGACCATTGCAAAAGACGACACACAGACAGGGTGCGGGAGCAGCAATCGGTGCCTTCTCGATGCGCGCAGAAATGTCACTTGGATACCTCGCCAACGTGTTCTTCCAGTACAGCAATAGCTAGAATCCTCATTGTTTGGATGTTCTGGATAAATACAAAATTGTTCATTCGTGAACATCGGATAGGTAGCTGGCGCTCGGTCATTTCGATGATCACTGATGATTACTGAAAAAGTGGACACTGCTCTGTCAATACTGGTCCCGATCACGACGCACTGCCTGGGTTTTTAAACGGGGCACCGGTGATTCTGGAGTTCCAGATAAAATCCTCCAATCAAATAGCATGTAGTCTTTTGGCCGATTTCGCCTTCGGCCCAGGTGAGTTGACGAAGTCGCAACGCTCAATCTTTTTAAACATCATCTCTTTTTGATGAACGAAGAACTCAGCTTTTCGAAGCTTCTGTGTCAGTTTACTATCCCCCTCTGTTTACCTTTACTAGCCTAAACACAGTCCTACCGATTATGATCCCCGACCAGATCTGTGTCTTGTCGAAATTGTTGGTTATCGGGTGCACGAATTTGCATACAGCCTTAGGTGACGTAACTCCTGAAATATTAACTGGAATTCTGAAATGTGATTTCGGTTGGAAAGATTTACTTAAGCGGAATGCCGCGTGATGCAGCGCAATCTTGAGATATTTCAGTCACGCTGGAATGCCGGTTTTTACATGCGTGTCTTTCCGACTGCCGGCAAAAATCGCATATTTTGATAGGGAGGATGCACAGAATATTCCGTTTTGTGCTCATCTTGCAATAAATTTCGTCTTCTTCACTTTTTTCTAAAAACTGGTATCTTCCAGTTTTAGAAAAGCTTCCATTTCCGAACACTTTCTAACTCGATCGATGGTTGTACTTGTATCCGGAGCTTCCAAACTACACGCTGCACACTTTCAATATTAGAAAAGTAATAATTTCTCTATGCTATTAAAAAGATACCATATGAGACTTATGAAATTTTGCAATGGATATAAACCACGTTGTATGCTCCGCAAGCAGCATTTATAAACGGAGCGATGCAAAAATCTCATATTTATGAACATTTTTCAAAACGGAAGACGTGATTTCCCTGAAAACAGGTACTGAAAAGAATGTCCTTGTGCATACTCATAAAATATGCCTAGATTTACAAGGGCATCAAAAATCAACGAACAATGCCCATGCCTGCGTAGCGGTTTGGGACTTCTGCAGGCAGCTCAAATGACACGCATTAAAAGGCCGGTATCTTGACGTGACTAAAATATTTTGGGATTATGCCGCAGCTTCATCTACGTAAATTCTTTGAAGCGAAATCATCTTTCAGAATTTCAGTTTGTATTTCATGACTTAAGCCACCTGCCGTTGGTTGACACCATGGTTTTGTGCAAGTTAGAAGGAACCATCTGCAAGCCAAAACACAGTACCAACAACCCAGGAGGTAGTATCACACTGAGTTGAATAAAACCGCGATGATTGAGCGGTAGCACCTATTTTCTGGCCCCCCTTAATCGTTGAGGACGATTCTTCTCAAACCCGTCCCATTTTTGATAAGATGACTCAGACCCAAGTTGAAAATGAGCGGCCCGCGTACTGTCGAATTCGGTAGTTCTGCCTGTCGAACGCACCCATTAGGACGGTGGTTTTACTGTCGAGATCTCAAACGACTTTTACCGTCCCTGTTTTGCTAACTATAGACTCATTTTCGACATCCTATTCCATCGAAGACCTGTTAAGGAACGACCAGCTCCTACTTTGCGTAAGCCCGAAATGATTCCTGATATCTTGCAGCCAAAGCACAACATGTTCTCAGTTTCTAACCTTGACACTCGCTAGTCATATTCTTAGGCAAAGTGCCGAAATAAAAAGCGAGGGCTTTGACGCTCGACTGCATACAACGTCCTCAGACAGGAACACTAGCAGTTTCATGCTTTTTGAGAATATCTTTTTTCCTGAAGCAATATTTCCCCGGTATGAATTTGAAACAAGCCTATACAGCAGGATTGATTGGAAGCAAACAATTTCGCGACGGCTTATCAACTGCAACCTATCGCTGCATAACAGAGGTGATGAATAGCAAAGATACAGAGATTTGAACTTCCATTGCTAAGGCTTATTGTCTTACCGCTGGATGACAGATTATGGATTGACAAAACATACCTGGTGCATGCGACTATTTCTGTCCTGTTCCTCGTATACGTATGCGCATTGTTTTGTTAAAAGTGCACTTGTTGTCACTTACAAGTCCAATTTTCCACTGACATTACCTTTCTTTATTCCTCCCTATGTTCAGTTGTAACTCTACTCAACTGTCTGCACCAACTGAAGGCGGAAAACGACAGTCTTGAAGCGAAGTTGCTGCGCTTGCAGTCGAAGCGTGAGCACCTTAAGTCCGTTAATGCCCGCCTCTCCGCCTCCCTCACCACTCTGGAGGGTATGACGAATGCTGAATACGGCACTGCTTGGAACCCAGATGTCCACGTTCCTCCTGTGCTCGCCATACCATCCGTTCTGTCATCTGCAGGTCAGTTATACTGGGCACTTTCCATATCAGTTTAACT
The DNA here is from genome assembly GCA_902702965.1 of Spirometra erinaceieuropaei. NCBI lineage: Eukaryota > Metazoa > Platyhelminthes > Cestoda > Diphyllobothriidea > Diphyllobothriidae > Spirometra > Spirometra erinaceieuropaei. The sequence continues at coordinate 1,400,967 of CACRXP010000014.1, forward strand.
TTTTGAGTGTCGACTCACTATGTGAGTGTTTGCATGCTTCCAACCGGCACTATATCCTGCCGCAGCGATCAACCGTAACTGCAGATGCCGCGTGTGGCAGCTAATCACAATCCGGGGTCTTCAGGCATGCACGCCTATATTCCAATTTTCGCGCCTTTTAGTTCCTGCCTCCTCCAAGCGACCGGGTTCCCCGTTGACACACCTAGATCCCCTGAAGAAGATATCTTCGCCTGCACAGACACCTCGCGTTGCTGCACCCACGCCGGCCGCTACTACTATCTGTTCTTCCTACCGCCCCCTGTTTCCCGCCGCCTGTACTACACAGAGGTCCCCTTCGGAAGACCCGCGTGACCTGTGTCCTATCGGGAAGACAAAACTTTCGCATTCAGGAATGGATTCTAAGCAGAAGCAGAATGCCAACGGCAGCAGTAATAACTCGGGTACTCTCAATGAAAACACTTTGATACCCTCTCTTCTGCAGCGTGCCGTTGGTGGTGGAAATCCTACTCTATCGGCGACCTCCCTCCAGCCAGGTGTTCGTCCTACTTTAGCGCCAGGTTGCCGGCCGTCAGTGTCGCTGACCTCGGCTGCGACACCGTCTCGAAGAGTAAGCGCACTTTACTGTTATGTTCTTGTTTCGTTCATACTAGCTTTCAGCAAACTGGGCATGTCATACCCCTCTTCTGCTTGTCCTGATCCACTGACATCTCACGAATTTCCATGAATTCTCTCCTTTAATGTAGAATTTGTCTACATGTGCTGTTTGGCCGCAGCCTACAGCAAAAGGAGTAACTTGCAGTTCTAATTTTATTCGACAGAAAATCCATCAGATGTGTTATCCAACAGATTATATATGACCTTCTGCCATGTTTTTTTAGAACCCTACCTGCATTTGAACCGAGACTTAGCGATCTTGTCTTCGTCCTGGCAAGTATTTCTCTTCTCTGGATAGAACGGTGGCTAATGGTTATCTGTCTTTTTACACCACCACCGTCTCTCCCCTTCCATTTCAATTTATCAGGCAGGAGAATTGTGTTCTCGCGCAATTCCAATTTATTCTATCCGGCATAACCTTTAGACCAAATTTAGAATTTCGGCCGCTGACATGTATTTGACTCTTGCGTTTTGTCTTTAGTGAACGTCTTCAATTTCTACTATTTGCATACTGACAGTTTTTCAGTTAGGCTAGCAACAGGCTTTGCGTCCAAAGGATGAGCCTATCGCCTATTTGGCCTTTGGATCCGAACCACATGGAGCGAACATCCTCTCTCAGCTGCTCTCTTAGAAAGTATCTACGTTATTGTTAATGAAAATGCCTACAAGAAGACCTTCCCCTCTCAGAGGTCTAAAACATCAACCACCTTTTCCCTTGAGAACCACCTTGGCTTGCCAGCACGAATTGATTTCGCTTTTTTGAAGGCAGTTGGAGGGAAATCATTTAAGTGCCTTTGTGAGCGATTTTCAGGCCAGGATTTGCATCACGTGTTCTCATTGAATATTCCGAATACCCAGTCAAGAGCGGATATGGACATAAGGTCTTCCGTCTTTCTTTAAATGTCTGGAGGTCTGTTAATGGCGACTCCTAAAGTAGCGCCAAAGTGTTTATTTTAAGTCTGCGCTACACTTTTGGCCGACAAGCACAGAAATTCTTTGTCCGATACGTCACTTATCCGGCTGTATGTTCCGTCCGCGATGGCGGGAGAGGGCCCGCAGCACCTACTGCACTACCCAAATTGTAAATCCCATTGTCTCCTTTCATGCGTCTGTCCAGCTGCTCTGTGTCTGTTTGAGCCCTTACCTATGGCCTTACACGCGTATGGCACATGTTAGACTGAGGTTTTCACGCCACCATCGCTGCTGCTGCTCGAGAGGAAGAGATATGCAGGAAACATATGATTCATTATGAATACATTCACGCGTAACTCGCCGCTTTGCGCCCACCAAGCTGTGGGGCATACGGTGGACATCGTCGCGCGCGACGGTCGAACTGTCGGTCGGTACTTCACCAGCCAGGCTTCACTAAGGACGGCCTGGGTCTCACATGCGTGAGAGTGCCGTGGAGGCCATTATAAAGAAGGGACCATTACATCCTGACTTTCAGGCTCGAGAGGAGGGCCAAGTTAAACCCTGGTGGACCTCGTCACCTTCAACAGTCGGACTGTCGGCACGCTAGGGCATACACTGTACTTAAATATGATGTTCTGTGTCTGAGCTAGTTACTTTTTCAGTGAGTGTTTGTGTCTGGTTTCAGGGTTTTCACGACTTCATTTAGGATTGCCTCGTCTGCTGTGCAAAGTGTTCGTGGTATTCATTATAATGCCATAGAATTGCCGTGATTCATGTGTAGCGCCTGTGCCTGTAAGGAGTGTGTTGAAAACCGGTATACCACTATCGCGCATTTTCATAGAGATGTCTACGCCTCTATTCATTTTTTTTCAGGAATTCATTCCCTACGTCAGCTTTTTCAAATAAATTTTACACGCCAGTACATGCTTCACAAAAGCGTCATGCTTTTTAGTTGCTTTGGTTGACGTTTTCTGTAAATAACTTGTTGCAGTGAATGAATTTAGGGTAGATCGCGGTAGCGGAAGCGCACGATCATTCCCCTTCTTTTCAGTAACACCTACTGGAGTACGTGACGGTATTTCTTCCATCCCCGTTAGAAAGTATCTTACAGGCCTCCCATATGCCCTCAGCCTAGACTTTAGTGAGCCGTGTCCGTTCTAGCTAGACTAGAAATTGGAGATCAGTGAATATTTGCGAAGCCTGTACACTCGTACTGCCTCCACTTTTGGAGTCACTTTTTTATATCTGTTCACTTACTTTCATATCTATTTTAGAATTCCGAATCGCTGACTGCGCTACTGCAGCCCCAGGCACGTATTTCGGAAGCATTGCAACAGACGAGACCAACTCCCAATATTTTGCCACGTCTTCAGCCCCGCCTACCGGCCAAAAACTCATCCACATGCCCTGCCTCCGCACCCTCACCCGCCTCACCGAAAGAGACGCATTGTAACTTGCCGTCCGACTGCTCTGTTGCCAATTCGTGTCGTTTGCTGATAGGGCAACCTGTCACCACAGCTTTGACGAGAGCATCTGTGACAGTCCCTTCGGTGGCATTCTTACCTCCTGTGATCACGGCCTCTGCGAACGCCTGTCCGCCGGCGTCCTCTGTCTCTAGTTTAATTCGTAACAGCACCTTGGTGCCCATGCCGTCGGCTGCGCCTATCATCCCCGACGAGACTACGGCTGGCGCGAACCTAACGCCACTTCTAGTATCTTCTCTTGAGAGAGTCGCTATTTCATCCTCCTCGTGTGTTTCTTTGCATTCCGTTGCCACGTCCTCATCAACGGCGTCAGTTTCCACCTCCGCCACATCTTCCTCTCCCTCCTCCTCCTCGTCTTCCTCTAGCCTTTTGTTGAATCGTAATCTGCCGTCCACCGCAACCCTCGGTGGACAGAATTTGCAACTGACACGCTCTTCGGCGGGCCCGCTTGGAAGTTATGCGGGAGGCCCGGAGGAGCTGGCAACAAGTTCAGAGCGGCCTATCGACCCGGTCGCCATTGCAGTTAACTCGTCCACAGCCACCTTGGTGGTAGTCAGCTCATCCCTAGGTAGGTATAAATAGTTGCAGTGATGTGTTCTGCTCTGAGGTGATTTACAATAACACCTGCACCACACATGAATACCTCCAACATCACATTACGCACGCATCTCTCAGGCAAGTGAGAATTGCGTTCTCCAGCTTCTTTTCCACGTGGCTCCTCTGCTTCATGTGAGACCGGAGCTGCCTACTCCCTGCTTGAAATCCTAGTGTGTGCGCATGAGGAGCCAGGTCGTGTGTGATACACACAGACGGGCCATTCCTGGATTTACTAGCAACCCGTCCATCTCAGGATTAGTTGGTTGACCGGCTCGGACAGTCGACTGGTGCACGGTAACGGGCAGGGCAAGTGAGGTCGACATTCCCAGCGCATAATTGCTCCCTATAACCAATATGGTGTGCTAGGGGCCATCATAATACGCTAAAAGTGCGGCCTAGAAAACTGCCAGCGGAGGGTTAATTCGTTTCTTCTAGGATGGAGTTTCAGGCTGCAATGGCCCCTTGATGTGGCCTTTATGGCACTCCCTTTTTGGAATCCGGGCCATCCCCCGTGTTTCGCGTTGCGTGAAATCCTGATCAGTTGTGCGTGGTCGACCGGGGTGTGTGGTGGCACGCCCAGGTGCGGGTCCTCGCCGTACCAGCCACCTTCACGCTGCCCTGCCACTGGTCTTGATTCTGTCGTAACACCGGGTCCAGGTGGCTGAAGAGGGGAGAGTGCGATAGATACAGTGAAAGTCTACCATCACTGATCAGAAGAAGAAGCGATCGCTGGAACAATGGCTTTATTCGCCTGACGTTTCGGATTCTCTCTTGAATCCATCATCAGAGACAGTTGCAGAAAAGGGTGGCTAGTGTACAGGCAGTCGCAGTATTTATAGGATGCGGTCGCCATGCTACCACATACCTACAGCAATTAACTGTGCTCCCTTCATCAAGGATTGTTGCCCGCAGGTGCGCTAATTGCTTGATGGCCGGCATGCAAGTTGTTAATTGCTGACATCTCATCACCCGTGTTGGATGCTGGCGTGATGATTGCTCGGCCATCTGGCTCACGTGCTTGCGCGCCCCTCGAGTGGTCAATTGCTTTGGCCAATCTATGCCTCAGGACTGAATATGGAGTGGGGATGTCATTGCACTTGTTGATAGACTGAGGTCCCGTGAACCATGACTCAAGCAACTCGCGGCTCACGCGATTATCCCCTCTCGCGAGAATTTCGGCCTCATCGAACTTGAATGTGTGGCCGGGTCTCGTCGAATGGGCCGCGACCTGAGAGTTGGCGTCATTTCTCCGTACAGCTGCCACGTGTTCGGCAATTCGCGTCCGGAGCAGTCTTCCAGTTTCTCCGACGTAGTTGCTTTGTCCGCAACTGCACCAGATCCGGTAAACGACTCCAGATGTTTCTTGCCGTGGCAGTGGATCTTTTGGTCTCATCACTTGACGCCTCATGGTGGCCTCCGGTCTGTGCGCAACTCCAACCCCAAGGGGTGCAAGAAGGCGGCTAACGGCCTCGGAGACGTTCTTGATGTACGGGATCGCTCGCCAGAATTTGGGGTCGGCGCGATTTTGTCGCTCGTCTCGTTTGCGCAAGCACTGGTTGACGAAGTTGCGCGGGTAACCGTTTTCTCGGAAAACCCGTCGAAGATATTGGGATTCGGCAACCTTGTCTTCCGGTTCACTGTAGTGCGTCTCAACACGCCGAAATAGCGTTCTTACGCAACTGCGTTTGTGGCAGATTGGGTGGTTACTGTTGAAGTTCAGAATTTACGTCGTGTTCGTTGCTTTTCTGAACACTTTGGTCTTTAGGCCACCACAATCTTTGCGACAGACGAGGACATCAAGGAATGCCAGCTGGTTATTCTCTTCCTCCTCCATCGTGAATTGTATGTCCGGGAAGACGCTGTTGAGACGTTCTTTGAACGTCACTGTAGACAAATGCACCGTCCCTTCCCCCCCCCTCCCCCCCCCAGCGGTGGAGCACACGGTGGACACGGCTAGAAACGACGGTCAAACCGTCATAAATAATTGTGGTGCAAAGTCACATGATTGCATTTTTCTCAATCTACGATGTTTATTTTTGATTCACGTTCTAACTTCGATTACAGTAGTAGCGTCCCTTGTCATATCGAATTTACCATCTTCCGTGCTATGTTAGTAGTAATCGCAGTTCATCACCTGGTTTCCGCATTTTCAAGCACCACGTCGAGGTATAATTGGGAGCCTATCGAAGTAAACACTCACCAAGTTCTCGATGATGATTCACGTAACACCCAAAATTTTCAAGTAGACCACCCTTTTCAAGAAGAATAACAACAATTACGGACCACATAATGTAATACATGTATTTAAAAGTACTTAAAGATGGAAACTTCCGGAAATGAGTATACCCTATTAACTAAAAATTTAGAATCCCATTATTGCAGGATTCTTGGGAGTTCACAATAATTACAATATTTCGAGTAATGTTTTCATCTAAATTCTTTTACTGTACGCCCAAGTGTCTGGAGGCCGTGATAATGGCATCTGATAAGTTACATACGAGGTGCTTAATCACCCCTCTAACGAACATCTTGACGCCCATTGGCTACTAGATGTGGCGGGCACTCCTTATATGCTTATCTATGTGTAAACATCCAGCAGAAGAGGAGAGACGATTTTTGACCTGCTGCTGTCGTTGTCTATATATCTTGCAGGCTTCTGGCTGGAGATTCTACTGGCAACACACTCTTGATGTTAAAAGCATCGTTGACATGCCTGCACGAAATGCTTCAAAATAGGGCTTTGTTTACCTTCTTCGGTGAATATCGATCCCGATGAAGATTTTGTCCAGAAATGAGATGTCGTCAGCCACATTACTGGGGGATTGGCCGTCCAAAACTTTTTAAAGTGAAGTGCTGATCGTGATTATCAGACGCAGTTTCTTCATGAACTGTAATCCCATCCTATGATCTCATGGTATACATTCCTGATGTTAAAAGTTACTGAGGCGGAAGACGCACTGGAAAATATCCGCTAGGATGTTGATGTCTGTGCTAGACTTCAGAGATTGCTCTCAAGTTTTCCCGTCGCTTTGTGACCATCGGACCCACCTGAATGCGATGTATTTGATTAGGCTCTGTCATGGCAGTCGGACCCGCATTCGCTTTTTCCATAAATAAAACTGCCTCACGGTTAACAAGAAGTTTCTGTAGATGCACAATATCCATCCACGTCAAATACGCTATCTTTCCTAGATGTGGTTGCGGGATTCATCCGTTATTGGTTTCTGTGTGCACCTAACTAACGAATAATTTGGACGCTTCGTTTACCCGTGAACCGTTTCCGCGTTCTTTGTTTATCTGTGGTTGCTTCCGCTATTATTCACAACTCGACACGGGTTATCTGTAGTAGGAGTATGATTTCCTCCGCGCAATTCACGTGGTCGCCTGTCGGCACTTAAATTCCGTATTCTCTTGAAGTGCACTTTAAATGAGAACATTGCAGCATCTCTAACTAAAATCGTGACGCCCATTGGCTACTAGATGTGACGGGCACTCCTTATATACTTATCTATGTTTCGCGTTCATCATCTCTCGAGGAAGGCGAAGAAGAGAGGGCGAATTCATGGACCATATTGTATTCGAACCGACGTTTCGGAAACTTCCTCGTTTCCATCATCAGAGTGGCGCATTTGTCGCCCCTGCCGCATCTGCCGCTCCTGTTCCGTCTTGCCGCTTGCCTCGTATTATAGCCGTGCTCGACGCACGAACTTTGACCTGCCTGTTCGCCGCCGACTGGCTTGGACCCTCCCGGAAGTGACCGCTGACAGGCCTGCTTGACCTTTGTTCCCTTTGGGGTCGGCGTAATTGTAGTCAGATCAACGTGCCGGTTGGCCTCTCCCGCGTCAGTCGGTGGACTGATCGGTCGTTGCCGTTTATGTGAGAAGCATTTAGCTTCGCGGACGCATCGGTGAGGTAGTGTTCGGCTTTGGTCACATGATCTCTGGCCTCCAACTCCGCTCCTTTCCGTGAGCGTTGACTCTCGGTCCCGCGAACTCCCTTGCCTTACTGGTCCTGTCCGGACTGATCTGAGCCTTGTACGCAGCGCCTTGTAGACAGCTTGTCCTTGCGGTTGGTATTCGTGCAATCCTGTACCAAGGCCTTTGCCCGTTTCACCAACATACCTCGCATTGCAATTTAGGCATGGTGTGCCGTAGATCACCGCCGAATGTTCTGTTGCTGGTAGCGGGTCTTTGGGCTTCATGATTTGCTGTCTGATGGTGCATTCTGGTTTATGAGTCACGCCAATCCCAATAGATTTCAGGATTCTCGCCGTCGCCTCTGATACTTTCTTCACATAGGGTACTGAGAGCCACAACTTGGGCTTTTCTCCACTCGACCGTTCAGAATGAGGCTTTTGGAGGCAATTGCATATGAAGTACTTCGGGTAGCCGTTGGCTTTAAAAAGGGCCTGTAAGTAATTCATCTCCTCCTTTCTCTACTGTCGTCGCTACACTGTTTTTGAACACGTTGAAAGAGCGCTCTGACACAACTGCGTTTATGACCAACAGGGGGGTTGCTTCGGAAGTGGAGGATGCGCCTGGCATTTGTTGTCTTACGGCAAACTGTTGTCTTTATCTTCCCGTCTGTCAATCTCGTAAGCTGTACGTCCAGGAAGGGCAACCGATAGTTGACTTCCTCTTCCATAGTAAGCTGAATGTTGAAGAAGGAGACACGATCGCCGGGACAAGAGCTTTATTAGCCTGACGTTTCGGATTCCTACTCGAATCCATCATCAGAGACAAAAAACAGAAACGGGTGGTTGCTGCACAAGGGGCTGCGGTATTTATAGGATGTAGTAGCCATGCTACCGCATACCTATGAACATTTACGGCTCCCCCCCTTCATCCGGGATCGTCGCACTTGGCGTGATCACTGCTTGATGGCCGACATTCGAGTCGATAATTGCCGCAATTTCATCACGTGCGTTGGATGTTGGTGTGATGATTGCTCGACCATCTGACGCACCGACCTCGGTGTTGGGAAAAGTGTAACATCAAAAGATACCATGACCTCATTTGGATGGATGCTTACTCCTTTGAGTTTCTCTTCGTCAGCAGAATTCCTCGAGAAACTCAAAGGGGTAAGCATCCATCCAAATGGGGTCATGGTTTCTTTTGATGTTACATCCCTTTTAACTTCTATTCCCCAGGACCTGGCGATCGAGGCAATCGAGCTGCTTCTACAAAGCAAATACGATGAAACGGAGAACCGTCTTTGACACGCCCAAATCCTTCAGCTCCCGAGGCTCTGTCTCAGTGCGTACTTCACGTTCAGCGGGACAATCTACGAACGGATGAAGGGCACACCAATGGGTTCGCCGATTTCGGGATTCATCGCCGAGGCGGTCCTGCAACGGTTAGAGTCGCTGGTCTTCCAACACCGCAGACCGAAATTCTGGGCCCGGTATTTGGATGATACCTTCGTCGTCATCGAACGGGATCAGGTGTTGACATTCCATGAACATCTCAACGCCGTCTTCCCGGACATACAATTTACGATGGAGAAGGAAGAGAACAACCTGCTGGCCTTCCTGGATGTCCTCGTATGCCGCAAGGATTGTGGTGGACTAAAGACCAAAGTATTCAGGAAAGCGACAAATACGATGCAAGTACTGAACTTCAACAGTAACCACCCAATCAGCCACAAACGCAGTTGTGTAAGGACGCTCTATCGGCGTGTCGAAACGCACTGCAGTGAGCCGGAAGACAAAACTGCTGAACTACAATACTTCCGACGGGTCTTCAAAGCCAATGGCTACCCGCGCAACTTCGTCAACCGGTGCATACGCAAAAGGGACGCAAGGCCAAACAGCACGGACACCAAATCTTGGCGGGCACTTCCGTATGTCAAGAACGTTTCGGAAGCTGTCAGCCGCCTTCTCGCACCACTTGGGGTTGGAGTGGCAAACAGACCGGAGGCAACCATCAGGCGTCTGATCATGAAACCGAAAGACCCACTGCCACGGCTAGAAACGTCTGGAGTCGTTTATCGGATCTGGTGCAGTTGCGGACAAAGCAACTACGTCGGAGAAACCGGAGGACAGCTCCGAACGAGAATGGTCGAACACGCGGCAGCGGTGCGCAGAAATGACGCCAGCTCTCAAGCTGCAGCTCACTCGACGAGATCCGGCCACACATTTAAATTCGATGAGGCCGAAATTCTCGCAAGAGGTGACAAACGAGTGAGCCGGGAGCTACTGGAATCATGGTTTACTGGTCCCCAGTCCATCAACAAGTGCACCGGTCTTCCCACTCCACACTGCGTGCTAAAATTTCGCCTAGGCGGAGTAACAAGCCATACGGGGAGCGCACTGGTGAACACTCTTCCCAACACCCGGGTCAGCGCATCAGATGGTCGAGCAATCATCACACCAACATCCAACGCACGTGATGAAATTGCAGCAATTATCGACGCGAATGTCGGCCATCACGCCACGTGCAACGATCCCTGATGAAGAGGAGGGAACCAGGAGTATTCATAGGTATGCGGTAGCATGGCTACTGCATCCTATAAATACCGCAGCCCCTTGTGCAG
>CACRXP010000014.1:1411576-1429879 GCA_902702965.1 Spirometra erinaceieuropaei
GAATTCGAGGAAATTTACTTAAGACCAAAAGTGTCCTATTTAAGCAGTTCCTCCGTGATTATGTTTCTTACAGTGGTCTTTGATCCCGCTGCGACCACTTATCTACAGCACACGTACACCTAAGGGAAAATCAGGTCCTACAGGTTAGCACAGCCAAATCCCCCTCCAGTCTCATCTTGTCTTGTACGAGGTTCTACACCTACTGTAAATGAACAAATGATGTAACGATTGCTTCGGATTTTAGCGCTGTAATCGCCGCCTTTTTACGATCTTCAAATCCGCGTTTTTCTGGCACTTTTTTAAGAATTCGCCTTATCTGGAGCCCGTTGTTTCATCTAAATTCTAGTAAACTTGGTATTTCGCTGGTCTACGCTTGCTCAATTATTTTCTTTTGTTTGTTTCTGTGCGGGATTGTAACTATACCCTACGGAAAAACCGTTTAATTACGACAGGAATTATGGCAGCACCTGGTTGCTTCTTTCCTACAGAAATTTTTCTGACAAAATGTCGTACTTTGCCCTAACCGCTTCTTATTATATTTGGCCGAAAAGGGAGTCTGAAGAATTTTAATTCCATCTTTTTTCAGAGCACAATGCCGTCGCCATCCCGGTTTCGTCGGACTTCATGGAAAGCACTCTACTAAAATAGCCATTCGTCGTACCTTCAGCTTCCTTACGGAATCTCTGGCTGCGCTACCCCAGGCCGCTAACTAGCTACCTTCGCACTTTACCCACAAAGGCAAAATTTACATCCCATGCTGAAGGGTTGCTGAAGGCAGATTTTTTTTACTGTTGTCTCCTTTGTAACTATCCATGAACGTGAAATTATGTATTACTCCTTTGCGCATTCTGCTTCAATTTAGTTCATATTTATAGCTCGGGATTTCCACTTTTGGGCCTAGGTCTAACTACTTGTGACTGTATGTAACTGTCCTTTGTATGTTTGCAATAGGCTACAATAACCGTCTCACACCACGCCTTCTCCCGTTGGACGCGCTTTCCTAATCACTACTAGGTCCTTCTTCCCCGGGTTTGGTTATCTAACCGTCTTGACTCCGAGTTGTCGACTTGCGTAACTTCTGTATCCCCAAGTTACACACTTTTTTCTACCAAACTTTTATAAAACCTTTTTGTAACTTCTGTCTTCAAATAAGGAGAGTGAACAGAAGTTTATTTCAGCGTTTTTCTTCTATTTTAGCGTTTCTACTTACTTTCTATAATTCTTCAGAAATTCCGTTATCTCCTAACCAAGGCGGTCCATAATTAGTCGAATTATAAATAATTTGTTCGTGCGTCTGATGTCTATGGAATTACGGGCGGCCAATGCTGGAGAAAAACCCGCCTTATTTTCCATCGCTTGTTGCTTGCCCAAATTTGACCGCACATCAAAATATCACACCTACGGGGGGACGGAGCCAATTAAATATTCTGAAAAGTGTAGCGCGGCTTACACAAAGCCTCGTAAAAGTCGCAGGTGGTAGAGAAGCAAACGTCCATAAGCAGACAAAAGCATATTTTGAAGTGAGTAGCTAGTCGCTGAGAGGTATGAAGCGGCTTAGCGGAACCCAAAAATCCATAAAACCAGTCTTTTATGGAACACTTTGTTCCTAGCCATATCGGTACCGACAGAGTAGTCCATTCCGAAGAATATTTAAGGGGATTTTCGTATTTGTGCGTGCACCGCGCCAGCTGGTTATGGCCTCTCTGATCTCAACTGTGGGCTGACTCGCTTGCTTTTCGTCCCCCTCGCGGCTGTCGTGGTTGCCGCTGTGTTGGCGAGGGGAAGGTTTACGAGCAGGCCGACAACGGCAGCCACGAGGGGAACGCAAAGCACGCAAGTCCGCCAATGGTTGAGATCAGAGAGGCCATAACCAGCCGACAGCAAACAGGCTAGCCAACGTACGTGCGCTGAGCACGGTTATAGTACGAGGCAAGCGGCAAGGCTGAACAAATCAGGGCCGAGAGTTAGGTGTGCCAATTTAGGTATGATGAAGCGAAGTTTTGACGTGTTCACAGTCGTGACCTAGAAAACCGCAACTGGCGGTGAACCAAGGCTATGAAGATTTTGACCAGAAGGCTGGTGTCACCGAGCATATTTTAAAATCACAGACTACGGGGATTACAAGAATCACCTGCCAGCAGATCCGGTCGAAGAAAGCTTTCGGCCGGAGACAAAAGGACTCAACACAGCTTCATGGGCAGGACATAATAGTTAATCAGCATACCACGACTAGTGTTCTTATTAGCCCTACTCGACCGTGCTCGTTTTTTCACTTACAATTATTTTGAACAAACAGAAGCTAATCGAATGTCTGACAAAATATCCTTGAGGTGTTGTGTGCCCAAAGTTTATGTCGTCTTTTCCGGCAGTCGCACGGAGCACGACTTTCTCAATTTTCTTTAAAGGTTTCGAGTAAAAACCCATTTATACTAAGCCATCAGCAAAACTAGACTTTAGATGTATGTTGTCAGAGGACCTGCAGGTAATCGATCCGATTTTATTGTGGTGTAAGGCCTTCAAAATGCTAGACGTACCGCACTGGAAATTGTCGCATTGGTATTATTGTGTTGGATGTGCCGACTTGCTCTGAGAATATACTCCCACTGCCAATCTAATTCTCCTTCCTCTCTCATGCTCCAGTTGACTGTCCAAGCCTGTCAACCAGTTGGTAGAATTGGTTATGATGGCTGAATCTGCGCAATGTCTGACATCTAAGCCGTGCTAAACGCACATTTGCGGCGGCGGTTATTGGCTTGAGTGAACTTTGCGCTACCTGACAAGCGCCGGCCAGTCCGATCCCCGTTTCGGTCCGGCGCATCAGCTGTGTGCCCTGCCACCTTCAGCACACTTCCGGACTATCCGGTGTCCATTGCTGCATAAGATAGCAACTCTGAGTTCTGTACATCATAATCCAGGCGACCTGGTGATTGTAGCGCCCGGATTGCAGCCGCTACGAATTTCATTGTCTCCGCCACGTACAGAAGCGTTGTCAAAATGACAACCGTATATACCATCAGTTTCGTTTTTAGGTGGATACCATAGTGATTACCAACTGAGTCTCAACTATTACGTTCTTCTACCGGACTTACATTTATTCAAATATGAGATCTGTGCGTCATACAAAATCCAATCGCTGTTCAACTGTAATAAATATTACGGCGCTAACTAGTCTTCCACCTTCTTGCATTAGGGCTTCCTGGGTGGTTGCATTTGAAACCACATATTCGAGACGTCAAAACTTGTTCGTCCAACATTGTCGATCAAATATCGGATTTGACACTAATGACCGTGTGGTCCGCCTCCGAAGGACACAGCCCAGCTGCAGGCAGCCGCATGTACTGAGTGGATCAGTTTGCCGTGTTACGGTTTCGAAAACGGAAGAGGGTGTTGGTAGGGCCGACTCTGTCTTCTGTGTAGGTCCAAAAATGTAGTAATCCGCTGCAATTGTAGCCGCTGATCCCGCGACTGCCTGCGCTATCTCCCAAGTATTGTGATCTGCGCTGTCGTGGTCATTTATTTCACCGAGGGTTTCCAACGTGTCCGCCATCGGTACAGTCGCTAAGGCTGTCATTGTAGTGGTGATGACGCTGAAAATGACAGGAAAATTGTCCCTTAGGTTTGGTGTAAGGAGTTTCATTGAATGACTGCCAGTTTCCTTCAGGACGCAGGGCAAAAGCCTCACCATTTCGTTTTTGATGGCAAGTTCAACTTAAGTTTTTCGTCTCTGTGCTTTTGACGTTTTCACCAGAGGAATATTTATATCTCGCGTCCGTTTCTTTTACCTGGTTTTACTCAGGCGAGTCCTACTGAGAACCATGATTTTAGACTTGAAGTTAGCCAGTTTGCATGCGAGAGAGCCGTCCTTTATGGTCGGTTGGCCAGTCGATTGTTTAATGATGAACGAACGTTTTGGGCTGTCAGAATGGGCAATACCACTTTGACTGACTGTGGGGAAGAAGGGGGTGGGACACTGTGGCTGTTTTTCATGTATTATTTTGGTCGTATATGTTATGTCCACTAACCATGATCGGCCTCTCGATAGCATGCTTTTTTTCAGCACTCCAGGTTTAATTTTCTAGCGAGTTTACGTTCTAATGCCGGAGTCGGTTAGGAAGATTCTTCGAGTTGTTATTTATCCACGTACCTGTGTCTCGCTTCGGCATGACTTGTGGACTGCGTACTCCACATATACAGTCCTTTTATTGTGAAGTATGAATCCTGATCCTTACTGCTCTGGGGATCGATCTAGAGTCCCAGAGGTAGTCACACAAAGATAAGTAGTGTTGGTGGAAAGATTACCGACAAAGACAAGGGAGGCCGAAGTCGCCGTTTCCGGCCTAGCATTCGCGCCAGGAAGCTTTACCTAGGCCCATGTCGACAGCACCTGTACTTAATAATATTCGATGACCAAAGGACGCGGGATTGGGGCTCAGATGCGACGAATTTGGGCTTTGGTAAGACTGGCTGACGGCGGCTAATGAGTCAGAAACTGACATGCTATCTCCACTCTCTCACGGTAATCAACTTCTGACTACTAGTAGCTCGTAGTATGCTGGCTGTCAGTTTGGCGGAGTGATTTTTACATGGACAGTTTACTACTGACTGCTGGGTATGTCTGCATTTGCACCTTGCACTGAGGCTCAGAAAGGTAGTCGTGGTAGTCTGAAATCTCTACTGAATCCTAAAACTTAATTCTGGGAGATTTGCCCAGTTTCAATAGTGTCAGCACTTGAAAAGTATTTAATTAATAGCACGGTTTTCGACAGAAAGAAGACTAGTCCTTAAACTAGTAGTTTACGGATATTATCCGGCGCTGTTAGATAACTTGACAACTCCAGACTACCAAACTGTTTTGGTCGTTAAGCCATTTAATTTAATATGGCAAAAATTCGAGTGGTTCTTTACGGTTTAGGAATCTTATTTGAAAGCTTTACTCAGTCAAGGACGCTTTAGTTGGCATACGACCGTTCGACTGCCGTGTTTGACGATGTCCACCGTGCGCTCCACAGCAACATAGGCAAAGCGCGGTGACTTGCGCGTAAATTAGTTATAGTGCGAGTAGACTCACGCAGCATCTACCGCAATCTTCCCTTCCCACCTGGACCTGGAGTCAAGATATAGTCAGGAAGACCGGAGGTGAGGGAGGGCGCGGGTGGCTGCCACGGCCGGGCCCGTACCTCGGCGTGCCGTCACACCCCCCTAGTACATAACAGACACTTGACCAGGATTGTAATCAACAAGAGCACTGGCAGGGCCGGCAGGGATCCCAGTTGGTGCGACATGGGTCGGCAACTGGGCCTGCCACCGCACTCCGAAGGTTGAAATTTGTTATGGTGCGCATGCCGATAACGGCTGCCAGAATCCAATGGGCCCCCCTGTTGGCTCAGTGCATTTCCCACGTGGGCCGTTTTGGAGGCACAGCTGACATTCAAACACACAAGTAAAAGCATTCTGCGAAGCTATTTGTCTTCTATAAGTAGATAAAATGCTTCCCCACGTTAAATTGGACAACACGTAATATCTAAGATCTACTTGCATTCTCTAACCTGTCGGCCTGCTGATTCGGCTTTACTGGGCTGAATTTCTCAGTTCCAGCCAGAAGGGATAGGTTTGTTATGGATCTACTTGCGCTCTTGTCCATTGCAGTTGCGTAATTTGGACACAGTCCTGCGAGGACGTTCATGCTACTTAAACAACTTATTTAAATTGTCTGAATTTTCCCCAGCGGCGATAATTTCGACTCGCCAATGGATACTAAACTATTTCTAAGTACGAGTTTTGTACTCCAGACTTCCTTTTTTGCAGGTTTTCATCCCATCAGTTCCTCTTAGTGAAAGGGGATAGTCCATGAATGCCTATTTTGACCCTGAAGGTAGCTCTTCTGCAGGAGAAAAGAGTGGCCAGCACTAAAATGGGACAAGAATGACTATTTTTGGTGTATTTATCGGCCTCAGCCAGGCATACTAAAGGCTCAGACCAAAGGCTTTGGGAGTGGAGTGTCAATGTGAATTAGCTCTTTGTCTCCATGGGCGGGCTGGAGAAGTTACAGGTAAATGACCAAATCAATAATTTAGGGCAATTCGGTTGCTACGATGACGACATCTTCGCAGTTGCCACTAGAGAAAGCAATGCAACCACCCTCTTGGACGATGTTAATCAAGCACATTCGTAGACCAGGTTTACGTTGGAGGTGGGAACGGCAGGCTCCTTGCCTTTCCTGGACGTCCTCTCAAACGTAAGAGGAGACCGCAGAATTCAAAGAAGCGTCTATCGGAAAGACACCTTGTCTGCAGTTTCGTACTTCTTCAACAGAAATGTCATCTAGTCTGTTGTTTGGTCCAAAGGGCTAGGAAAGTCTGTTCGGGAGATAACATTAATAAAGAACTTAGAAGAATCCAGGGCCTGCTTCGCGAGAACGGGTATCCTGGAAGATTTATTGTAAGGAATCGTACCGAACGACCTGCAGAACTCATCAAGCCGACGGCGAAAAAGAAAACTCTGTTTCTCAGAGTCCCGTTGTGAGAGAGAAGGACACTATTGCCAATCCCAGACTATGGATATTAGGTCAAAACAGATGCTTTCAAAGAATTAATAATTTAATGCCAAATGGCCTGATAGTCCAACACATGTCACGTGTGTCGCGTTTAGCCGAGTTCCTCCCATCCAGATAAACTGACAGCATGTTCATAAATGGTGGAAAGGTAAGTAAATGCAAGATAGTCTAGTGCCTCGGCGCAGTCCCCTTATCAAGGGGATGCGGCGAGTGACCCCTGGTAAGACACCTTGATCAAGACGTCTCAATGACCTCCCCGGCAGCAAGAGCACAGGTATAATTCTCGACCAACCCCGTCTTACGCGGAGAAGGTAAGGATAGGCCACCAGCTCGGACCACCTCCGTGTGCATTTACGCCTTTACTTGCTCCTGTGGAGCAGGCTATATCGGCACTACGAGTCGGCGCCTATCCATAAAAAGACGAGAACACCCGCAGTCATGACTGAAGAAAGGTAGAATTAGGAACATGCACAGCTCCCCAGGTAAGATAATAGTTGGTAGCCGTGCCCACAGACTCAACAATGGTACCTACTGGCTCGATTTCAGTAGCTGTGCTTGCGTTCTCATTATGCTTCTAAATTCACGCGCACGCTGTATTACCTGTATCAGATTCATTTTAGAGGTTCTATCCTGGGCAGATTTGCACCGGTAACTATGATAATGGGGCTTACCCTATGTCAAATTTCATTAGAAGAGGGAGTTGGCAACCGAGCCCACAGAATCCACAACTGTACCTACTGACTTGATTTCAGTAGTTATGATTACGTTCTCATTATGCTTCTAAATGTGCATGCTTGCTGTATTACCTGTACCAGATTAATTGTGGAGGTACTATCCTGGGCACCGGTAACGATGACAAAGAGGCTTTCCCTACATCAACTTTCATAAAAAGAGGTAGCTCTTGACTGCCTCATTCATTGTAGAGGTACTATCTTGGACGGATTGGCACCGGTAACGATGCCAATGAGGCTTACCCTTTATCAACTTTCATTAGCAGAGGTAGCTTCCGACTGCCTCATTATTTGCGGATTTTCTCTTCCGCCCAAACCAAGTTCTCGCATAAAAGTCTTGCCCGGCTTGCGTTGTGGCGTCCCGCGTGCCGCTGCTTGACTCTCGTGTTCTTCTGTCCATTATGTTGGATGGAGTTGTATCGCGCACACTGAGGAATGACCTTCGGACCAGTTGCCTTCTTCCCATTGGTTGTTCGCCTTCACTTGCTTTTTTTTCCAATCTGAGGCTAGGATGCATTTATTCCACACACCGTTCAAAGTCTCCTTGCTCATTTCCATACCTTCCTTGTATTTTTCACCTTATCTAAATTAGGCTTCCACTTTACCAGGAACGTCAATTCCTAGCATATAATACAATCGCCATTTACCCGTCCACTCAATTCTCCTAACCGTATAGCTCCTTTTACCACCGGTCCCGATTGACAGGCAGCTGGGAGTTTGCGGAGTCAGGAGGGCTACCAACTATCATCTAATCGCTCCCCATTTGCACAAATGGTTGATTCGGGCCATCGTGTAAACCCCAACGAAACCGTCCGTGTGAGTTGCAAGGTAACACTTAACTACCCTAAGCAACTGGGTCGGCAACAACTAGCAACAGCAGAAGCGACTGCCATCAGAATACGGAGGCCGGTCCTGTGCGCGGAAAAGAACCTCTTGCACGCTCCGCGTATGCCGTGGCCAAAGGTTGATTGACTGCCGGCATGTCTTCGCGCCCCCGTCGTCCCCCTTGTGACATGGCTCTGCCTAACCCTCACTGCCTCTTACTGCCTCCCCCTCCCCCTGTTCATACACCCCGCATGTATGAAAACACGAACCGTAATCGATTTCTCTCACAGTTCACACGTTTTGCTTTGTACCTCGTTCTCATATAAGTGTGCAGGCCTGATGAGAATTTATCGAGAGCATGCGTGCGCTCGTCAAATGGCCCTCTGAATTTTTAAATAAACAGGTATTTTATTTGCACTGTTAGCTCACATATGTTTTGCTGGGACTGGAAATGTTTAGTGCCACATGAAAGCCCTGTCCAAAACCTATTCTAATTGCAGGAATTTAAATCTCATGTTATATAAGCTGTATCATTTAAATCTTTTCGCCTTTATCTAACAACGTCTTGTATGATCCCTTCACGAAACAACACTTTACGGGAGTGGGAAAATCAGTCTGCTTCCTCGACATCGTATCCTTATAAATCGACGAAGACTGTTGTTGTATGAATGTAAGAAAGCACAATTATATTTCTGTCTTAGGCAAATAGTCCAGAAACCAATTTTGCGTTCAAAATGTCTTGATTTTCAATGTTTTCCACTGAAGTCGATGACCACACACTAACATCAGCATACATAAAGCGGGTCTGTAACAACAGCAAGGACTTCCATACAGAAAATTCAAGTACCGTTATAGAATCGGACAACACATTAAGGAGGCAAAACCAGAAATCAACTTTATACTCATTGTAACTTTCAGTTGAAAACTTACAGCCGTTGTTACTTTAGCTCAATTGCACTCTAAACTTCGGTAATCTCAGTGTCCTTAAAAATCGATTTGACTGAGTAGGCTTTAATATTTTTCTCTCTACCACCAAAGTTTGCTCTGGTTGAATAGTATACCTGCTGTAACGGTCATTCTGTTGTGTTTGTAACTTTGGTCGAAGAAGTGTGGAAGAATTCCAGCCTCATAAAGTTGCGTAGCATGAAGGTATAAGAATGCTCTCGTCGTAAAGTTTGTTTTTAAATCGACGAAGTGGTTCAATTGCATCCCGAATTTCAAACAAATGATCACTTGAAGTATATCTATTCAGATAAAGAACCGTAAAAGTCACCACTACCGGTCTTGAGAAACAGCTCTCGTCAATATTCCATTCAAAGCGGTTTCTGAATTAAAGAAGTCTGTGTTTTTGCATAGTTTTCAACCCCTGCTGATTTGCTATTGCCAATGGGCGAGAACTTATTTGTTCAGAGTATTAATAGGGCTAAGATGCCTTGATTCGTTCCTGCACGTTTTCAGGCAAAGGCGTTTGAAATAATTTTACGCACGTTCTGGCAGGCTTCAGAATGAAAGCAGGTAGGGAGATATGTGTTCTAGTATTAGTGACCGAGATTGCATTTGCGAAAGGAAGTCCTACTTTGAAAACGACACTGTGATATTACGAAAAGAATTGCGAAATTTCTCGTGAGGTTACTCAGAAGAATACTTTCCGAGCGTAAAATTGCATTTGCTAAATTCACAGCATGACAAAAGATGGTGTAACCTTTCGATATTCCATGCTTGTTAGCTGTATTTACGGGGTTTCAACAACCCAATCCAAATGTTGAAAATTCTTTTCAATGCGCGAACTACTAAATGTCTCACCTTAGTTTGAAGGCCTTGTACTCTCCAAACTATCAGCCTGACGACCTGTAGGTTAAACTAGCCCTAGAACAATTTGAAAGCATTTGTTAACAGGAAAGTCTTTTCTGGGAAACAAACTGAATTTCCTAGGAATTATAGAGCCTACTTAGTGATTATTAATTACTTTGATTTCCCTTTTCTAAAAACCACTGATAGATACAAACGTGACAACAGTACAAGAGACGCCCACAGGAATGAAACGTCAGTGCTCCTAGTGTATTAAATCAGCGTGCTCAGAGGTAGTGCTAAAAAACCCTGTGCAGATTATAAGGCACGAAATATTTAGAACGGAACAAAGTATCGGCGGTCTGCATATTATTTAGCAATGGTCCGGATTAGCGCAGTCCAATGAAAAATGTGTCAACAAGGGTGTGATTTAATTTAGCACGTTTGATTGATGGTTTGCGCAGCTGCATTCTTTTGGCGACCAGTGGTGAATTAGGCAACTTCGATTAACCCCTCAATTTTCAAGTCGATCCTATAGTTCGACCGCCGGTTCCGACGAGGTCTACCGTGTACTACACAGCCAGGTGCAGCACGCATGGTGACTCGCGCGTGAATTACTTTGCAGTGATAGTGGACTTGCGCAATATCTGTCGCACTCTCTCTTCCTCACTCCCCTCCTGCACCCGGTGGCAAGACAGAATCAAGAAGACCGGAGGCGGGGAGGGCGCAGATGGCTGGCACGGCGGGACTCGTACCAAGGCGCGCCACCACATCCCCTGGTCTACAACGTACCCTTGACCAGGACTTTTCATCAACAACAACAACAACAACACTCGGACAGGTGTCAGAAGGACGAGGATGACTGGGCAGCCATGCCCACCACCTGTATAGCCAGTGGGAGAGCAGGCACCTCTACCGGCAGGGAACCAATTGTCAGGGGAGAGCCAGCGTATACCAGGCTGCGATGACCATGGTTTGCTGACATTGGCATAGCACACGCGTTCAGACCTTTTGACTTTGAAGGGTGACACGTGGTCCTGCATTTAGCCTGGGCCGTCACCCTTCAGTGTTGGTTAACCAAACAGCCGTCGACTGAGAGGCACTGCCTAGCGCCTATCCAGTGCCAGTGGCCATAGCATATAAGGTTAACATGAGACGGGCTGCAAACAAATTGCATCCATGATAAATACTCGATTTCAATGATTTCTTGATTTTTGAAGCAGGCACCACCAAGCATCTTCACGACGAAACATTGAATTTCGGATGTTTACTTTTTAGAATCTTGCTGCTCATTCGACTTAATGATGAAGTACTGATAAATGTTTGAAGCGACGCGATACTTGATCTTCTGCTCCCCCAAATGCTCGATTTGGTACTCAATATTTACGCATACTTAGTTAGGTTGAGGTGTTGTTGTATACAAACAAAAAATTGGACTGTAAAACTCAGGTGATGTTTACACAACAGATGGGATTAGTTGTATGGTTTTATGCACATCGGTCAGATAATTGGGAAGGGGATTACAGGGCAATTGACAGCGAAATTAAATTAATGCGCAACCATAGTCGAGCAATGTCATAGATATAGACGTCAGAATGTTTATTCTAAAATGACTCATTGAGTCATTTCGGATGAAAAATGTCTCGAAAAGGATTGAAAGCCGCACCCAGCTGTTACTGGCAAGGGTGCGCTCCAAATCCCTGCGTACGTATTACTCACTGTCCACACAGGAAATATTTTTCATTGCGGGATCGAGCATTTCCCTGCATTTTACCAGTGATTTGTTTTTCAGATCTGCAACCTTCTCTGCAAAAATCGTTTGCATGACACAATTATGCTGCAAAAGCGCTGCCTTATATGCGATCACGGAAACAAGAAGTTTTTTGACCTGACCTTTCGGATTCTAACTTAAGTGAGAATGCGAAACGTCAGGTGAATAAACTTCTTGTCCCAGTGGTTACATCTTTTTCTGAACTGCTTTCCGGAACTCGCCCGTTCTCATCTATCGTCTTCCTTATATCCTGACTCGAACGCATGATTTAACTTTTGTGGCTCATTCAAATGGTAAGGTTTAAGAATAACGTGACCGAGAGTCGGTCTCTATTCAAATAAAGTCTCAGCAAGTCAAAAATTCCTCTGAAAATCTGCCACAGAAAAAACAATTGCAAACATTACTTTCCGGATTAATGGAACTTAGACGAAGCCTAAGGGGTCGGGAAGCGGTATGCATGCATTCTCACGCGACCTACTAATAGAATGTTTATTTTTATAAGCTCAAAGTTTCACCTTACTAGCGAAAATGTAGACAAACGTTGTATTTTTGTGTCTCACTTTATGAAATGAATGCTTTTTCCATAAGGTTTCCGCAAAACGTGTTGGCCAACCCATGACACAAAAATGCCCCACTTATTTAGTTAACACTCTGGACAACATTTACATTCAGCAATTCCAAGAACAGCTTTAAATATAAAAGAAACATTCACGTTTATACTCAATTGGATCCTGTCTTTCACATTAGTATCAGGTACATTTGATGCAATGGAGTCTGCTGACATTCGCAAGTTTTGATTTGTATGAATTAATACCAGACTGTATTAAGCTTTCAAATAATGAATGCCTGCAATTTTCGCCCAATTTTTGAGTGCATCAATTTCGTTTTTATTGTAGAAAAAAAGTATGGACGGGAGCTTCAGTGAGACACTGGGAGCTGTGAGATGATTTCTTATCTAATCTTTAATATTCAACCATGGAGACACCCAGTTACTAAAATAAGCGAAAACATTTAAGCAAAAATGAGGATATGTTGTGCAGAAATGCCAAAAATACATCGCTCAGCTAAATAACTGTTAGAAATTTGTCCCTTTTGACATAGTCTGATATTATTTTAGTGTAAATAGTTTATCGCTTCAACATTAGTTTGTAGTAGGCACTAATGGTAGCTCAATGGCTATTCTTCTGCCGTTAAAGCAAAGTTGCATGAGTTTTCCCTATCTTGGTCGTAAGAAATTTTTGCAGCGTGTCATTACTGAGGTCAAAGGACATTGCAAAGTTTTATGTCCTAAAGTCTCGGTTAGCGTCTTGGAAAAACAAACATAGTTGCTGGCAAACTTTTGTTTCAGTACCCCTTTACTAAAACATTAGGCACAACAAACCATATTATTTTCATGTTTTATATAAGCTGATATTTGTGCAGTTTTATATGTCAATCTACGTTTTTATTCCAGTAGTTTTAGAAACCATAACATTATGCTAAAAATACTTAAATAAAGACATTTCAACCCACGTGTGCGCTAATATTTTCCACGAATTAACTACCATGAAATAAAATAGGAGAGTATTGCCGATAATCCAATATTATGACTTTAAACGACTTTGGAAGTCGCAGACTCATTAAAGTGTCAAAATGATCAAATTTGTGTAAGTAATCGTAAAAGTTAATCCGCTAAACTTTGAGAAGTTGACCTGTCCTCTCAATACCAGTTTCAAAACGTGATTGAAAGACACGGATAAGTAATGAGGATGTTGTTAAAATATTCCACGCATAAATTCTCGCTGGGTCAATTATATTTTCTCGCTAGATGACACCTGAGTTCAGAAAACTTTAGTCCATTCAAATGCCACTCCACCTGGTTTAACACCCACTGCATATGAACATGATAGTTTTTAGGAAAAAAAGGGTAACGTATTTTTTGTCCCGCCTGCAAGTGCTCGATACGATAATCGAAGTATAATAAGCGCACATAAGTTAGGGAGAAATGCTCTGTCTAGCCGCGAATGAGATCGCAGTTGCGGATGTCCAATCAAGTAACAGCTGCGAGGGATAAGTTCCATTCTTATAAAAGCCGTATGAACATTAAAATCACAAATAATTAACTCGGACTTCCCATTGAAGGTAATAAAATTCCTGGCACAGGCTCCGCTCTTTAAAACTTGAAATTTTATTTTGATGTAAAAGACTTGCCATTGGTTCCTCGACAGAACTCGATGTTTTTGTCTGCAAAATATTAGTGTTAAAAACACCTTCAAAACATAAAACTAAAGTCTGAAACTATGGCTCGAAATCTTAAGAGAGGAGTAGATTATCAGTTTATTTATTCTGAAGAAATTGCATGTCATCCTAACTTTCTGTTTCTCCCATCTACAGAGGAAAGTCTCTCAGCAAGCATGAAATGTGCTCTCAGTCTTCTGTGGTTCTTCCTTCATCTGGGTTTTATAAATGCAGGTGTGATGAAGAACCAAGTCCTGGCGGATGCCGCTCTTGAAGCTGCTGAGGATGATGAACACACGGACGTCCCATTCCGCACTTATCGTCGTTCAGTTTTAGATCATGACATTTTTGGCGGAAATCTTAGATGGCGTCGCAAATGGCCCGCTCATCCGCGGTATGCAGAATTAATGAAGCCTTATGTATTCTACTGAAAAATACAAATTCCCATCAAATAAGTGCTTATGTTAAACCTTTTACTATAACTTCCGGGCTATGTTTTAGTCTTCATTTCTCAACAGAACGCTAAAATTATAAGCAAAATCACATGATTAAATTTTTTGAAAAAGCCTTCTCTTGTTCTCTTAACACGTGGATCTAGAAGAAGGGAGAAAACTTATTTAGAAAGTTTAACACAGTAACTCGTGTTAAAGGATGGTTGTTTCTGAGAAGAAATAATTCAGCCGAGAGCTTAGAACAATCATCTGAACTAGGTTGTTTCGGGGAGCTTTTCCATAGTAAATATTCGCTACTCCTATTTTAACGAAGGATTTAGGCATACCGATTTTGATGATCATGGGTTTAGGGGATGCAACAAGTGTTCGACCCACTATTTTGTTTTGAATTAAGAATAACATGTCTCCTGTTATGTGCCCTTAATAGGCGAGCCTCCTCTTGATAGCTAATCTTAGTTAGCAAAGAAGTGGACATTTCCGCTCAATGCGTAACAAGTAGACTGATGTACGTAACCGATGTGCGTAACCTATCTCATGAAATTTTGGCCGAAATTCTGAAATACGTTTTTGATTAGGAAGGATAATTTAAATGGGGTTGTAAAACTGATTATCATGCGGCACGATCCTATAGTATTTTGGACTTGCTGGGACGTCGGCTTTTGAACGCACATCTTTTCGACCTCCTGACTACTTAAGTAGCATACATTTTTCACATGGATTTTCGAAGGTCTTATAAGGGAAAACATGCACAAAAGTACATTTAGTAGATAATCACGCCAACTTCATATTTACATCGATGTCTTTATGAAAATACCATATAAAGTTCATGAAATTTTGCAACTAATGCTGACTATGTTGTATATCTCATGATAAGCTGTGGTAAACAGGCAGGTACGATGCTGTATGAATGGACTTTGGACGGGCTTAAAAATCTCAATATTATAAAGTGATTTAAAACTTATCTATAATCTTTCTTCGAGTATAAAATATGAAGATGGCGTGATTCTTTATCAACCGAGTGAAAGAAAGCATACTTGGCGCATGTTTTCTATAAAATATATTTCCATTTATAAGACCGTCGAAGATCAATGTGAAAAATGCATGCTGCGCAAGAAGTCATTTTTTGCCGGGTGCCGTTTCTACAGGAGGTCGAAAAGACGTGCGTTCAAAAGCCGACATCCCAGCGAGTTCGGAATACTATAGGATTATGCCGTATGATAATCAATTTTACAACCTTATCTAAATAATCCTTCCTAGTAGAAAACGTATTTCAGAATTTCAGCCAACATTTCACGAGATTGATCACGCACTGTACGTGCCTCGCTTAGGCATTATTTAGTATTCTGTAGTTAAACAGCTAGCATAAAATGTCGAAAGTTCTTTTCTACTGAATATTACATCATCTGGGCCTCCGGTTCATAGTTATGAGACAATAAAATAGGTTTCTTTCGCCTACATTCGAGAAATCAGAGAGACTTTATGACGAGAAAAACGCATATTGTCATGCACTTAGCCTTCTATTATTGTCCGATATATATCTGGTTAAACGTATGCGAGATTCTTATTTATTCTAAACGTTATCTTTTACGGTATGCTTACACAATCACAGCTGGTATGTCATTTGTTGATGAGATCCTTATAACCGCTTAACTTGAAAAAAAAACAACAAAAAATAGCGTCAAAATGCTTGCCGAATTCCACACCTGTATAGGAGCGTTAGTGTGTGCATTAAATGAAAATAATTCACATCATCTAAAGGCATCCGCCAGGCCCTGTAACACAACTAAAGTCAGACGTATAATGTCTGTCGAATGGAGACTAAGTCGTTTTGAACAGTGACAAAGCAACATCTTTGCAAAAGAATGGTTTTAAAGTGTCCGTTAAATCAAAACTATCTTCGATAGGGAAAGTAATCGAATTTCTGGCGCTGGTTTTATTCCATCTAATGTTATATATTGAGGTACTATTCCGAGTTATAACAAGTAGAGTCAACCAATAAGCCAATCGTTACCTAGCTGCTAATAAGCCTTCTGATTGAGACAACACTCAGATAAAACAGCGAAAACTCTAAGGCATAAACAGCAGAAACGACAATGTTTATGAGACTGCAAACGCCAATTTGGAAGGATACTTGTCCTTATTTCACTAAAATATGCGGAACAGTCTGAGCGCTGATAAATTAACCCCTTAAAATTTGCCCATCTGTGAATTTTCGGGAAAATCTCAAATAGCACTGGTAAAGTGAGCCTAGTTGTAAGGCAAATCACCATCCGTGGTTTGCATTTTTCATTCAAATGCTACTGAGAACTTGTGCTGAGCCTTAAATCAACTTTGATCGCGCATTATTTTAGAATCTCTTATACCTAGGGCGACTAAGGTAAGAGAGTAAAAAGGTAGTATTGAGAATTTCCAATTGGCATTAAAGTCATTCAGGTGGCCTTGCTTTGGCTTAATATTTGGGGTCATCATAAACAGCTTCACTAGACTCAGTCAATCAGAAACATGTTTACATGTTGTCAGGCAATAATGAGTTGTGCCTGTTAGCATAAAATGGGACAAAAGATCACATCCTGTGGTGACTTGTGAATGCAAGAAGAGCTTAGAGCACTCACGATGTTCAAAGTATGTAGATAAAAAATCAAATAACATGTTTCACGAGGTGAAACGACCAATGTCTTCTATCATATCCGGTAGAGTCTCTGTAGAGCGAGCTACGTTGTATAGGTCGGCTAGAAAGTGCATTGGGAAGAATGGGCTGGCCCTTGTCGACGACAAGACATTGCCCAGCCTTTGGACAGGCCTTTGATTTCCAGAACGAGGAAACCCCGTGTCGACGGAGCAGCAAACAGGCTGAGGGCGGTCGAAAACTGGCACATCCCAACTTCCGTCAACCGCTGTGTAACTTTTCCAGCGGCTCATTAAGCTCCACATGGGCAGTTCAATAAGGAGGAGCGCGAACGGGATGTTAGACCAGACACGATCGTAGTCGAGCCTAAACTTTGGTAGAACACGGGTAGATGCGAACGTCTATAGGAAACAAACGTGAGCGAAAAGCAACCCAAGACGAAGGATATGCACATGAATCGCCGTTGGGTTTGACCTCAGATGAAATCGAACACAGATCAGGCATGAGTGCCGATAACGGGGATCGCCAGCCCGACAGAATTAAAGGCGTCAAGACGAGAATGACAACCACCGATCCTATATTTACGCCGAGATGCGATGGGGATGAGTGAATCAGCGAAATGTGACAACGAAATAGGACAACGTGAACTAGAGAAATGGCTGTGCAGTGCAGGTCTATATACAAAGGCTTCGGTTTTCCCAACCGTAGGTTGTGTAGAGCAAGGAAACATGGTTTGGCTATCTGCGGGTTGAGCCTGTTAACATCTCTTAGGCGATAGTCTGAAGCCATATTTCCGGACGATGCAATGGTCGCGAATTTCATCTTCTTTGGTTTCACTGAATTTGCCATTCTCGTCATGTACACTGCAATATCGACGAAACTGCGAGGACTTTTAAACAATTATTTGCCGCAATCGTAATGCCTGGTAATGAGGAATGTCTGAGCATGTATTCGTGGTGCGGGGTTCACAATGCCATTCGAGCAGTTGTAAAATAAAAAGGGATATATCCGGATCATAACGGAATCTGGCTACTGTGCGCAGTGTAACACCATAAATTCTCACGCATTGAATACTATGTTTAAAAAATTCCAGACAAAGCTCCGAATGTTATTTTGAATGAAATTAATCTTCTTCGTTTTATTAAGGACTCGACGACCACCAAGCCGTGGTGTGGATTACCGATCAAATTAAGCTACTAGATTGCACTGGTTGATTGTCGCTTAAAAGCCTGCAAATATGGAAACATATATCAGCTTAACGTGGCACTCAAAGATGTGGGAGTAATATGGTTGTTTTAGTGAAACTTCCCTAGAAATCTTGCATAATATCTACTAATTTT
>CACRXP010000014.1:1476761-1513459 GCA_902702965.1 Spirometra erinaceieuropaei
CTAGCATACTTATTGAAAGGGAAATGTTCAATGAAAAGCTCGACCATCTGTCTAAATAATCGGCTTCTGAGCTCTAATCAGCAACGATTTTTAATTGAACAATCCTTCGAACCCTGCCACTTGGCATTTCTTACTCCAATCGCTTATAACAATGATTTTACTAATGATTTTATTTAATGCCATTATACGGGCATTGTCAGTGAAGCGTTAAACACAAATCCGGCCATCAGTGAGAAAAAACTCGTGTGGGAAAGGAATAAAAATATAATTGATAGTTTTTGGGGCTTGATGGGTTCAGGAGGAAAAATAATCTGCTGGCGACAAACTTTTGACCGTCAAGAAGGGAGCGGATGCACTGTATCGGATGTTCAGTTCAGTTCAGTTCAGTTTATTGAGGGAAATAGGCGTAAGCCTTTGAGTACCCTATTTGCAACGTATAAAATGTGCGGTGTACAGATAGATGTTCTAGGCTGAAATAGTTCGAACACGCCCATAATGGTGGGACAAAATGAGAAGTAGTTACAGGGAGTGAGCTCGACTTCTCATCGCTCCTGGTCATTTCGGAACATAAATATGTCCAGATTCTTCTTAAAACTTTGTATAGATGGTGACATCACAACATCTGCGGGAAGCTCATTCCATGGTTTGACCACCCGAACCGAGAAGGAGAACTTCCGCACATCCAGCCGTGCCTGCTGAGTGCGCAGTTTTAACGGGTGACCTCGGAGGTTGGTCGTGGTATCAAATTCAAAAAAGTCCTCGAAGGCCAGACTGCAACCCAACCCCTTTACAATGCGGAAGGCTTGCAAGAGATCTCCGCGAAGTCGCCTGTAACTCAAAGGAAAGCGGTTCAGATTTAATGGGCGGGTCACATAAGGAAAGGAGCTTTGACCCCTAACCATCTTCGTGGCTCTCCTCTGGACTCTTTCGAGGCAGTTTTGATCCACAACAGCCCACGGCCTCCAAGCTTGTATGCCGTACTGTAAATGCGGCCGTACGAATGTTCCGAATGTCTTAGAGAAAGCTTCCTCGTCAAAGTCCATAAACGCACGCTTGATGGCGTACAGTACGGACATTGCGGTTTTTGCCACCCTCGAACAGTGGGCGGATGGTTTTAGGGAACTCGTCGTCAGCACACCGAGGTCCCTTTGGGCTTCGACCTCTTGTAGGGCTGCACCGCCCAGAAAGTAGCCTCTCGTGCTGGCGGATCTGGCTGTGTTGCCTAGGCGAAGTATGCTACATTTGGCAACGGTTTGACCACTCCTCCAACCGATTCAGGTTCATCTGCAGTCTGTCTTCATCGGCAGGACCCCGAATTACACTCCATATCTTCATGTCATCCGCAAACATTGCTACTTCACAGTCCAAATCTCTTGCGGCATCGTCCATGTAGATAAGGAACAAAATGGGTCCCAGTGCTGAACCCTGGGGGACACCACTATCGACCATAGTCGGATCTAATTTTCCTTGACCGACGCACACAACCTGGTGTCGACCCACAAGGAAGTTTTCGATCCATTTAAGGAAGTTGCCACGGATCCCTATTTTTTCAGCTTATGTAAGAGCCTTTGGTGTGGCACAGTGTCGAAAGCATTCTGGAACTCGATGAAGGCTATGTGGACCGCGTGCCTGTCGCGAGAGCTTGGGTCCAGCTCTGGAGAGATTGCAGCAGGTTTGTCGTGTAGGATCTTCCTTTTCGGAACCCATGTTGGCATTTCGATAGCAGGCCGTGAACTTCCAGGAATTGCATCAGTTCACACTTTATGATCCTTTCCATAACTTTGCAGAGAATGCATGTCAAGCTTATGGGCCGGTAATTTGTCGTCGCTGCTCTGTTACCTCCTTTGTGTAGCGGAGTAATATGCGCCAGCTTCCAATCGACAGGAAGTGTTCCAGTGTCAAATGACGTTTGAAAGAGCATCGACAAAGGCATCACTGGCAAGTTCCTTCAGAAGCTTGGATGGAATCTCGTCTGGTCCTGGCGACTTCGATTTGTTCAATGCCTCTAATTCTCTTCGGACAATGCCATCTGAGAAGAGTATATCACTGACGCTTGGAGTCGGCAGTTCTTCTGTGGAGGGAGGAAGGAACCTTGCCTCGTTTCTGTAGACTGATAGGAAAAACCGTGAAAAATGCGCAGCTTTATCCTTACTATCAGCGATCTCAACGCCATCAGTAGTCTTTATCAAGGGGATTTGATGCCTGTTCCTTGTAGTTCGTCGGAGGTAGCTGTAGAGCAATTTTGTGTTCTGCGTTGCTTTTTGTAGCAAGTTCTTCTCGAATTCCCGCCGCGTCTGCATTATCAGCTTCCTCAGTTTGTTCCTCTGTCTTGTAGGTGTTGAAGCATTCAGCTTGTCTACTGACGCAGTATTTTCTCCACAATTTGTGCTTCCTGTTGATTTCTTTCTTGAGGTTGCTATTTAGCCACCCAGGGCGTTTGTTCTGTCTTACACTAGTCAGTGAGCAGTGGTTGTTGATGAGTTGCAGAAGGACATTCTTGAACAGCTCCCAGTCATCGTTGGCACTTCCGTAAACAAAGAGCCCCAGTCAAGACCGGATAAGTCTGCCCTCATCTGATTGAAGTCGCCCCGCCAAACATTCCGTCTTTTTTGGTCTGGAGTATGTGAAATGGAGAATAACGAATAATCCCACATAAGCACTACGTGGTCACTTCGGCCAAGAGGCGGCATAGAGGCGATCTCGTCTATGCTGTCTGATGTTTTCGTAAAGACCAGATCCAGGCAGTTTGCCCTTTGTCCTTCACGTGTTCTTGTTGGGAACATTACATGTTGTGTGAGGCACGCATTTAATGTCTTGCTCAACAGGCGGTAATCGAATGCCGATTTTGGACCTGACGCTTGGAGGGTATTCCAGTTTGTTCCTGGTGCGTTGAAGTCGCCCATGATAATGATGTTAGGCCGACTGGAAAATTTCTTCAACTGCTCCAGTAGTTGAGTGTCGGCGATTCGGTCTGTCCTAGGTGGTCGGTAGACAGTGAGGACATCGATACACGGGGAACCGGTAGCCTTGATGGTCAACCAGATAGCTTCCGTACTGCACGCAAACTTGGTGGTGTTATCCGACACTGCCAGACCGTCATTCACATACACAACGATAACACCACCCTGACGATGTTCCCTGTCCCTCCGATAAATTTGGTATACAGGCAAGGCTACTTCGTTATCGCTAATATTCCCGGACAGCCAGGTCTCAGTTACTGCTAAAACATCTGGAGACAGCTCAACAAGGCAAATTTTTAGTTCGTCTAGTTTCGATATGAGGCTTTGGGCATTCGTGTACAAGCACATCAGTTTTGCACCAGCCGAATTTCGTGTTGCATTTGTTACTGCTGTGAGCATTACTCCGTTATCGCGGACGTCGTGTTCTCGAGGCTCTTCCGTTACCTGATTGGTTCCATTTACATGCCTTGTTTCAGTCAGATCACTGGACACAACGGGCTCACTTGTGTTGGCGCCTTGATCAGGTGGTTCAACGAAGGTGTCTGTTTTAGCTGAGTAGCTGTCGTCGTTCGTAGTATTACAGGCTGGTTCCACTGAAACGGCATATATTTCCGAACTACCTTCCCCTTGAAGATAGCCAGATTGTGTTCGCCATCTTTCAGTCTTGATTTTAACTCCAAGACAAGTTCCCGGCGTTTCAACCGTTCCGCTGGTGAATAGTCCGGTTGAAAAAAAACCTGTCTGTGTGTGTTTCTGAGATCTGTTTTTTTAGAGAGGATAAACTTGATTTGCTCTTTGTTCTCCAGCATAATTTTAAGAGGACGAGGTGGTTGTGCTACTGTCCTGTTTTCACTCCTTTTTCCTATCCGGAATGCTTTCAGAACCTTTATTTTCATGTCTGCCGGCAGTAAATGATTTAGCAGACCATGAAAAGACGCAAGGTCCTCTGAGACACGGTTTTCAGGTCTGACTACATTCGATTCTGACAAACCCTGAATAACCAGACATTGCTGGCGAGCATGGCCCTCTTACTCTGTCTTTCCGGGGAATGCGCTGCATGCGGGCGAGGACGATTTACGGAGTCATCGCTTGGACGCACACTTTTACTGTCTACCGACTGTCCCGAGCAACCCATCAGGGCTGGCTGGGACTTCAAAATCCTGTCATGGCGTTTCCCTCCCCCCTCTACCCACGGGTTTATGTCTTCACATTCAGATACGTGCTCTGTAGTGCGCTCGGGGTGGTTACCAGAACAAGAGGGCAACAGTAGACTGGATGACATAGGTATATCGTCTCCAGGCAGAACAGAAATCCCATCACTTACAGCAAGAGGCTTAGGTGAGATGGCTTCCGCGACAGGTAATGTTTTTGCGACATCGCTTAAGACATCGTGCGTGGGAATCGAGTCTCCCTTTATCGGCGGCTTCGATTTCTTTGTCCTGCTGTTACCGGCGTCTGCGGTTTTCGCTGTTAAGTTGCTACTAATATATATGTATATGTATATTTGGAGGGTTAGAGGCAGAGCCTTTGATGACCCTATTTATGTACAGTACTTTCGCAGATTCATAGTCAAAAATAAAATTTCAGGCATTTACAATGTGATCGGGTCACAGCTCAATGGTAATCAAAAGGTAATGCATAAGGTCACTGTAAATTAGTTCGGAGTGATTGTATATGACAGTGTTTTACAAAACTGGGTGTGCGTAGTCATGCTGTAGAAGTCGATTTCTGTCGAAAACAAGGCGGGAAAGATTTCTTTTAAACACCCAGATTGTGTCGGACTCCACCATCTGGCTTGGAAGCGAGTTCCAGGTCGGACCACCCGCTGGCTGAACGAAAATTTTCGACGGTCTAACCGCGTACGCTCATTCCTGACTTTGTAGGCATGGCCGCGTAGTTGGTTTCTACGGGTTAACTCAAAGAAGTCCTCCGCTCCAAATGAGCAACCCTGGCCGCGGACAATCCGGAACGTCCAAAGTAGACTGCAGTATATTTGTCTATAAGAGAGGGGGAATAAGGCAAGCAAATTCAGCCTCTCCTGATAAGGCAAATGCTTAAGAACGTCAACCATCTTTGTCGCTCTGCGTTGCACCTGTTCGATTAAGTCTATATCCTTCCTCATCCATGGTGAAGCTGCTGGCATTCCATACTCCAGATGAGGTCTTACAAAGGCACCAAAAACTCTTTCGAAGAGTTCGGGAGGAAATATTTTAAATGCACGTCTGATCCAGTGTAGAGTACTAGTTGCCTTCTGGACCATCTTCCTACAGTGTTCTGATGGCGATAGATTTGTGGTCGTCCATACACCCAGGTCTCTGTGTTTCTCCACAGCTTCTAACGCCGTCCCGCCAATATAGTATTGGTGTTTGGGAGAGGCATGTTTGAAGATTCCCCCAAAGAGATATTTTTTCGCGTTTTTTGCGTTTTGCTCTTCGTTTTTGTGATTCTAACACTGGACAAGTTCTGGCCGACTACGGTCTCTTTCACGAGCGTCCTTAAATCAGCAAGCTACTTTTCCAGTTGTTCTACTTTGATTTGAATATTTGCGCACTCACCACAAGGCTCGTCTTCGCACCTCACAATTTTTGCGGTATTTACGCTTTTTGCACGCTTTGCTGGTCGTTGGCTGGAGGCGAAGGTAGAGCGAGCACAGTGTCTGGATGCGAAGGATAACTCACCGGACTTATCTTCCAAAGAGGTGCCGTCGCTGGCCGTACTACTTCAGTTAGCTTGCTGAGAATCCATAAACTTCGACGTGAAATAACAGGTATAATTCCGCTTTCGATGTATTAACGAATACGTCGGCTTATATATGATGAATTAAAGTGAGTATTTAAAACTCAATAAGCGAAAAAATACTTAAAATCCGATAAATTTTGTTGAATTTAATCAGAAGCGACTTAGCCCTTTCCAGATCTCGTGGGACTTGAATAACTGCAGACCTTGAAGAATTTTGAGCGATTGGTTTTCTAGGCTGTATACCGCGAATCGGTTGCGTAGCCAGTTGCGTTGTCAGTTGGACCGTGCTGATAAACAAATTGCACTTAATCCAGATTCCTGGCGAATTTCAATGCGTGAAAAAAATATTCCAAAAATGCACAAAGCTAGTCTGAACGTACGGTTCCAGTATCAATGTCAGAGACTGTAACAGTGGAATGGTATCCAAGTCGAAATTGTCCCAGTTGGAGCGCAGAATAATTCCGTCGTGCTTAGTTGGGCTCAGGCTCAGTCGCCGAGTTCTTTCATGAATTTGGGGCTAGTCCAAACACAAACGCCGAAAAACATCTGTCGCTGTTGGCCAAAGAAATTATCCCTGGTGAAACCGGCCATAGTGGTCAGAGACCACAAACGCCATCACTACGGTAGAGTCGATCAGAGGTTTCAGCACCCAAAATTTGTAGGAGCTTTTCACAAACTCTCGACCGTCAAGCAGGGAGGATTTGCACGGTATCGGAGATTATCATACGCCAATTCTTTTCATGAGGTTGGGTATAGACCAGATAGAGGCGCCGAAGAACAGCTGTCGCTGTTGGCCAAAGAAATTGTCCCTATTGAGACCGGCCATAGTGTTCAGAGACCACAAACGCCATCGCTACGGTACAGTCGATCACTTCTCTTCGCAATGAACGCCAGTCGGTCGCAGTTGTCTACCTTTATCTTAGAAAATCTTTTGACAAGGTGCTCCATAGACGTCTTTTGGTAAAATTGGAAGCTCTCGGCATCCGGCCGCCTCTACTTGACTTCATCAGGTCCTGTCTGTCCAACCGACATCAGAGAGTGATGGCCGGTAATAGCTTCTCGGCACCTCACTTGATCACGTGTGGCGTACTACAAGGCACGGTTCTGAGTCGGCTAAACTTCCTTCTCTACATCAATGTTATTTCGACTGTATTCAGAAATTCGTAATCATTTATCTATGCCGATGACCTTAAGTGTGTTTACTCATATTCGAAGGACACCACAAATGTTTGTGTTGAAAAAATTAATGTCGATTTACTACGCTTTAGTACATTGAGTTTAACATGGTAGATAGAGTTTTCTTCATCCAAGTGCGGTTTCATGTCTTTCGGTGCTGCCAGACTTTCTGGTCACATAATTTTTCAGAATAACCCACTCTCAGAATGTCTCAACATAAAGGAACTAGGTCTAAGTTATTCAAATAAGCTTGCTTTATCACCTCATGCAGATAGAATCTCTGCCAAAGCCGTGCAGATATGTGGGTCCATATCACATATTTTTTCCTTCCGGAATTGAGGCTAAGACCTTATAAAACATTTTTTTCCAGTTCTCGAATATTGCTCTCCTTTCTTTGGTTAACTGAACGCCTGTGACCGTAATAAAATCAAAAATGCTCAGAGGGTTTATACCCGGAATCTGTTCTCTCAAGTCTCACCCGCTACTTCTTATACTCAGAGATGTCAGCTGGCGAACATTAACTTTTTGTGGGTTAGAAGAATCGAAGCTGGCCTTTGCTTCCTTCTTCGCATTAAATCTAGCTCCAATCTTCCGCTCAGTGACACTCACACTCCAAGAGATCGGTCTTATGCCACGCGCAACTCCTCCATGGTGATTCCGCCGCCTCTTTGCATTACATCTAAGCGTCCCTCTTTTTGCCTCTAAATATGCCTTCCTTTGGAATAATCGTGCGCCAGATATCAGGTAATCAGTTACGTCATCGATATTCAGATCGAATTAACGTAAACACCTTAAAGGCATGGTTAACGGTCTCATTCCCGAGCACTCAGATTTTTCACTTTGAAAAGCGTCCTCCTGGGGTTAATTGGTACATCAATCAGAAACCTTCATTGATATCCTTACAACCCCCTGTTTTGAATTGGTTACTAAGTCCACTACTATCAATCCCCCCCCCCCATAGAGACGAAGTTTGCGGTTCGTGATGTCATCTCCTCATCTCGACCTCAAGCGGCCTGTCGACGCTCACGGCGAAACCCTCAGAATTCGCCGTCTACAAGTATTTTGCTTGTACCTCCCCTGCCCACTCCTTGACTGGGCTCGAAGCGGACTGTGACCGATCGCGTCTGGGTTCCTCTCGTCTCGCCACTTTGACGCGAATAGTCTCATCCGGCGTATCAATTCTGCCCAAACGATGTCCGTTTTCAATCCCGTATGTAATACCCTTGCAGGTTAGTCCTGTCTGACACGCATACGTATCCATCAAGGCTAACATTTATTTCTGACCTGAAGATGCCCGATTATAATCCCTTATACACCTCTACACGCAAGCCAGCTTTGCCCGCAATTTGATCTTATCACGTGCGACATTTTTTTCGCCTGTAAAGTTAATCCAATCATTTTTGAAATTGTTGTGTGGCGTTTGTTTCACAGCTCACTCATTATTCTTCCTAATGAACTACTGATTTAGAAACTGTGAATTGCATTTCGTGCGGATTTTGTCTACCTTGTGAAAAATCCGTATAACAATTGATTTCTACTTGTTTGATGTGACTCTGATGGGTGGTCAAGAAAAATTATTTATTTATTCATCGTGTTCGGCGCAAGTTGCCAGCAGAAGAAGTCCATTGTGACTACATCGGCCACTTAGACACGGGTGATGTTGTGTACCAACGCGTTTCTTGCAACTGTCGAAAATTTTCTCCAGACAAACCGCCAGCATGTATCAGAGCGAATTGATGTCCCTAACAGAACGCGTCGTTAAACTATTTCGTGTGGGGGAGAAAGCAGCTGACTGGGGATAAAGTTTATGAAAGCAGCGTTGACTATGGCATGAAGTCTCCCTTTTCATTTGTAATTCGGTTCAGATTTGTTCAGCCATTCTTGTCAAGAGAGCAGCCCTGGCTGAGTGCAGCTGCGTCCGCGCTCTGTCCGGCAAATTATCGATCGGTGAAAACTGTCTTTCATTCTAGCCGATTTGACATTTCGTCATCTAAAGCAGAACACACAGTCCGTGCTTTCAAAATGATCAATCTTTTCTAGGCGCTATGCATGGCCAACACGAGGTTTTGTTATTAAGGGTCAGGATAAGCAGTATTATTTGGAAAAAAGTAAACTGTGGCATAGAAACGAACAAGGCGACAAAAGCTGTTACCAACAAAATACTCGCTTATTTTTTTGTTTTTATCCTCATGAAAAGTACCGTAAACGACTTGGATTTGTCCTCATGCGGTCCGCTAGCCAATTGTGCAAAATCGAAGTTCGCCGAATTGATGACACGGCAGAATCAAACCTAGCGCAGTAGAAGCAATTAGTTTCTGGAGGGTGTTCTGGAAAGTGAATGCAGATTGTCAAAGTATCCCTTGCTAAACAAAACGTGACCTGTAGCAACGCCTTAGTAGATGATCACGTAAAAAACACGGCTAAATAACTAGCGGGAAATTAAACACTGCAAATACGTCATGTGACCTATTTGGGAAAGAAAGGGGGAGAGACTTGAGTGCCTCATGTGATGGTACAGTTGGAGAAGAGTGATGATTGTACAGTTGAGGACAAATTACGTGGAGAAAAAGGACTTTAAGTGGGGGGGGGGGTGGAGAAGCAAAAAATAAGGTATGACAGGGGTCATTCGGAGCAGTGTCCAAAACAGCATCTTTGAGGCGATCCACACTCGCGATTCCTTTGCGAGTGCCGTTGTGAGTGCAGAACGTCTTTCCTACTTGAGAAACACCATGGAAATGGCCGTTGTAAGCTAGTCCTACATGCTGGCGTACATGGCTACATCGAAGAAGATTGAAACAAGTTCATTTTGATTATGCTGTCTGCCCATAGTCGATGCGCACGAAGTAACCGAATCCTACCTCAGTCAGTTTTCTGCTTGTCGAGCTCTGACAGTACCTGAGAATTGACAAAGCAACAGGCATTCAATTCAGTCATCAATTCGATTTCCGTGTGCAATACATTTACTTACATAAACATTGTAGTATTGTTTGCAAATATCATCTGAATTTGCAGTTTGTACTAGTTTTCATGTTTAATTCTGGTAGGCTAAAAGATTACTCCAGGTACGTCTGCCTAGTGATGGGCTTAGCCGATTTTCATCTGGCATTCGTTTAACTGATACAGACGGTTAAGGCCTCAACTTAAACGGTAAGGCAGCCATTCAGTTTTGGATATGTTTGCGAGAGTGATGCATAGACTGTATAGTAACCAGTAATCGTATGTTACCATTATACGCGAATACGTCGCCATACACACCTCACATAAAAAGTGGGAGTCCGCAGAGGCAATTGCCAAGGTTCTGTAGCCATGTTGGTGAACGGCACTTTGCAATGGATTCACTAAATGGCATATTCATTTAAAGCCCTTTTGAGTCTGGTCAGAAAAGCTATGGTGTTCTTCTATTTGATGCCATCGATGTGTCATTACTTGTTCATTCGGTATGTTTTAAAGTAAATCTTATAAGGTGTGCAGACACGCAAAGGCAAATAAACCACAGAATTTCCACTGGAATGCCAAATATGCATTCTAATCAGTCAGTTATTTTAGGGAATTTCATCAAAATTCGGCACCGCAGACTGTCCCCAGAGTACGCAAAGCACAGACAATGGCTGGGGGGGTCAAATACGTATTACAAATGCCGTGGCTGGACTGGATTCAGCTTATCGGAGAGTTTTCGGGTTCAATGCACGTTGAGAGAAAGTGAGAGTAGGCAGAATGCTTATGGAGGTTGGAAACGAATTGGTTTTTTTTTCCAAACCACACGTCAAAAAAGTCAGGTTCATTTTTAACCGCGTACAAGGTTCGATTTACAAGTTAATTTTGAACACCTTACAAAACGCTCGTCGCGTTAACCGAATATCGACAGTTTCACGCACAAGCTGTGACATGTCATCCATTACCAGAAGACCCGAAAATCGTGGTTTTATGAAAAGAATCAAAATTAAAAGATGATCGATCTCCTACTACATTAAATAACATTCGACGACAATTGTGTTTCATGATGCGACAGATGATGTCAGATGGAGTCGTAATAATAGTAATTCAGTATATATAAGATAGATAGGCAGAGCCGATTCACAAAAATATACTAAAAGCGTGCATATGCGTAGGCACATATAGGATATATTTGATCAGTTCTCCTCAAGGAAACATGTGGCAATCATATAAGATATTGTCGAGTCATTTATTAAATGTCTGAATTTTTATGTCAGAACAACCGAATAAGGTAGATCTTTCTAATCTGCTATTACCTGATTCAGATAATTTCAGTTTATTTAAGCAAAATTTTGGTTGTTAAACAACTGAACTCCCTTCTTGTTACAACCAAGCAAATTATATTAAAAAACTGAAAATGGAAACTTTAAACACCTACAGACGTTTTCTGAAAAAGAGTCAGACTGACGATTTGTTCCAAATGTTTGAAACATTAACATTACTAAACGTGCTGTACAGTAGTCAGTCTATGCAAAATCGGCGCGATCTCAGTTTCTGAGGAAGACGAATTGAATGCCCACACGCACACTCTACGGACTTCAAGTACTAAGAAAAAACAAACTTTACTGAAAAAAAGACAGTAGTAGTATAACATTCACAAACTGTTAGAACGACACGCTAAGACGATGTTGGCCAGGTGACATTGTGACGTTTAATGGTATACTAGTCTAGCTCGAAGGATGTGGACACGAAATCTGTATGCAGAGCATTCCTGGCCGCACGTTATGCGGAATGTTGGTATCAGGTCGCCTCTTAGCTGTCTGTTACTCGGTGGAAAAAGGCTGAAATTAATTATATTTCACTGAGAGCAAAACCTAACTCGTACACCAAATTCGACGTAGTTTGTCTTCAATTTATATTGGTGACCTCGTTGATTTGTCGTGCGTGCCAGTTCAAAAAATCGTCCTACTTTGTTAATCAGTCTACGCCAGGACGAGTTTAAAGACCGAAATCATGTCCCGTCGGTATTGCCTATGAGAAACAGAGGAGGAAGTTCGAGCCTTTTTGGCCTCTCCTTATAGGTAGGCCTTTCTGCCCCCTGACTAATTTGATCCTCCTTCTTAAACCTACTCCAAGACATGGGCGTCTTGCTTCATCAAAGAGCGCCATGCATGGATGCCATATTCCAAAATCAGCCGAATATATGTTCGAAAAATTCCATCCAAAAGCTTTTCATGAAAGTTAAAGAGGGATCTTCGGATGCCCATAGCCCTCTTTGCTTTTTTGGCGAAGTGAGACGAGGGTTTGAGAGTGGACTTCATCCACATACCTAGGCCCTTTAATCCGTTTACAAGCTCTAGTTCTCAACCTTTGATGAAATAGTGATAGTAAGATGACGAAACTGTCCACCTGGTTAATTATCGCACGATGTCTATCAAGCCCAGTCTTCTTGTCGTCAATTCAAAATCGTCATGGATATTTAGATTTCTCTAAGCACATCATGAGCACACACCATGCTTCTGTAGATAATTTTCCCCGTGTCGTTTGTGTGGCATAATTGCGCCGGTTGTTTGATAACCATTATCGGTAGGGATGACAGTCATCTCGAAGACACAACGGTAGATATGGAGACGGAATTATTTCTGACGACGGTGACTTCCGTTTCGCCTAGCTCACTCTCTCTTTCCCCCCAGAAAACATATGACCTAGATAAATTTGGTAAGGAAATGACACCCAGATCACATTTGAAAAGCATGTGAAATCACATTAAAGTTAAAAAACATGGCGATTGCACCCCAGATGGCACATCGGTCCGCAGAGAGCACAATCAGAAGTCGCTTCAATCGCGTGTTCATTCCACGGTTGAAGAAATTTGACGAGACATTTGAAAGCTTTCATCCGAGGCTTATTATCACATCTCTTGCTGACTAAGGCATCGGTTACCACGTCCTATGCACTGTTGCAATTGAAACCCAATTCTGTTGCAAAGGAAAGCGTGGCCTAGTTACACTAAATTATAAGCATAATTCCCCAGTATAAAGATTCAGACGCTTTCCATGCTCAAAAAATGTAAATAATGGGAAAAGTAGAACAAGGGTTATTCTAAGATCACAGTAAACGTTTTTGAGACACGGCTCCGCTGCAAAGAAAACCAAGTTTATGGGCTGTACAGTCCTGAGTTTCACTTACGACGAGCAAAAAACGAAAAGAAAAACCAGAAAGACATCTGAAAGTAAAAATGTACGCCTAAGACGAAGAGGATTTCCGATCAGGCGACAGATAAGTCATTTGAACGAAGTGCGCGAGTAGTTGACAAATGTCCGTTGTACCGTCGGCGGAAACAGTTCAGAGTGACTACGAAAGAAACCCAAGTTCATTATTGTTTGTGGAGCGACTACGTAAACTGTTGGTCACTGTTTGTTAAGTTATTTGAACGTCGAGGATTCAGACGCCTCTTAAATTCGTCTTAGTGGATCGGAAGAAAAACGCAATAAGTTAACTGGAGTAATATCGGCAGTTTTGTATGCGCGTTTTAGCAAAACCCCTCTGCAAGAACGAGTGGTTAAAGATGGTCCACCAAGAAGCGGCACAAGTTGTGTAGAGGCAGTAATTTAATGTGGATTTGACGTCTGATGTCTTCGCAGCTTTCGCTAACTTCTAGAAAATTATTCGTTTTAAAATTTATAACAGATATTTAATTTCTATGATTCGCATTTTACTTACCTTTTGCGGACTTTAGCAACTAAATTATAGACATTTAGATTATTCTGGTGAAATAGACCTTTTACTGCGCTAGAATTTGTGACCCGAGATTAAAAAGCAGCCCAATTGGTCCTTCTGGCTGATTGTGTTTGCTGGCTGTTTCGGATGGTGATTATTTACTTTTATCCTTTTCTCCGCTTCTCTTTTGTTTTGTTCGAATCGTTCCCCTAGCAACCGAAAACTACGTTTCTTAGATGGGAGCACGCTGCATTGTCCAGCTTTTCGTTATGTGAACACGATTGTCTTAGCACAGTCAGAGCTACTTAAGCCGCTGCAGCCCCGTAAAGTCTCACCCTTCATTTTAGGAGCATTCCGCCAGATCGTAACCCTAGGGATTTAATAGCTTGCTCGATAAGGGGTGTCCGGCATAGCGGGTGAGATATATTCCACCCGTGAGATGGTGCGTGAGTTCGAGGCTGTTCGCACCGGTCCGCAACCGCGCTTTCCGTGGCTGACAACAGCAACAAAATGTTATCGGGGCTGAAGGTTTGGACAACTAACCGATGACATTTTTATGTCACGTACTTATTTTTAGAAGAACTGGTCATGATAACCGTTCGCGTTGTTTACTTATTTTTTAACCCAAACTTCGAAGTAGAGGCCGTTCACACGAAAAACTGCTTCTAATTAACATAAGCTCTTAAGGGCTGCCGTGGTTACTCGAAACAACACAACTTTCGCGATGAACTGTTTTGTCTTCAACACAAAATGCGGCCAAGCTATTCAGAAAGGCCGCACCCTTCTATTAGTTGCGTTTTGTGGCATTTTCAGACAATGAAACGAGAAGGGGTTGCTACCGATGTCCAAGTTACCCCTCCTTTTTATAGACAAGGGCATTCTTTTCAAGCGCATGCTGATAGTCTTATTAAAAAATGATGAAGGCCTCTTATATAGCACAAATTTGCCGTAATGTAAATCTTCTCTATCAAGAAACGAACAAAAGAGTTCCATACATTTTCTAAATTATATCGAATTTAGTGAGCACCAAAAAGAGTATACTACGAGTTGATCCTCCCCTCTTTATCGTGGAGCGAGTCCAACTGGAGTTTCCGGATAGCGTATGCAAAACGTCACAAAAGTAGTTCTGGCTCACATTTGTCCGCTATACTGTTTGCGAATGTGTTGCCTGCTTACTGGCCGGGCAAAACCTCCTGCTTAAAGGCTAAAGACTCTTGATTTTACGTAATAAATCTCAAAGCCGACGCTGTATACCAGCCCTGTGTATACCAGCTCATCTGTGTAGAACCTATCGCAGGCCGAAGATCCTAGTATAATCCGTCGACAGGGGTTTTATTATCGCAATTACCCTGACACCGTGTTTCTTTC
This sequence comes from Spirometra erinaceieuropaei, assembly GCA_902702965.1. NCBI lineage: Eukaryota > Metazoa > Platyhelminthes > Cestoda > Diphyllobothriidea > Diphyllobothriidae > Spirometra > Spirometra erinaceieuropaei. Next base: position 1,491,659 of record CACRXP010000014.1, read on the forward strand.
ATCTTAACCAGAGCTACGAACTGGCTAGGCATCCACTTGGGCGAAAAGAAAGACAAAGCGTACGGATAAGGCTTAGCTGTACAGTTTTTGAAGTTCACTAAAGTTATTGGGAATGCCTGCTAAGTCCGGTCTCACAAACGCTGTTCAGTTAATTTTGAAATTCATTCGTCCCATCCGTCAGATTCATTTTTTCTTAATTCCTGGTGTACCAGGATATAATTGAATCCTACCTGAACTTGCGCCTTCTCGCTGACTGCCTTGATGCCAGGGATAAGGAAAAACCTGCATGTGGTAAGAAAAGCTAATGCTTCGCGTTTCTTAATTTCACGGCATCTTACGAAGTCCTGTAGCAAATAGATGTCCTCAATTCCGCACGATTTCTGAGCCACACTGCCAGTGAACACTTTCAAAGGTGGCAGTGCTTATTGGTAGTAATTTGTCATACATTATTGATTGCGTTCATTTGTGCCTTAAATGCTAGGCCCACAAAGTATTTGCTGCGTTCTTTTTAGAAATTGTTTGCCTTTGGACTTTAGACATATACTTCTCGGTTAGCATTTAGCTTTCTCCAACTGTCTGCCAGTGACATGTCCTGGAAGCGTCCCGCTATCCCAATAGTCTTGAAATTTTCGGCAGAAGTTCACGTGTTCACTGTTGAGATTGCAGGTGATTGACAATGAAAATGGATAGGCTCTCGTAGGACTCACTTTTGACGGATATAATGGCTGCTTACTTATAACGCATCTGATATTGGGCAGTCTTAGACAGGTTAACTTTTCAGCGTATGGTTTGACGTTAACATGCAGGTAGCAGTTCTCGTCTTTTTCTCGTCTTTCCTGTCTGTCATCAGAGATCACGAATACAAGTGCAGGCATGTGGACATAATTTCTGCCTGCCATTCACCATATTTTTAGTACGTGCAGATATGGAGCGTTTTTATGTCATTTTGTGTTTTTACAGCCATCCGCAATCACCTACGCATATTGCTAACGTATGTATCCCATTTCCCGCCCTTTATGAGGGCGGATTTGCAGTTTCCTGGTCGTTGAAAACTTCGAACTTCAATTTAAAGGCTGGTTCACCAATCTGTCCGACGGTGTTACATTTAATTGTTAGTTTTTCCTTCATAGCCGACTTTAAAAATTCTCCAATTACCCTCACGTTTGCGGGTCCCATTTCGCCTTTTGGAGACTAAGACAAAGGAAGCTGCTCTGTTATTTATGGGACTGTCACAGGGAATACTTATCGTCATGGTAGGATTTAAATCTGTCACAATGTTAGACTTTTCGTGCTTCTTTCTTAAGCCTGCGGAATTCAGGACCACTTTTATTGCGGCCTATCAGAACAACTCGCATGACACTATTTCATTCAGGCGGTCCTTTATCCTTTCTTGAAGGGTCCTCTTTGGTCAGCGTGCCCCCAGCCTCGTCACCCCTCTACGAACCCTTCCATCAGCTCCTCGATTTGACCCGGGGTAAGTGTTTTTCTTTGTTCTCTCCGAATTTTCAGCTGGCTCGGATGGTATCAACAGCCGTGCCTCGGAGACGCCGTTTCGATGCTTCAATGTCACCTATGGGCTACTTGACAGAACGACTACGGGTCCTATGTGGGAGATGGTCTCTTTCTCTCTCGCCTGACATGGCTATGTCATTCACGCCGAACTACACCACAAACCACCATTGGGGTAGGGAATGCATTTTGACTCGCCTGCTCTACTGTCACCTGCATTTTTCCCATTTTAATTTATCTGCCGCCTACTTTACAACAAAGATGGTTTGACTTGAAGTTACTTATGTAGGGTGTGATAGAAACGGAACCTTCAGGGGATTGTGATTGTGATCATGAAGTCCACTACCTAAAATGTGTAAGAGCTGTGTACCTGTGTGGCAGTACCTAATCCCGACACGAACGGTTACCGCCGAAACCTCATTGTTTACATTTGGAAGTCGATCTGGAGCAGTTTTATGACGACGTTTTGATCGCCTACATGAGATAACTTTACCGCCAAACTCGTGACACAGATTCAAGCTTCGTTCATTGAAATACGAGCCCTTTTAAGGCGTCGCATAGCGTCCTCTGGTCGTGAACGTCAGCAAGCGCCACACAGACTGTCTGACCTGACCATATCTGCCATTCTCGACTCTTTCAGAAGTATTATACCCTTTACGCCTTAGAATTTTAAGCTGCGCACATGAAGACGAACGTATATTTCCTAGTGGTTTTTTTCGGCAGTCCGTGTTGGGTTGGACATCAGGTTGTGAACTCCTGTTTGTACGCGCACATCAACAAAGCAACCGTTATTTGCAAGTACTAATCATAGAGAAATAAGAACAGCAAGTGGCCGAGAGAACTGTAATTTAAAGTCGTAACGGCAGATTTTGAAAGCCTGATGTTCTGTCGTGGAGTCACCCGTCTACGTTCTGCCTGACGCAGTCAGGGATATTGTCTTTTTCGGCCCCGGCGACTTCTTTGCACCTATTTTTATTTCGCTCTCACTCTAGACCGGAGACCCTTCTACTGGATTGTGAACCGCAGTTGTCACTTGAAAGAAATGAATACAGGCTGCAAGAGATGCTACCCCTGAGACGCTTCCTTGAAAATGAAATCCTCCCAGCGATCCACGCAGAGCTCTTCGATTCCCTCATTGCCTCCCAATCACCTACGACTCCTCCTCCTCCTTGCCTTGCTCATTAAAGTACTCTTCTTTACTAAAGAAAACTTGTATATAATTTCGTCATTTTGCTGCCTCGTTAGTGCACTGTCGTTCGTTGGAGGTGGGACGGGGATTTGGAAGTCTTATACTGTCTCTTCTGTAGCGCGTCTATATATCCCGCACTTGTTATACAGGCGCACATGAATCAACGCCCCTGATCACTTTCGTCGTTTTTTTTCGAGTTATTTTTTGTCTCACGCCGGCCTGCTTGTACTGGACAGTTGTCGGGACCAAGGTCACGTCCCCCAATATTATTTTGCACAGTGTGCTGCTCTCATTTCAGTAGGCATGTAATCTTTAATAATTATCTTGAAAGTTCCCGTATCACTAGAGGTTAACTTCGTCTCTCAGGCGTGCTCATATAGGTTGGATATATCGGATCATTATAACGCGTCAAACGAGACTCATAATACTGATAGAAGTAAGGCACGCCTGTTCCAGGGGGCTTACCTCCCATAACTTTCAGTTTATTGCAGTTTATTTTTTTGAGGACTGTAGGGGAAGCCGTTGGAACTCTGATGTTTTCATGTCGATGTGGCATAGACAGCTGTGAGCGCATCTTGAACAAATTTTACTGCTAAGATGATCTTCACTTAACGTAAGTAGTATTGTTTTTAGGAAAATCGTCTTCGGCAGTTGACCTGGCATTTTGTTCACGCCTCGCGTGTCAAGGGACAAAAAGGGACACACAATCATCCAAGCGTCTCTTGCATAGTTGCAGGCAAGTCACATTCACAACTGATTTCGTGGGGCTCATTGGACACGTGACGTGAAGAATTCAGATCAAAGATGCAGTCCATATATTTTCCTGCGTAGCCGCACTGAGCGGTCACGAAACTAAGGCGAAAGGTGCCACCAAAACACGGCCTGGGCAGTCAGAAGCGGTGGAAGTGTTTCGTTTTTGTATTCAGACGGCCGCCTCAATCAAAGAAATCGGATACTTACCACGAGGACGTCCTTGTCACGTTACGGGACATGCTACTGTGATTGCACTTGGGTGTTTCCTCTGCAACCTTCTCAGACATTCGCCTCGCGATGAACCTCAGATCTGCCACTGGCGCGTGAGGATTATTCACTGTTATACCCTGTTGTCACATGCTCTGCCTTCGAGACTGGGATTTTAAACAGAGGGTCGTGCAGTCCGTAGGCCGGTCGCCAGCCGCCCTATGCTGCACACAGTTTTGCAGTCGTCTAACTGCTGAGATTCCTTTTTTTCAGTTAGCTTGCCATTTTAGCTTTGGAGCAATCAGAAAAGTCGTCGAGATGTTCCCTACTAAACCCTTCTACATGTCTTACATCCTGATTACGCACTTGTTGTTCGCATGCAAGTGGATTAGCTCCCAGAAGGATCGGGTGAAGGCCTCCAAGCAGCTGTGGCATACGAGGAATACCTACTTTACTTATTTAAGTGAGTTATAGTCCGACACAATTATTTCGGTATGGTGTTTCATCGTACAAGGTCGGATTGTCTGTTGTAGACGGTCTAGTGCATTAACTACAATAAACTCGGCTCAGAGAGTTGAGGAGCGATCGTTGTACACACTTAATGTTTGTCCAATTGTTCTGCGTAATTTCGGTTGCTATATGTCAATGCATCAAAGCCTTTCCGCACGTAAAACGAATTTACCAAATATCTATGATTATTTTGCCAATCCCCTATGCATATATAGGCCCCGCCCGTAAAACCCGTGTTACCACCTCTCTCGTCAGATAGGCATCTTTGGCTGGTCATGTGCGTTTGAGGTCCTTCACCCGAACGCTAACCTATTTTCTGTCTGAAGCAGACCTGTCCTTGATGGACATCTGTCGTGACTAAGGTCATATTGTATATGTCCAGAGAACTGTCGCCTCGACACCCAATGTCATTCCAAAGGAACGCTTCCCTGAGATTACTTACTCAGAACACTGCTTCTATTGTAGTAGGCATGTATTTATTACTAATTATCTTGGATGATCTCGCGCCAATAGGGTTTAACTTTGTCTCTCAGACGTGCTGGTACACATCGGTCGTTTGAACGCGTCAAGTGAGGCTCATAGTACTGATATAAGTAAGGCACGACTGCATCAGGGTTTCTGCCTTCTCCAACTTTCGGCTCATTATAGCTTATTTTTGACTCTAATAGGCAAAGCCTTTGGAACCATAATGTTTTCATGCCGGTGTTCTAAGCGCATTCTGGAAAACTTTCCACTGCGATAATGTTATCCACATAATGTAAGTAACATTGTTCTGGAAAAAAATCTGTGTCTGGGGTTGGCGTGGTATTCATTTTACGAAGAAGAATAAGAAAAGACACATAATCATCCAAGCGTCTCTTGAATAGTTGCCGGGAGGTCGCCTTCACAGCTGATTGCGGGGGACCCATTCAGCTCGCTGAGTGATAAATTCCGATCGAGGGTTCTGCCTGAATATTTTCTTGCGTAGCTTTATTGAGTTTCCGCGAAGACAAGGCGACAGGTGCCACCGAAACACGTCCTGGACAGTCAGAAGCGATGGAAGTGTTTCGTTTTGGATCCAGACGGCTGCCTCAATCGAAGAAATCGAATACTGACCAAAAAGACGTCCTTTTCAGGTTATGGGACATGCTACTCTCATTGCACTCTAGTGTTCTCTCTTCAAACTTCGCAGACATTCACCTCGCGACGAGCCCTAGATCTGCCACTGGCGCGTGAGGGTTATTCACGGGTGTCATCCATTAATTCCTTGATATCCCCAAAACGATGTTTTGGGGGCCGCTAACCCGCAGACAAACTAACTTGGCCCCTCCACAGCGCCTCCCTTAGTCTACTGTCCTCATGACATCTAATCCTTCGGGACTCTGTAATATGGAAGTCCATCTGGCACACTCAGATATGAGTATTTTGCCACATTAGTCATCTGTAGCCCTTCTGACTTTGTTGAAAGGCGATGTCTATTGAAGGCCTCTTTTACTGCCTTAATAGATCTGATGCGTTTTTAAACTGCCACAGCGCGTCAAAGCCGGGGGTCGAGGGGGTTGCGGCTTACGGACCGAGTGAGTGATCGCCTGGACTGCAGGCCGGGCCTCAGTGGCCCCTCAGTTTTGCGGCCTTTCAAGCTAGCAAACAGAATGCTAGCGTTATTTAAAGTCTGGTTTGCATGAACCACAACTTGGATGATATGTGTAGAGGCGGGCCTTGTCACGCCAGCAAATGCAATCACGAGCACACACACACACAGCCTCCGTCGTCTTGACTTCGTCTCCCGGTTAGGACGTTGTGAGCATTTTGAATGGGGGTGAGGTGGACGCTGCACAAACCTTCCACGCAGCGCAGCGCTGTGTGTACTCCGTAACTTACCGCTGTCCAATTATCACACACAGGCGCATGTGATGTACTGGACAGTACTTGACTCGCCTCTGGGAAACACAATTCGTATTGGGGTAGGGCGTGGGAGTAAGTGCATCCCCCGTATTGCAGGTGCCACTGCGCTAAATTCCAGAAGGGGGGTAGGATTGAAGTTAGAACAAGAGAGTGTCCCCCTTCCCCCAGAAAGCTGGCGCAAAGACACCCGTGCCGCGGAGGATTCATACATCCATGTCCAATCGAGGAATTAAGCAATGTGGAACTGCCCTTCTCAACATAACCGGCGCAACCCCCCTCCCTCCAGCCCATCCAGCCACAACAGAGAAGCGTGCCGTTCGGGAAGTAGAGCTCAAAACCCTCTGCAAGCACAGTCTCTGAAACGTGAAAGCTAGCACTAGACGAAGGACGGATGTCGGTGTCATACTGGTCGACGCCACTGTTAGTAGATGACTTGCTTGGCTGTTCGCCTGTTGCAAGTCCGTAAGTGCTGTGATGCTTGTAAAGTAAGACAAGGGCAGACTCCAATTAGGCAGCATACAGTACAAAATATATAAAAAATATGTACAGTAGATGCGCAAACTTATGAAATGTTAACTGAAATTATGAGATACGTTTTCGAATCAAAATTGTTGCCTAAATAAAGCTGTTTTTTAGTCACCGTGCAGCAAAATCCCATAATAGTTCGGTTACTTCAGGATACCATCTTTTTGGACGAACTTCTTTTCGGTGGGTCGCACAAAAGTCCATTCGGTAAGAAATGGCTTCTTATTTACCATGAGATTTTCTCATTGATTTCAAGTGCCATCTTAAATTCATATATATTTTACGGAAAACATGCATGAAAATATTTGTCCTTTTTCTACTTTGGTAGGAAATTACGTCTTCTTTAAATTTAATATTTGAAGGAAGGCTATAATTCGGTTTTAAAAAAGTTTTTAATTATGAGACTTTTAAGATCGTGAGATGCCCGTTCATAAAACATCGTGTCTCTGCATTTATTAGTGTTGCTTGTAAAGTTTTCAATATGCCCAAATCCACTGATAAATGTTATGAACACCTATACGGTTTCCTCACAACACAGCAGAGTAATTTATGACTTCTCGTACATGGAACATATAAAGTTTATAGTTTGTAAACCCTGAATGCAAGTGTAACGGCATGTCGGTTTCAAAATCAGCCGAGATTTGGTTCTGCAACCGCACTTGATGGATGTCATATGGTTGACTTACTAAAACAATTTTAATTAACATACCTAACTTAGCCGCTCACTGAACTAGGAGGCGAAAGAAAGCGCAAGCAGGGACCGAAGTGCACGCCGGGGAGCGAGTGAAGATGGCGTGCAAACACCCCTCCGACGCAGCTATTCGCTGGATTGAGAGGATAAGGAGGGCGTAAGCAAAACTGAAGGGCCACTGTGTGAACCGCAGTGCATGGCCACTATACTGGGATCGACGGATTTGCACCAGGTCGGAACAATTTCACAAGCAAGTCTTTTTGGCCACTCGCTGGATTAAGATAATAAAGAGAGTGCAGACAGCGTTCAAAGCAGGCAAACGTTAGCGAGTGTGAACTGGTGCCTGAAGTAACCGAGGCTGACGTATAAGCGCTCCCTCCTCCGTGGCACAGTCACTCACAGGATTAAAGTGGTAAGGAAGATGTAAATACGTAATGTTTGCAAAGTCAGCTTATTTGCACCTACCAAACGTTTTTCTAGAAAACTAACCATATAAAGTCACTCCAGTGGGGTTGCAGTGCCAAACCTGGCCATAATTATTCGGGAATCGGACAAGTTTTTTAAAATCAAATCATACCCTTCAACTATAAAATTTGAAGAAGAGGTGATTTCCTCCCATAAAATATATTTGAAATTTATCAGGACACCGAAAATAAATGAGAAAATCCCATGCTAAATAAGTAGTCATTTTTCACCGAGTGTAATTTTTACAGGCGGCCAATAAGAAGTTCTTTCAAAAAACAGCATCTTGAAGTAACTGAATGACCGTGCGACTATGATGCATGGTGATTAATTAATAATCCCACTAGGCAATCCTTTCAATTTGTAGACGTATTTCAGCATTTCGGCTAACATTTAATGAGTAAGCACATCATCTGTAAGCCAATTTTCACTCCTTGGTGTTAAGTGAATTTTCAAGTCAGATTACTTTTCTAACTCATACAGAGTCGCCGTCTTGCTGGCATACAGTAGGTTTGGTGAATCGTAAAATATGCTGCAATTTACGAAACATTGTTGCTTTCTCGTAAACCGGCACAAATGAATGAGCCAAAACTCCGAATTTCAAATGAACATCTTTAATAATTAAACATATAAAATGAATATTAATAACAATATTATGTTGTTTAAACATCGCAAAATTATTGGAAAGGCAGAAATTCAAAGGACTTTAAAAATGGTTTTCACTGGACAAACTTAAGTTTTGGGTGTAAAGAAGTTTTGTGCATGTAAAACTGAAAATCCGCATTGTTTGCGCTAAAACTATATCATCTATTCTCAGGCTTTGGTCTGGATCTAAAATTTTTCACACTTCGAAGTGCACTCTTGCATTTTCAAATGCATGGATTAGACGCTTTAAAGTCTATCAGGCGCTCATATGCAAAGGTCAAAGGTTTGGGCTAAATTCCACAGTTGACCCTGCAGACAGACCATGACTCGACTCACACAAAACAGACTGAGTACGTTTATCGACAGTAACACATTCAAATCCAACTTCGTCTCAGATCTCTGAATTAGACCTTTGAGTTTACCCTGACAAATCGCCTAGTTCAACCTCTGTGCTGAGAACGGGCCATCATTTCTGGAGATTTTGAACTTTGTGTGAAATATGGCGTCACTAGATGGAAAGGCTCCCTGACCGTACTTGACGCAGCAATGTCTAGACGTAAATATAGCTTATGCATAGTATGTGTTTAAAGTTAGAAAGATTCCTATTTACCCACTTTACATTATGCACTTTTATATAAAACCTTTCTCCCTTCTAGCCTTTTGCTACTCTACCTATTTGATGGTATGCAAATTTTATAGCGAGGGAGAGCGAACTTGCGGAATTAAGTTGAAATGCGCCTGATCTGCTAGGAAAAGTGGAAAAGGTAAGTGCTTATTAGTCGTCACAGAGTTGCGCAGTTAATAGTATAACTTTCTCACTGTCTCCATTTCCTACTCCGTACTGCTGACGTCCGATATGGGAAACAACTGCTTATGCGACAGATAGGATTTTAGTTGCTAAACTCCATTTAACGCTGTGATCATTCCTCAACTTTGACTACCTTTTTCGCCGCCTTGTTTTAGTTAAACAATGACCCCCTGGGGCATGCTCCCGGCCTATCTTCCTTGTGAATGTCCAATTGTTGGTCGCCCTAAATCCCGATAGTTTGTATGCATGTTAGGCATTATAGAAACCTTACACCAATTGCCTTTGCTTCCTATTTTATGAAAATCTTGTCCGGTTAACGTTTTTGCTGTTACAGTGTCCACTGGACAAGCGGATGACAGAGTTATCCAAGAGAGCGCAATACAAACTTGCGCGTGAATTGGGCATTTGCGCGACGGACTTGCACTGAGTCTACCTCACGTCACTTTTTCCTTCCTTCACTGTCTTCTGGTGACAACGAAGAGTTAAGATGACCACTGATGGGCTCGAGGACAAATACTGGCGTTGAAGATAATGGCGTTCTGCCCAAATGAAATGCCGTGAGGACCATACACGGAAGAATTGGGTGTGGGCTGATCTACAGATCTGAGTTTGATCGAGCTGTGCAGTTAGTTGACTACCCTCCAAGACGCGACTGATTGCGTCAGATTGTTTATTATAAAAAATCGATGAGGGAGTGGATTCGTACTAGATTCATCTCACTTTTTTCGGCTTTTTAGCCGACCGATGACGAGGCTGTGCACTAGCTACGCAAAACTGGTCAACACGGATCGGTCCCTCAAGCTGTCAAGAGGATAACTGTATCATAGAGGTCATTGTTTGAAAGGGGACATGGAATCTGGACTGGTGTTTACGCGCAGAGTTGACTTAACCTCTCTACTTGCAGTGCTTCTCCAGGTAGACCTCAATGCCCGAGGCGTTAGAACACTGCTTCCAAAACCTCGGTACCGTTCCCCACTAAGAAGCGCCACTAAAATATGAAAAGATATTTCGCACGAGCTACGACACGGTTGAGGATATTGATGAAGGGAAGCATATTCCATAGGCTCAGCAGTAGCATTCATGATTCCACATTTCCAACAGGCACGATAGTTGGGGCTATTTACCTTCCAAAATGCACCCATTTCCCGATTTCTTTGCCTTTCAGGTCATTTTATTGGACTAGTGCTCCTCCTACCAAGAAACGGCGAGTTGATAAGTTGTCCTTTTGGCCGGGATTCTCTGGCGTTTGTCGGTAGATCTGCTGGCATATTGCAACAGACGCACATTAAGAATCACATTCATGTAATGTTAACTGAGAGTCTGGAATGTGTTTTTTTGTTTAGAAGGGATCGTTTAGGTGTGGTTATAATGTTGTTAGTGATGCAGCATTATCCAAAGGTACTCCAAGCACTCCAGGATGATGCCTTTTGAATCAGCTTCCGTCTGGCCGCCTGCAGTAGCGCACAAAACGACCACCTAATTAATAAGATGTTTTCTATTGTTTCTAGATGACTTTATAAACTTAAAAATCATTCTACAGGAAGCAGACCACATATGTTTTTTAATATTCCCTTCGTAAAAATGCAAGCCACCGTCAACTTTTATTTTAGAGGAAAGTGTGACTTTTCGTCATAAAATGTTTGTAATTATAGGCCTTTTATGCTTGCGATGTCAACATCACATCCGGACGTAAATTAATGCCGCCTACGAAGTATGCAATATAGGTAATATTTATTGCAAAATTTTGTGAACCCTTTGTAAGGTCTTCTGAAAAACATTGAGAAATTTGTCATTTTCTATACACGAAAAGTATGCGGCCTTCGGTTTAGAAATTGTAAATCTAAGTGAAACTCCGAGGTTTAAAATTATTCGGGAGCTAAAAAGTTTTTAAAATAATTAAGCCAATTTTTGCCAGTGAAAACTTATTTATTGCCAAATATTTTGAAGAAAGAATACTTTTGTGCATGCTTCCTACAGAATATGTTAACACTCGTAAAGGCGCCAAAAATCAGTGGAAAATAAGTACATCGCTTAATTGACCAGACAGGGATTTTGTAAGCAACGCGAATGAAGCTCATTCAAAAACCGATATCCTGGTGCGATTGAAATATCTTGGAATTAAGTTGTATTCTGATCAGCATTAATTTTTTACCTAAATAATCGTTTCCCGTCGAAAACACAGTTTTGAGTTTTGTTTTGCAATTCATAAACTAGGACTTCAGGCAATATCAGCTGCCAGCCCTGTTTCGAATTTCCGCAATAATTTGAAGCCACGCTTGAAGCGAACGACTATCATTTAAATTTAACACGCTTAATCAGGCAAAAGAACTGAAGTCGCTTCCCCTCTATCTTTTAAGCACTTGTAGGTTATGTAAGCACAGAGTTGAAGCTTCTGGTTTTACACTTCTAGTACTTTATCGTACAAGTTTTTTTATCTGTTCTGCTGACGTTTACGCATATTGCAAAACTCGGTGCCGATTTAAAAGCCTAAAATCGGTTCAGAACACTTGCGACTATTTTCTTCTTCAACAATTAGCCCCCTGATAATTGAGTTGAATTCTTATGAGTTCACATCTTGCATGGCGATCGTACCTTTTGTGGCATGAGTGTTGACTAAGCCTCTTCTTACTCGGGCTGTCCTTTGTACACACATTTGCACAATCTAGACCGTGGTAATTTTCCAGCTTCATGTAAAGTCACATTTTGCGTAAAGCGACCTACTGAACATTGTCCGAAATTCAGCCAGCCTAGTCTACCTTTAGTAATAGTGGCTGATTGGTATATATAATACCCGTGAGTTCTAAATTTAAACAGAAGCCGCTAGAATACCTCACATTACTACCAACTACAATGTGTAGGAGTGCATTGTTATTCATTTTGGCAACCACCATCCTACCATGCTACTCCATTTTCGGTGGGTTCAAATTTATGCCGATGTATAAGTTTATATTTCCCTTATGAATGCTTATGCTTTATTAGCTGACTGATGCAGTTTACTTAATGAATTCTTCGGAGAGTACCGTAGAGATTGACCAGATGGCGAAATATGAGAAATGCGACATCTCAAATCATGCGCGTACCCACTCAGTTCGTTAAAAAAGTGAAACGAAAAAAGAAGTGTAAGCATCCTGTTTTTCCAACTCGAATCTGTTGTTACCTACGTATGTATGTAGTAAGGATCGGCTACATACAAAGATATAACGACTTATTTGGGGAAAGTTTACGGCATTTGAAACAGAACCCGCTGACTTACATTTGCAGAGCGTTGGGGTTAGTATGAATACACATTCGTTGACACTGAACGACGAATCTGTTGCTTTCTTCATACCGCTGAGTAGTCAGAATCAAACAGACTGTGGGGGATATCGGGCATATTGACTGGTGCGACGTAAAACCACCGTCTGACGCATGCGAGACATATGGCTCGGAACGCTGACTGTTGAAAGGACTCATAACAATCTAGCCTTTTTAGGAGGCAAGCCAATCTGACATGCCGGATGGTAACTTCTCGCCACACAAAAATTCAGTACATTGGTTGTTTCAACTTCAAAATGTTCATTATAATGAAAAGGGCACATACCATCGATGGGCTAACAATTGAAATGTTAGTCGGTATTTTGAAGTCTTTTTTGACTAGGAGGGATAACTTATCCGAATCCCAGAATAGTTCAGTCGCTCCGTGGTGTCTGCCTTTGTATGAGCTTCTTTACGGCCGCCTGAATATTCGCACTCAAGTGATATGAGCATTTCCACCTGCCTTTTATGCCAGCAAAAATCCATCTACAAACATCTTTCTATTTATTTAGTAGTTAATTGCATCCTTAATGAGGTTTCTATTCAAAGAAAGTGCACTTTAAGTTTTAGAAAGCGTTTAATTACGAGATTCTTTAAAATCCCGAATTGTTCAATATGTTTATTAATGCAGTGCATTGCGAATGCGACACGGCTCAAATCTATTGCATTGTTTCACGAGCCCTATACAACTTCTTCTTAGTAGCTTAATTCCTGTTGATCCAACTGTGTTAAACTCGGCGCCTCGGAGGGATTCGAACCCACGCAGTAAGAAGAAGGCTTTAGTACAGCCAGCTTGAGCTACGAGGCCCCCCCGGACGACTCGAGTTTAATCCCATTTGAGTCAAGTTTGCCTGCCCAACCTACCTATGAATTACGTGAGCCTGGTAGTCATCTGGTGGGTTATAGGTGAATTACTTAGGAAATTCTGCTTGGGCAGTCAACTTACTGCATCAGATTTGGTGGATTCCAGACGTTGCAGTAGGTTGGGCGGATAAACTTGACCCAAGTGTGATAAAACTCGCGTCGTCCGGCGGGGCCTTGAAGCTCAAGTGGTTAGAGCGCTGGCTGTACTTAAGCCTTCTCCTTACTGCGTGGGTTCGAATCCCACCGAGGCGCCGAGTTTTTCACAGTTGGGTCAACAGGAATTATTCAAAATCTTCGAAAATACCTATGAATTAGTAGCTTAAACATATTTTTGAATCTCCCTACACCGGAGGTATAGGATATGGCGATTTGAAATGTAGACGCAAGGGCAGCCAAAATTTTTTAGGAGCTTAAAACTTTTTAAAAACAAAAGACGCTCTTTTTTGACCCAAGAAAAGTTAAAAAAAATATCGTGCTACCAAACGGATACAAAAAGGAATACATTTTACAAACGTTTCTTTAAAATACACCTGAGTTTATAGGGCCACACAAATCAATTGGAAATTTTGTATATGATATAAGTAGCCACTTTTTATAGAGTATAGTTTATGCAAGCGGCCGAAAGGAAGCTCATTCAAAAACCGGCATCCTGCGATGACTGCGGGACCTCGCCGCTCGGTAATCTATACCACAACTCCAGCCGTAAATTTTTTTCTAACTGAACACACACCTCAAGAGATAGTTCAACTACTCTAAATGTTATGAGGAGAATTGTGGACAATCGATCCCCCTCACTCTCACATGTATCATTCACCTGTCGGCTTTCCTAGAATTCCGGCAGATTGATAATAAAATTGAGTGCACTGAGTGGTGTGAACTGAAACTTCTGTCACATAAGTGTGCAGTACTAGGTAAGAACAGGTGGATTCAGTGCAACCCGAGTAGTGCATGAGCCGCTGTGAACGACATCTTACCTATCTGAATTTTCTCGAGTTTCAGTTCTGCATAGACAAAGAAAATAAACTTTTACGTGTATATATTACTAACAACGTTTTAGTACCATGTTTATTAAAATTTAGATATTGAATTTACCGTTTTCAATAGGGTTTCCAAAGGCATTGCCTATTACCCTTAAAATATACTGACCTAACCTTACAGGTGAGACCACGTTAGTGGACCAATCTTTATGAGCGCTTAAAACATAGTAAAAAGCAAACTATTTGTCTATCCTGATGCATCAAAGTGTCGTCAAGCCTTCACTTTCGGCATTATTATAACTGACTTAATGACCGACAATGATGTGAACGTCGCAAAGTTAATCCCTGTTCATTGTGGAGCTTGGTTTGCTAATTTGAGTAACGAGGTTTGTTGTTTCTGGCTGTCACACCTAAAAGTGTCTCCTTTCCATGCTGGAAAGCATAACGTCCTTGCTAAGAGAGAATATTTCACATTTCGGCATCTGGAACATGTTTTTTCTTCATTCAAGTCACTGAGTGGCTAAAAGCACCAAGAAACACAGCAACCTGAATCACAGTATGGAATATGTAGAGGTCTTTTGACAATGGTAACTTTCGACGAAGCTGAATAAGTGTGTGTGGCGATAACTATGCATTTATATCTGAAGGCATAGAGTGCTGGTTTTTTTTATAGGAATCGCCGATGAAGGTGTCTGCGATATACGGAAGAAGGTTTACCAGTTCCAACAGAATTACACCGTGCTCAGTTTGCTTGGTCAGCGGACTATTCAGGTACTGACTGTTACCAAAAATTAGAACAAAAGCAATTCGTTCCACTCCTTTCCTTCTTAACATCCAATTTCTACTGCAGTTTTTGCAGATTGATGATGAAGTTTTCTACGTCGACTCACCTAACTGCTGGAATCTACTTACAAATGAATCAATGGGGTGCTCTTCGGAAATTCGTAAGCAGTAGATTTAGAAGGCCTCATTTTGAGGGCTTGTTGAAACATGCATCTACAATTTTTATTTACACAAACCATAACCAGGTGGAATTCTAGTGTTTTTATCTAGAATTTTTCCAAGTTTAATAGACAAAACAACTTCGTTTCTACCATTTGTAGACCAAGTAATATGTACCCGGTTTGTTAGTTGCACATTTTTCTCTAACATGGAATAAGCTTTGCAAAGGCGTCTGAACTACTGTACTTTTATGTACACTTTGGTGCGGAAATTCCGGATAAAGCAATTCACTACAACTCTATCGGGATCGCTGCGTAGCTGATAATGAGTCCTTACTGTACAGTGTATCTAGCAGTCACTCAAAGACTTCATACTTATGAATTGTGGTCCTGTTCTGAGGCCATTGGAATTGGATTCTTTGCAAAATCGCCAGTTCAAACTACAGCACGCCTTCACAATTCTAACTTTTTTTCATGCAGACAGACGCATGTTTCTTTCCGGCCTCTTCTGAGCAGGTTGTATGAAGTTGTCTCTCATAGCGAACATGGATTGAGCTGCAGTGAGTAGGAAGTTCAGTTGGATTTCGCAGGACGAAAGACACTAGACCTCAGGAGGAACTGCCCTCTTCGATCTTATATTTTTCCCTAATTATTTGCCTTATGTGGGAAGCAAGGACAGGGAACCCTAAATATCAAAAGCTGTACGCTCTATCTGCCAGAGCGTAGGAAGAGAAGACGCGATTCCAATTTCCTTTATCTTTCTGTCAGAGATTCAGCTGTTGCCATCTACCAGAAATTTACGAGTTAAGCCCCGACTTTCCTATGCGACTTTCCTTAACAACCTAATGATATGCATATCCAGAACCAGAGCATGTGCCAATTTTCCATTATTAAGTTACTAGAGACGTCTTAAAGGCTCGAAAATCATAAAGTCCCATAAACTGGCTTCCAAACAGTTAAATTATAAAGACGTGTTTCCGGTACTTCTTCGTCAGCCGAGTCAATACATCTTGATAAAAATTGGCTCGTCGCATGTCCCTCCACAAGTCTGGTGCTAAACTTGAGGAATCCAGTGAGTTCCTTTAACACCGAGGGATTTTTGGATTGCTTAATTTGCGCAAATATTACCATGTTATACCTGAAAAGTCAAGTTGACAAACAGGTTTTTTTCGGTAATTCTTCGTCAGGCCAGTCAATACATCCGAAAACACGTGTTTGCCAACCTGACTTTTCATGGGTACCATGGGAATATTTGCGGAAATTAGACAATCCAAAAATCTCTCGGTGTTAAAGGAACTCAGTGGATTCCTCAAGTTTAACATCAGACTTGTGGAGGCACATGCGACGAGCAAATTCTTATCAGGATGTATTGACTGGCCTGACGAAGAATTACCGGAAGCACGTGTTTGCCAACTTGACTTTTCAAGTGCAACATGGGAATATTTGAGGAAACTATAAAGAGTTTGGCAATGTTGTTAATCTTCCACTAAATGCTTATGCAGTAAACAAGTACTTAGGTTGCACGATATACCACACCTGACGGTATAGATACAAGCTGAAAGCCATGGCAGTATTTTGCCGATATTCGGCTCCTGAATGACATGACTGCGAGAGGTATGACTTATCACTGAATTCCCCAGCGATCCGCCTGCACATTTTTAGTAGATAATTCACTTTCAAAATTATGCGTTTTGCCATATGGAACGTCTTGGTTAAAAACATTATTCCCTGCGTATATTTACTATACTGATTTCGCAGCGAGAAAAAAAATTAATTTCACGTTTAAAAATTATTACTAAAGAGTATTAGCAGCAACGAAGTTCGGTTAGTCATACAGCTTGACGGAATTGTAGTCGATATAATGTAAATATCGGATTCTGATATTAGATATTTTTGCTGAAATATTTCCAAAGGACTTTTACGAGATAATCTTTTCGTAAATAACTTGTAGAAGGTGGGTTCGAGAAGATGAAAGTCGAACTTCCCCATCTTTACCGATTCAAAGAACTAAAAGCGTTTTGGAGGGCTGGTGACAGTGTGGAGGGCATTACATTCCAGACTCATTCAAAACCGCGTGATAGCCGCGGTAAGCTGTACCTTCCTCTTTTCACACTTCAAACGAACTCGGTGCCTATACGCTCACGAAACATTTCGAATTGTGCTTTTTTTGCGAGTTTTGCTTCCACGCTAATTACCTTGGCTTAAAGGAGAGACTGATTTCAGTGGATCTTTATAGTCTTATTTTAAGTTTTTATTGTTTTCGCTGTTTTAAACTCGGATGATCATTTTACTTAGGTCACAGAGTTGGATTTCTTCCCATTGAGAGGCGCCCGTGGGCTTCTATGTTTGTGTCATAAACATTGAAAATACCATGACAGAACTTGCAAATAACAGGTTTCAAAAAGAAGCATGCCCATTAATATCCCCGTTTCCTATTTTTAAGTGCTTACAACTACGGTTTCAAGTACGAAACGAGGAAATGACTTGAGTTAAAAAATAAGATAAAATTTTAATTATTTACGACAGGACATCACAGTTTTTTTACAAGAACCGCAATCCATTGTTAAGCATGAACACGTTTGAACGTACGATATTCACGGTGGGTTTCAAAGAAGCCCACTTGGGAACGTACATCCCATGGATAAAAATTAGGTCGAGAGCGTTAGAGCGTTGGTATCGAAGCTTCGCTTGAGTCAACTTCTGTATTTTTAAAACAGAACTTGAATCATGTATCGATACCTTATGTTTCTCAATTCGCAGAATTTTTCAGTCCTTCTAAACTTTTTTTATTTGTGACATCTAAGTGATGCAAGATATCTTTCGGATTTCGGTTTGTATTTGAAGTACCCCATATTTCCTACATATGCTTTGTTCCAGATGTAGATATTTTCCTGTTTGGACGTTCAACAATAAACGAACACTGTGTAACTGCGAATGAACACCTTTTGCGATGGCGTGCTAAAGAAAATAAGCACATATCTCCTCTGGTAAGCAAACACTATCTTTTATCGAATTTTACTTTTAGTCTTTGAAGGGTTGACTTGTTAACCTTTGTATCATCTCAAGGTGGTCATTATTATTATTTTTGGCAGCAATGGACTAGTAATTTCATGTTGTTTTACTTGGCCATGCATGCAGCAGAAATCTTTACCTTACAAATTATGGAAATAAGTCAGATTTGGGGTAATAGCAGGATTGTTCGAGTTGGCAATGAAAACTTTTATATTGGCAGACAATTATAAATTATTTGGGATTCAGTGCAAATCCGGTAAACCCGTAAGAAGGCTGATAGAAATCTCTATTTTAAAACTCATTTATCCTAAATAGCCAATAAACCTTAATAGTTTTACGTAAGCTTATTACCGTTACGTTTTAAACGGTCTTTGCTTTCGTGTTTTTCATTACAGATTGATTGCTGGCTAAATGGCAGAAGAATCTGCGTTACCTATGAGCACCAGGGAAATTTCAGTCTATGCAGTAAGTCTTAATCATGAATGAGCTAGGAGGAAGTATCCAAATTTTAATCTTCCTTTAAAGCTATTTGTAAAATGGAGCTCCTCTTGCTGTCGAATTTCGACCCGCAACGGCAAATGGGCTTCATATATTTATGTATATACATAGATATTGCAAAAATATTTTGATAATCAATTATACGCCTTTTAACACTGTCACACTTGCTGTTAAGCATTTTATATGCCTTTGGTACATTAATTTCAAATTTACTACAGCAAAATTAGGCCTTGTCTATATACATGCATAAGATAATGCTTCCCAAAGTATGCCTGGTTTGGCTGGGATCACAAAAGTCAGTGCACACTAGGATAGAAATTCCAAATAGTCTTAAACATTCCCTTTAGTTTATCTCAACAAGACGTTCATCATGTATGTCGCATAAATGCATTAAACGTGTATGAGGTTGTAGTAGAAAAGTAGGTCACACACCGTGACGCTGACATACATAGGACGAAAACGACTTAAATAAACAGCCAACAACCTGGCAAAATCAGTAAATACGTCTTCTCTAGCCTTTTCTTCATATTCTTTTTTGTACAGATGTTTCAAAAGTCTTAATTATATCGAGCCAAATATGAAAATCTCGGCATCTCGGTGGAATCCAAACCCGCGAAAGTAAATAGAAGGCTTTAGTACGGCCAACGCTCTACCCACCTGAGCTAGAAGGCCCCGCCGCACGAAGCGAGTTAAATTAAATTTGAGTCAAGTAACCCCCCGCCACCCAAATAAAGCACTCCCCTTATTGAAGTGGATTCAAATTCAACCAAGGCGCCGAGTTTTTCACATTTGGTTCAATAGGTTTTTTTCAAAAACCTACCAAACCATCAATGAAAAGTCTTCATTTTCGAAAAGAATTTTACCTACTTCAAACTCTTTCTCTGCTTCGAAAATAAAATACAAAATATTTGGGACAGATGTTACTTAAATCACTGTGCTCTAAGACAATTTCATTAGAGATTTCAACAAATCTTGACACTTTAAAAAAGAACCAGGAAGTAAAATAAAAGGGTAGCACTTTTTGGTAAAATGTTTTACAATGCACATTCGTCTATGGATTTAAAACCGAATTTTGCATTTTAACATTATTCGAACATCCAAAAATTACTCCACACTTTTCTGAAGATATTTCTAAAACAGGGGCTACTTAGGCGTCTATCGCAGATCGCTGAAAGGGACTACAAAGTACTGAATACAAGAAGTGAAGTGCGTTTAGGTAGCCTGTCTACTGCGCACGAAATATCAAACTAATCCGCCGTATTTTTCTTTATCTAATACCAATATGGACACTCTTATGAATAACGAAGTATTAACTTATCACTGTTCGTGCAAATGGGAGTTTTCCTGCCACATTTGGTCTTAGGATTTGCGGAAATGTCTACAGATTTTGAGTTGCTCGCATTTCCATCTTCCTATCATCTTCAGACTACACCAAACACGGTCAGGCTTCCGAAATCATCATCAAGGCGCATAAAATGAAGAACTTGGTGGATAATTTTGTCTGCAAGATAAACGGCAAAACCTCTCATTCGCAGACAATTTATTGGAATGGTAGGTGTCGGCGCACCAGTTTGCGTACACAACACCTGTTTTTTTACTTTCGTATGCTATAGGATGGTGAGTTTAGAGCCAACATTAACGTGTAAGGAATGACAATTAGACTGTTTAGAGCAATGGCGATGGTTTTTAAGATAAAATTTACAATCGGCTTGATCAGCAACCTAGGAATCCAGCTTCACTATCTACATTTCTAAGCAAGGCTGTTGTGTGCCCATAAATGTGATTGAGTTTCCGTAAGTTAGGAAATACTATTTAATACAATCGCCTAGCATGGATCGTCGGGTGATGACTGAGGACGATAACTGAAGATTGTAACAGAAAAAAACTGGTTCATGGGAGTCAGTCTTAAGGGTCTGACATTTTGCGGTGACCGGATCGTATGGGGTACCAACTGGTCCCTTTCACAGGGAAAATGATTGAAAAGGCCTGCATGCTAATTTGATTGTCCTGAGAGGCTTCATTAGGTGCCCGAGCACATTTGCTATGCAAACCCTGCGCTGCAGTGACTATCATCCTAAGGGTTTAGCGTGAGTCTAGATCTGATCTAATTGCAGATTATTGTTTATGCCTGCAGTGCGCACTGGTTTTGTTATTGGAAGTCGATGACATTCCAAAAATGCTTCAATAGGTTTAATTCATTTTTCTATCAAAGGTCTGTTTTGGGGCACATCGTCTTAGGTAGTGCCTGGATAGGGCAATGTACGGGATGGATGTATCGCAGGGATCTGGTGTACTGGCTGTTCTATAGTGGAGCAACTACAACTTAGTCTCTCTTGAAAATTGACTGGAATAAAACAAGACATTTTGGGGTCCTACACAGTGCAAGGATCAATTTGCGACTGGTAGTTTGATTGTGGCACACAGCTGGGTAAAAATAAAGTAATTGGCCAAAAAGGGCTGTACAACACCAACGCTTCTTAAAAACGTGTCGACATCAGTGGCAGAATGAGATGTTTGTTCTTTCGACAAACAACTTCGCTCTTAATATTAAAAAGCCCCATTCTTCAAGGTGCGCCTACCGCATTCGATCGGTTATTTTCTCATGTTTAACCGTCAAGTTAGAATACGCCTTTGTCAAAAACGAAAACAATTTCGAGAACTCCGGGAAAAAGAACTGATTAAATGCTCCATTTTTCTGTGGATAAGTTGAAACAACTAGGAGCGGCTGACTGGTGTGAATCGGGAGTTCGGGCTAGGTATTTAACTTAGATATATTCCAGTGCAAATTTGTTTCTGCGCGTTATCAACCAAATGTGGACCGCACATCTTAAGATCACTGCAAAACGTCACGCTAGAAAAGGTAATTATAGCACATTGGGTGAAAAAAAATCATTAATTTTTCTTAATGTGCATAAATAAGGCGCTAAATCCACATTTATCTACTACAACTGCATGGTCTTGTACTGCAATCGCCAGATTTTAAGTCATTAAAACACATTTTATGCAAGTAAGGCAAAGTAACTGTGGCATTT
>CACRXP010000014.1:1527266-1616978 GCA_902702965.1 Spirometra erinaceieuropaei
CCCTCTCGAACTCTAGTTGGAAACATTACGTGTTGTGTGAGAAGCAGGTTGTCGGAGGTACGCAGTAGCTGCTGGTCAAATGCTGCTTCAGAGCAGTCGGCTGAGGCCGAGCTCCAGTCGATGTGAGGTGCATTAAAATCTCCAACGATGAGAGTGGTCGGCCGCGTTGAAAATAATCTGAGCTCCTCCAGCAGTTGGGCATCAGCGTCAGGGTCATTTCTCGGGGGGCGATATACTGTCAAGATATCGAGACTTTGAGAGCCCGGTGCCCTTATGGTTAGCCATAATGCTTCGCTACTACAAGTCAGTTGGGCAGTTTTTTCTGAAACGTGCAAGCCGTTCTTAACAAATGTTATTATGCCTCCACCCCTTCTGTTTTCTCTGTCTCGGCGGAACAGTTGAAATCCAGGGAGCATGAGCTCTCTATCATCAACCTGTTCGGACAACCATGTTTCTGTTATTGAGATAACATCTGGATGGAGGTCGTAGGTATGGATACGGAGTTCGTCCAGTTTAGAAAGTACACTTTGCGCGTTGGTATACATGAATATGAGTTTCGAGTTCATGCGAGATTTGTTTTCAAACCCGACACGGGCTACTGGGGTAGCTGTGCAGTCATTCGGATCGGCTTGGTCCAGAGGGGAGCGGAATGTCGTTTGACAATCCGGTCTTTGTAGATTGTCAAGTTTTTCTCTCCGTTGGTTTGCCGTGTTCTCAATTCTAGGACAAGTTCGCGTCGTTTCATTCTCTCGGTAGGTGAGTAGTCCGGCTGAAAAAACACTTCTTTATGGGAATGCTTCAATCGAAAACGCCTGGAAAGTATTAGTTTCGCCTGCTCATTGCTACCAAGGACGATTTTTAGGGGTCGTGGTCGCGTCTTCGGAGCGGCATTTGTACGGCTACCAAGACGAAACGCCTTTAGGACTGTGACATCTTCTGTTGGTTGCAGCATTTCATTGAGGAGTTTCTGGAATTGCTCTAAGTCAGCAGCGATTCGTTCCCTGGGAGAACTGGCGGAGGACTCTGCGAGGCCCTGAATTATGACACAGTGGTCCTTGTTAAGCATTCCTCTGTTTTCTGCGATTTGGACGTCGTTGACTGGCCTTATTGCCTCGTCGAAGTGGACTGGAGAAGAGGAAGGGGCTGCCATATTGGTATTTATGTCCCCGTGAAGTTCGTCCGCGGATCCTGTTAACGCATCGTGAATAGTTGCACACTGGGATCTATCAACAATACCTCCCATCAGAGGGCTCTGTGGAGAGCTTGAACCCCATGAACTAGAGGCTTCCTCAGCTCGGTTCTTGACTCTGTTGACATGGGAATTCGCGGTGGCAGCTAATTCTACCCTGGGTCCATAGCCATATGTCTTTGCGCTAACTGATAATCCTTCTAAGTTAGGCTCAGGAAATGAGAACACTGTTTGGGAATTATTAAGATTGGGCGTCATCTGCCCCATTACTTCCACTTCTTCCGTTGGCACATTTACATTCGTTTCATTTTCCAACCGCTTTTCGGGTAAGGCTAATATACTCTCTTTCGTATTCTGGCGACTTTTCCCTGTGGTGTTAAGTGTCGTCTTCTTCCGCTCATTCTTTTTTTCATCGGAAGCCACGACTTGATTACTAATAGTAGTTGTCTTATTCACCCCATAATTGCTTTCTGGGGATTCCTTACGCTGGATGGCTCTCGCTCTACTCCGAGTTAGCCTCTGCGTAGATAACACCGGGCGGTCCTCTGAAGGAACGGTCTTGTGTATAAGTTCCTTCAGATTTCTTACTTCTTCCTCTAGTTGATGCATCTTGTAGGCTATCGTTTGACAACCATTACATGAATATCCTACCAGATCCTGCAGTGACGAATTAATAAAGCTTTTAACTGAGCTGTCCAGCCGTTCGTCGGTGGTGTAGGGGTTAGCGGAGCGAGCCCCAAGTTTTGAGGTCCCCGGTTCAAATCCCAAGTGCGCGTTACTTTGGAACACTAGTGCAGACTCCAACATTCTGGATAAATTTTCTATATACACAAAGAGCGTAGACTTAAGTATGAAGGAAAAGCCTTTATGACGATCTTTCGGTAGATAGTAACTTCATTAGCTGAATGGGAAGGTATGGTCGAGAAGCTTCCGAGAGCAAAAATTTAGACAAGTACTTTGAGGCGATGATGAAACAATGTCTAATAGTAGAAAAGCGACTCAGCGTTTGTAGAAACTTTGGATAAATTGTTCTTCGGATAAACCGACTTTCTGGGCTTGCAAGTATGAGAAACGAGGAACGCCGAAATCGGAGTTCTGGGAATGTGCTGCAGGAGACTAGTTGGGAGGAAGATATTTATGAGTCGAATTCAAGTCTAAATTCCGGCAAGCTCTAAGAGCGTACAGTAAGTCCAAATCTCGAAGTAACTAAATTCCTCGGAGAGCGAACATTTGAAACCAAATTCGAAACGCGCGCGGTTTGTGTTCCTGAACAAAATAAGATATAATTTATCCGCATTTCCCTGATTTTCTCGATATTGAAATTTGATTTTTTTCTTTTTGTACGAAAGTTTATTGAAAAATTTCTTCCTTTTATTAATCTTCTTAAACAGAGTAATAAGGTGAAACAAAGAATTTCGACCCGAAATCTTTAATAGCGTAGGAATATGCTTGAATATCAGGAATCCTCCGATTTCGCCCAAATTCTGCCCGTCTTCTTACTAATATACAGATCCGTATCAAACTTTCCTTCAGCAAACGACCTTTTTTTCCTTATTTCAACTAAATAAACACAAATAACAACACCAAAAATACGCTACATTTTCCACTATAATTTTGACCTCCGCATTTCATGAGTTAGCACAGGTACTGTACTTGTCGGCTTAAACTGGTATGGAAGGCGCAAGAAGGTGATATTTGTAAAGTCAGCATACTCGCATATACTGAAAATTTTTTGAGCATTAGATCCTTTACGCAGTCCTTTTCCCATTCTGTTTTATCCATAAGGCACGATATTTCAGAGTATATTTGGGCATATACGACTTTTGTTTTAGGTTGCTTTTCTTTAACCTTAACCTTGTCGTTAACATTCAAAGTCATAATTGATAGCTTGAACATGACAAATCTCTCGTTTTAATCGAATAATGAAGTCATATTCGCAACAAGCATCCTCCATGTTTGCAAGCGACAGATGATACGATGAGCCCGCACGAATTAAGTGCTCTAACACCGTCAATGATACGTATGAGTTAGGATAATTTTTGTTTCCCATTCTTTTTTAGACTATTTCCCTCACAGTGAAAGGACACACCGACATCATTGACAGCCGTTCTTCAGAGCTTTAAGCATGCAACTGAAAATACGTTGATTTTCTTGTTCTTCTGAAGAAAGCTACCGATCTGTCTATGCTGAATAACACTGGAAATATAAAGTGGTTTCTTTACGGTCGGCGAGAGATTTTGGTTTTCTATCTACGAAAGGTTGTTCAAATTGTAGCAGCCTTCTTGGAGTGACTTTGTTACGCAAATCTGAATCTCCTCATTTCGAATCTAGCTTTTAAGACGCGTTTAGCTAAAACAAAACGACTAACTTTAAACAACAACATCTGTGTCATTCTAATGTGTTGTGAAGGGATGACGTGCGAGGAAAGAGTTCATGTCGAAAATTTAAGCTACCTGACTGATACCTTGACAAGTGGATGGGGAAAAGTCAAACGTTGCAGTGGATATTCAAGTCAGCTCCCAATATTTCTGATCGACATGTGCTTGCATGTCAGTGGCATTAACGGGGTACCTGTTTTTGAGACCGTGAATACTTTGCAGAATCCAGTCAACGCACCTGTAACCTGTCAACCAATTCGACAGTGGACATCGAAAGACCCTTTTCTAAGTCAGGAAAAAAAGGGCCTTAAGATCTGGCTGGCCGTCCTTTACCTCTTCTGATTTTCATCCATTCTTCAGCCGTCTGAACCAGTTAGGTCTACAAGACTGACGCATCTTATGGGGCAATCGTGTAGTTGGGCCACCACAAGGCCGACGGGCCATCCTCAGAGACCTTCATAATGCTCATCCTGGTACAGTTAGAATGAGAGCTCTGTCTTGATAACGTGGCCAGGTATGGGAGGAGAAGGAGGAGGGAAGATCGCGGTAGATTCTGCGCAAGTCCACAGCCACTTTGAACTAACCTAGACGCAAGTCATCTTCCCTGCTTCCGCGCTGCTGCGGGTCACTCGGTTAAGACGATCAAACTGTCGTGCTACTAAGTGAAGCCTCTAAACGCGACACAAGATTCCTTCTTTCATTACGCGAACAACGACGTATTATTGTTCTGCCGTCTGAAAAGACATATTTTGAGATACAGTTTGGTGCACAGACAATTAATCCTGCTTCACGGTCATTCACTTTATTTCACTAAGTCAGTGGGATCTTTTTTATGGTCATCGCGGCAAAACGCGACAGTAGGGGCGTCCCCTTATCCACAGCGGGTGGTTATGCGCCAAATTCCCGAAAGGTGAACATATCCTTTTCCTTAAATTAAACGTAACAGTAACCTTAGTCTTACCATTAACAGGACAGAGAGAGTAATTACAATGCTACCTTGACGAATATTGAGTAGAAATCATAAAGACGAACCCCCAAACTGGATATGATGATAAGAACGCCGCGACGACGTAGTAATCGCAGGTGGCTTTGCGTTTGGTCCCAGGAAAGTTAAATATTCCCGTGTCCCAATCCTCACACCGCCCCTTATTCTTGGCAGAAACCTTAACTGAAGCCCAACCCTTGTCCTTCTCCTCCTCCGAACATTTAGCTCAAATCCACCTGTACCAGGGGGTTTCACGTTTCTGTGCGTCGAGTTTAAACAAACAATCCCTTTTCGTAAAATTTATTTTTCTCTAAACCCGAGATGAGCGGCGCTTGTTATATGGTTCTTTTTAGTATTGTCGCTCTTCAGTCTAATAAAAGCGAAGAGCCAAGTCCAAGGAAACAGTCCTGATGGAGGGGACACGATCGCTGAGACAAGACCTTTATTAGCCTGGCGTTTCGGGTTCCTGCTTTAATCATTTCTGCTGGTTTGAGGACGCATTTTCGACTCGAAAACGCATTAAGAATATTGGTTAACATTTCATGATTGAACACACTTTCACTAAAACATTCTAAGGAGCAAAAATCTCTCCTTAAATGTAAATTGAATCAAGTCGGGCGTCCGTGCATTCTAACTGTGGGAAAAACCTCCTAGAAAATATGTTTTAATCTATAGACGGTTAAGTGGATGTCACGTGAGCCAATGAAAATACAGCATCGTAGCTAGCCTGTTTAGTAGCTGTGATAAATAACAAGCAAATCCATGTTGACAACAAAGAAAAACGTTAACTTGATATCTAACATTAATATATCTATCGATCAATGAAGCAACCGATTAAATTATGCCTTTTATTGGCTGTATCTGGCGTCTGTCTGTCTGGCTATGCAACTGCCAAAATAAATGATATCCGTGGTGTTGTGTAAAATGAAAGTGATCGAATAAAATTAAATTTTTGATTCAAAAATTCCTCTTTAAAAGTTTTGGAAGTAAACAAGACAGTAACAAAATTTTATCCTGCAAAAAACGTTTTAGCAAGGAAAAGAAACACTTCACCGTTTTATATTTAACCCTGTCCAAATTAATATGTCTAACAAGAAAACGCGATTTGCACCGAGCTATAAATTCAAATATGTCTGGATCCCTGACCTCATTTGCAAAAACGCTGGCAATAACACGGGACTGTCCAAGTTTAGAATTCCAAGGAAACTGTAAGGAATAGAAACAACAATAATAATTCAATTCTGTAAAGGTTAATTAATACTTTTTACGCAGACCTACCAGCGCATGGCTACTACCCACTTAGATACACTTATTTATTATATCTAAAACCAATTATTTGGCCAGAGTATATGCGTCCGGTGTCGTCTGCAGCTATCGGTCGGGAATAACGCTATCCTATTATCGAATGTTGCGTTCTAATTTGTCATGCCGGCTGGAGAGCTAGAATGAAAGTTTCATTGTAAAATTAAAAACTTTTAAATATGATAATTAAAACTGAAAGATTAATAAAGCGCAAAATTGTAAGATCTTTCTTTGCCCTTCTTTGACCCCTATATCCACAGTGTCGCCTTTATTTATATTATATTTACATCCAATGATGTATATACTTGTTGTTGAACAAAACACGACGCATGACACGCATAACTGCGTTTTCACATATTCTAAAACTTAAAATGTATATAGTACACCAAACCAAAAACTGTGCCCTGTTTGTGAAAATACAAACCTGTTTTCCTTATGACTTTTGTCTGCGTTTCTGTGCCGTTTAGCACACAGGTGTATTCTTCTTTGTTAAGCTTCTTAAGCTTCGCGCGGTAGGCAAATATGACCAGCTGACCATACTTGTAGAGAACTGAAAGTGAAAATCTCTTATTAAATGAACTTGTATTTAAACAAAGCTCTCGGCTTTAATTTCAAAACCATGCAGGTGTTTAGCACTGTTCAATGTAGACGAAATTCCGAATTCCATGTGTGGGCAGAAGAAAAGATGAGAGTTAGCCGAGCATCAGAAGCGTCACAGCCACCAAGATAATAGCCCACGCCGCAGCTTTAATTAGGCTGAGCAACGTATTTGGTAGTATGCCCATAACGCAAGTAAAGATGTCCGCTATTTTTTGGTACATGAGGCCTTGCGTCGCAGGCAGCAAAGGCCATCTCACATTTCTTCCATCACGGAGGGGCAATCGATTTTGTTATATTTCAATACTGCGTGCTAAACGGATATTAAGTGCAAATTTATACTAGTAGTATAGTTCCCAAGACCACAGCAATGTGTGACTTATAAACTACGTTTGTCAGTACTTTATTCCCTGGTTTACAAACTCCTAGTCCACGATCTTTCTAGGCAACGCCAAACAAATAAATATTGTCCTACTTGATTTGACTGTACATCCATTCAAAGCAATTATCCTAACGCCTTCAGGGTGATTTTTACTTACATGCAAGAGAATTTCCGAAACAGTTATACATTTTCAGTGACACTATATCCTAAGCATGTTGCGACGCCATTTACACAGGTTTTGCAAATTTTAGACTGTTGAGAACGACAATGGTCGCGGCAGTGTTATTTTTCACCGCCATACACTCATTTGCATCCGTTTGACATTAACAAGTTTCAAAAGCGCATTTTTCTGCTTTTGTTATTGTAATTACCATACACCTCCGTCCCCATTTAATAACTTACATTTCCTAAACTCCGTTAGATCAGATCATGGTGAAACAAACACAAGGTCACCATTTTGATCTCGTTGAAGTTTAAAAATATCGTCGTATTCACAGTAGAAAATGTTTAGTGCAAACACACACACATGTTAATAGTAAACAGCAAATCTGCATTGACATTTCGATGATGGGTTCGTTTTTGTCGGATGTTTTATAGTTACAATGATTGCCCTTACAATCTGAAACTCTAATTTCATCTTAAATGTTAACAAAACTGATCGTCAGTGTAAACAAACAAATCACACCTAGTATCTCACATTCAAATAACTTAAAATGGCTCGTTATTTTTTTCAAAAACAAACTGAGTTTTGGTCGCAATCAGCGACAGCCAGCTTCTTCTTAAGTTTAAATTAAATAGTTTAATTTGCACTGTTATAAGCCACTCACCACAAGGCTTTGTGTAGACACCCTTACCGCCGCAGATGTCTCCATTCCACGTTCCGCACTTCAACTAATGATAATAAAAGTTTTCAAAACATTAAGTGCATCCAAACGTGTTGTACATCTCTAAAGCTAGATGAAAATACAACATTAAAAGGACAAAGAACGTAGAAGAACGCAGACATACCTTTGTTATGTTTTTTTGACCCACATCCATTATCCAGTATAGCATGAACTCGTGACGGTTGATGCTTTGATCGAACTCGTGATAGAGGAAGGTTCCTACAAAGCACGAGGCAGACAACCTCAAATAGACGTTTTCACATAATTAATTTACAACGGCCGAATTAAGCAATTTGGTCAGATTCAGAATACAGTCATCTGAGCGTTTCCATTTCCACCATGGTGAATACTTGTCATAATTGTAAAGTACCAGGCCACACGAAACTGAAACAAATATGTGTATTAACTATTGTAGAGCATCGCGAAGCCGCCAACGGCCTTCGTAGATGTGGTGGGATTGTTTTGTGGAAAATGCGCACAATTTAAATACCGCTTCAAGCCGACGATACAGTTTGGATTAATCCAAATCTATCGCATTTTTTGATTTTTGGTGAACAGTTAAAAAGAAGGAGGTTAACTTTTACAAGATAGGTGGCCAAAACGAAATTGTCAAGAGTTAACCTAAGTGACAATTACAAAGTCGGCGTTTTTATTAAACCAAAAGTAGTCTTGCAATCAGTTTGAAATTTTGTTGTCTGGTACCAGGGGTGGTTTTACAAAACACCAACAGATATTGAGCAACCAACGTCAAACTTACGATGTTTCGAAAAAGGCAGTCTTTCCGAAATATTAATCAGTAAGTTTTGAAGAAGGTCCTTTATTTATCAAAAGCCTAAAGAAATGTGTTAAATTACGCGGCAGCCAATATAAAAAGCCCAACCAAAGGGTATTTTGTTTTAAAAAATTAGATGACGTACCAGTATTACTTGAGACTAGAAATAGTTGATTTTGTTGGAACGCATTTAATTACGCTTGTAATGAAACCTTAAATTAAAATCATTGTTTCGTTTACAAAGGCCTTTTAAGTACAACCGATAGTCAGGCGCCATGTTTAAACTTTAAACGCATGACGATAAAAGCCAATATATACCTATGTTTTATGCAAGTTTAGGCATTATATTACAATAACGATTACAAACTGCATCAGGCGAACAAAATAATAAAGTCTTAGACTATTATTTTAGAAAAATTAAAAATTTTCCCTGCGCGCCTCCCATTTCTAAGGCACAAGCAAGTTCGAAAAGCGCTAGAGACTCTTACAGTCCATAAGCAGTTCCAGAATGTTTGTCCAAAATATGAAGTGACTCAGAATGCCCACACTTTAACGGGTGTTCAAGTTATTAAAGCGGTTTTGATAAATTGTTTACCAATCAGTTAACCTCTTTTGAGATACAATTAAACGACTATTACTTACCGAACATTTGTTCCTCCGTCATCTTATTCATGAACTGTTGGCCATGACAATAACCCTTCATTTTTATTTCATCCCCCATCTGAAGAATACAGACGAAAAACTAGTAATAAAAGAGAGATTAAGAAAAAGAGCACTTTAAAAACTAAATGAATGAAAGCCGCTTTTGGAACTTTAGAAGAGGCGTTTGCTGTATTCAGTAAATTAAAAGGGAAAATAATTGTTGTCTGTCTAAGCATATTTAAGTGAAGATTAAGGAAATTTTCAAGTACTGCGGCCTGACAGAATGCCAATAAAGCATCAATGTGAGCGTCTGTGATAATGATTTTTGACCAATAAGCCGGTAAACCTGGAACAGCGACTTCAACTTGGCCGTGTATGTACTACTGTGCTTTTATTTGTACGTACGATATCTGTCATATCACAGTTATGCTAAAATGCTGTTCTAACTAATTTACTGAGCACAATGTGTGCGTAAAATGCAATTAAGGAAATCAACCACAGTACATAAGGTGAGTTATACAAGAGAATAATGGGAAATAACAACCAACCCAAGGGTATACGTTCCAGGAGCAGTGATCTCCGATAAACAAATATTCTGGAAAAAAGTATCATATTTATTTTAGGTAAAACAGTGTTTAAAAGGCAAACGTTTTTATGATTATATTTTAGCCTAGTCTTTGCTGCTATATGGTATTCGGCGCAAACATTTGTTATGATCTATAGATTTCTTGGTAACTTATGACGCAAAGTTTAAATTCGGCTGTTTGCACTTGTGGAACACTTCACCTCATCACTTTTTATAATGACACTGGAGAATATGTCTTAACATATCCAAGCAGTTGTGTCTAAAGTATTCCTTAAATGAAAGTTGGATTGATTTTCGAATCCATTGTGAATGAAAACGTTCTTGCAACACATTTCTACGTAATACTTGAGCATACTACTTTAAGTCTCTTGCAGAGTTAAACTTGGTAATTTACGCCAAAAGTAACCGTCAAATGGAAAACTATTAAAAGCGACAAAATAGTGAAAACCTGTATACAGAGGCAATACCAGTATTTATTACACCTGTGTATATCGTGCTCAATCAACCGCTGAGATTTTCATAAAGTCAAAAGTTTGCAATATGTTGTTTATACAGTAGTCGAAATTAATGATTAAGCAAAATAGCTAACAGTTTTTCATGAGCGATTTTTGCTAGGAATTTAATGCCGCGACCCGTCATACGGCAATCCTGCCTTTCTTTAGTTCTAATAGGTAAACGGTCGTAAATCACGTAGACCATTTTTAAAATGTGAGTAGGTAGGCTCTAAACTCGGGGTGTTAAATACTCCTGAAAATGTATAAACAAGATCAACTGCCAAATATTGAATAACTTAGGCGTTTACTTTCGAAAATAATTTAAAATTACCAGAGCCATGTTCGTCATCATTATCTTCCTCATTACCGAATCCGAATTCGCTTCCATATGAAGGCTTGGAATCTTCTAATACTCTGTACGGGAATAAACCTATAGTGAGAGAAAACATGTAAAATGGCAGATATTTGTGCAGTTCTCGCCACCTTCAACATACGTACCCAAATCTTGTTTTGTTTACAAGCAAACATTCAAATAAATGAAGCATGTAACTACTTTTCACCCCGTTGACAGTACATGTACCGGTTTAATATCGAATGGATCAATTTAAATTAGCATACAAATGCCAGTTTTTATTCAAAAGCTGAAATTAAGAGTCATTCGGCATCATAAAAAATATCTTAAATTTACATTTAAACTTTTTTAAATCGGTGTTCGTTTTAATCTAAAGTCTCGCTATTGGCATGTGGCTCCATAACAATAACTCATATATGTACCGGTGTATAAGCTTGGGGATATAAAAGGGCCTATTCAGGTAGATTTATTATATTCCCTTGCTTTGGAGACCTTGATCAACTCGCCATTACCCAAACACTCTAGCTTAAAAATGGAGAAACACCTCAACCAACGCGCAGAACTGGACATATGTAGCTTCTTCGGCGTTCTGGCGGATGACTGAGGAATTTGGAAACTGCCGCTGTCATCACTTATCGCGACGATGGACGACAGTAGATGGTGTTACGACCCACCGTCACTATACAAAACATTTGGACCAACTTGCCGGAGTTGGCGCAGTTTTGGACAGCGCAGATACTTCGGGAAAAACCAGCGAACTACTTTGAACTTGAAGGACAGGGCATATAGCTGCTCCACAGGAGTGAAGTGACGTCCACCGCGAAATCGTGATTCACACAAGGGAAACCCAGTCGCACCAAAAAGGTCGACAAGGCAAAATGTTTCTCGCAAGTTGACAACCGCGCAATCTGTAAGCCATTAAGTCCAAAGCGCTATATCCTCTCTCCACCATTTTAAGTGCGGAGAATTTGCCTAGGTAGTGTATTTAGCCACACGGGGAATGAGCAGCCTAATACTGATTCAGTCTGTCATTTTAGATGCGGGGATTTTTAAGATATTTACGAAGTTGCTGAAGAAGAAGCTACTATCGCCCAAAAACGACCACATGTATTTTGACGCGGGAACCGACAACAATGCTAGATATAAGATTGCAATTCGACTACAACTTACTAATACTCTTTGATCTGATTACGTCTGGAATGTTGGATAGGAATGTAAATCAGAACATTAAACGAATACAAATTTTTGTCCCCGATAGAAGATTCTGACACTTCTGTCTGGCGTACACATTTCGTATAGCAATAGGAAACAAAAAGTAAAAAAATTGCCCCTCGCCTTTAATATGCATTGGTTTTCCCAAAATGAACAATGGACGCTAGGACGAAAAACCAGACGCAGTACTTTTGGTGACAAAAACTCAGATCAAAATTTTAAAACAACTTAAACATAGTGAATTATTTCTCTCAACCTGTGCGCTCAAGAAAGCGTCCTTTTCTCTCGCATAAAATTTGTCAACGTAATTTTATTGTGTGAAATGTTTATAAATTTGAGGTAAATGTAGTGTCGCGATATAATCGGGCCATTTCCTATGCTATAACTTGCTCGAGACTTCATTTGCAAATTTATGCAGGTTTTTCTTTGAACCGAGATGAGCATACATTGATATTCATTTTTGTTCTAATGTTACCTGGGAGAATCACACTGCCCACGCACGGGTTATTTTTTTAGAGAATAGATGTTATATCGAATTTTAAAGGTCACGCTACCACATCTATGCGATGTTATATCCTAAAGTATAAAAATAAGCCAAACAGGTATGAGGTCTTTTGTGAATTTGAAAATTCTATGAGTAAACACCAAATTAACTAGTACCAAATAGATAGTTCGAATTTAAAACACATAAAACATTAATTTTCGTGTTGTCTAATATCTTCCTATACGTAATTTAAAGATGGTACAAGCAAAACATTAGCCGTTTCTGCAAAATATCAATATAACGTTTCTTGTCCATGCGTTGATGGTCATCGAATGGGCCCTCGAAAGTCAGCAAAAGGGCTCTTGAAAAAAAAGAGTATAAAATCTGTTTCCACGAGCAATCGGCTGAGAACACTGAGAATCATAAAGTATTTAGCGACATTTTAGGGCCGATCTGAAACGTAGCGTAAAATAAGAATAAAGAAAAACGCAAGATAATTTGACGAAAAAGTCCTCTTTAGATACGCAAAATGGCATGTTTACGATTACATCTCCACGTGCAGTATAGAGATGACTGTTATTCGTATTACTTAACAGATTACTATCCGGTTTTGATCTCTGATTTTTTGCTCTTATTTTAAACTTGTTGAGAAGGTGGGCAAACAATATTTTCCCATTATATCATAGCTGTGGGGATAAAAATAAAACTTAATCTAAAGCACACCTTGCCAGTGGATTGATTTGGAAATTGACCAACGACCATCTTTGGTACAGAGAATGTTGTCAATATTCTTCTCCGAGCGATAAAATTTCAGGTGAACTTTTAACGTCTCGAAGTATTGCACGAGATCTATTAACAGAAAAATTAGGTTGAACGGCACAGTCGTCAATGAGAAGTATGAAAATTAGGTACGTCGACTATCTTGTTATTGGGTATATATATTTATATGAAATGTAATTTGCCACGTGAGCCAAAAGAAAGATTTACATTATATTTTGGTTTTTCTTTAATAAAACCCTTTAATATAGTTCAAGATGACGTTAATAGAATTATTTTATATTTCGCCGGTTATAATTTTCCTTTGACATGCATTATCTCAAGCAAATATAAGTCATTCATTACAGGCATAGAACGTAGCTTGCAATGAGCACCCACCGCAATCTCCGTGCGGCATACTAGTTGGCTGTCTTGTGCAAACTCTATATCCATTTCTCCAGCAGGTAATCTGTAAGAGAATACAAAAAAATGTTTTAGTCAATTTCAAAAAACTACGGAAAACAGTGCAATGACTGACCGATCTCTTGAAATGTTGGCTGAAATTTAGAAATCCCTTCTCGATTGGGAAGGATTACTTGGGCGCTGTTGTGGTGCCGACTATCTTGCAGCAAAATCTTATAACATTTCGGACTTGCTGGGATGTTGGCTGTTGAGTGAATTGCTTTTAAATCTGCTGCAGAAACCATACTTGGAAAAAATGACTCCATAATTAGCATGCATTTTTCACACTTATTTTAGATGGTCATTCAAATTCGAATATATTTTATAGAAACCTCAAACAAAAAATGCTTTCTTTATCGTTTGATAGAGAGTCACGCCATATTTTTTTAAAATCTTAGTATGCTCCTTTGTCGACTACAGAATTTAAAAAAAACGTAATTCACTATCAAGCGGCTGAATGAAAGCATATTTTGTCCGTGGTTTCTATAAGATATATTTGAATTTGCAAGACCATCGAAAATCAATGGAAAAAATGCATTTTATATAAGGTGCCATTTTTTTACAGGGCATGATATCCGCAGAAGATTGAAAAACAGTGCATTTAAAAGCCAACATCCCGGCAAGTTCAGAAGTGTATAGGATTACTCCTCAAGATAATCAGCATTACAACCGCGCCTGTGCAATATTTTCTGATAGAGAACGCATTTCAGAATTTCAGTCAATCTTTCATGATTTCGGTCGCTCACTGTATAAAGACTCTAAACCTAGTGAAAACAGAAAACAGAATGCGTTAGACAACAGCCTTCTGTTTAGCAGGGTCTGAAGTTTGCATTATTGCTGGAATCAAACATCTTTTGTAGTGAATAACCACGCCCATACGGTTAAAAGTCAACGGTTCGGTCGTTGCGGCCGACGTTGTCCATCGTGTGCTCCACAGCAGAATGAGAGCAGGGATGGCGACCTGCGAGTGAATTAGTTTGCAGCAATGGTGGACTTGCGCAGCGTCCGCTGCACTTCCCTCGCCTCCCTCACCTGGATTCAGTGTTAAGACAGAGGATCGTCAGTCCTACGCTCCATGCGAATCCAGCCTCATAAAGAGTTTGACACGCCAGGTCAACACGTCGCTGCTGGCACTGGTGAACTCAGATGCAATAGCACCAATCGACCGACGCATGGCGAGAGCGCACAAAACGGCCCTGACCCGATTCTACGGTCTTCCAAAAGTGCACCAAGAACGCGCTCCTCCCAGGCTGATCGTCTCGCTAAAATGCATTCCAACCTACGGACTGTCAAAGTGGCTGCTTAGACGTCTCAAGTTTCTGACCTTCGATTCGAACTCCACAGTCAGCATGTCCACACAATTTTTGGGGAAACTTAAAGGACTAAGTCTCCTGCCAAGCGAATCACGGTATCCTTTGATGTCTCATTCCTTTTTAATTCCATCCCACAGGACATGGCAGTAAAGACCATCGAACTACTCCTATGAGAGAGATACCCCGAAACGAAGAACCGCCCCGAACACATCTAAATCATCCAAACCCTGAAGTCCTGTCTCACTATGTACTTTACGTTCGACGGAGCAGTCTTCGAGCGGGTGACGGGCACACCGATGAGTTCGCCGATTTCGGGACTCATAGCCAAAGTAGTCCTACAACAGGTGCAGTCGCTGATTTTCCGATACCACAGATAGAAATCTCGGGCCCATTGTACGAGAGCTGGTCCTTTCTGTTAACTACCGTCACAATGTCATTCGTCCGGGCATTCAATATACGATGGAAGAAGAAGAAAACAATCAGTTGGCCTTTCTGGGTGTCCTTCTCTGCCACAAAGATTTTGGTGCCTTAAAAGTCAAAGTGTTCAGAGAGGCGACAAATACGACACAAATACTGAACTTTAACAGTAATCAGCCGATCGTGTATAACATATTAAGAGGACATGATTCGCTATCAAATGAGTGAAAGAAAGATTACTTTTGTTCACGTTTTTCATAAAATATATTTTAATTTGTAAGACCGTCGAAAATGAATGTGAAAAATACATGTTAATTAAGTAGTCACTTTTTACCGAGTACAGTTTCTACAGGAGATGGAAAAGAAGTGCATTTGAAAGCTGACATCCTGCCCAGTCCGAAATATTATAAGGTAATGCCGCGGGATAATCAACATTACAAATCCACCTTAGTACTCTATTCTAATCGAAAACGCATTTCAGAATTTTGGACAACATTTCATGAGATCGGTCACTCACCGTACGATCAGCTGGCGACTGGCGTGATTCATCGGCACTTATTAAGCATTCTAGCTCTTCATTTGCGGGGGGTTAAGCAGATTACGAATACCACGAGGGAAAGACGATCCGAGTTAGAATAGGCAGACGAAGGGGTTGCATGTCGCCTTCCCGTGGGCCATTTTGAAGCGAACGGGGTCTGACAGGGTACAAGGCTGCCGGATGTGTGGATACACACTTGCACACAGTGGACGTCCTCATCTGGTACAGTCCTCCGGTGGAGGCGTCGATCTTATTGCGACCAGTGGGCAGAATTTAGCTTTGAGGTGGTACACGTGAGAACTGGATCCCAGGTAAGGATCGCTTGCAGCAACTTGAGTCGACCTGCCGTCTCTATGCAACGTAACCCCTAACTCGACGGCCTTCGCGCCCCAAATCACTAATGTCAACGTATTTTATAGGATTTGACAGCTAAATTTGCGAAAACGTTCATTTGGAGGATAGCGAATGGTCGTTAAAACGGTTTACGTGCTGTAAATTATGCCCCTTTGGCAGATGCTTTAAAAATGCTTAAAACGTAAACATGCTTACAGCTGGTTCGCGATTTTCTGCATTGTAAAACTCGAAAACCACGTCTACTGCAGTTTTGTTCGTGCAGACGTCGAAAATTGTTGAGTTGTCATAAACGATTCGCACTTTTAACGAGAAATCAAAGTTAACAAATTGCATAATATTTACAAGTTATGTAAAATTCGACGGATAAAAACTGGATGCGATTCTGCAAAAACTGAACATGTTTTTGTTCTCTTTTTTCCAATGTTTTCCGCATGGTACTCTTTCTTTCAAGAAAGAACAGAAACCTATAACGGAATGACTTTCTCGATGTTAAATGTTCCATGAAAGCTATAGCAAGGGGCGATAGGAAATTTGAGTTCTAGAAAGTAGAGAGTATAGTCGAGTTGCTAAATGAAATTGGTGACAATTTTACCGCAAATGTAATTATTGTTACAAACACACATTGCGCACCAAAGAAGGTTTGAATGGGCGGCCAGTGGACAAATAATCGAATGTTGCCTTTATCGTCCCACCCATTTATAGGCCTCTAAATATCTTATCTCAAAAATAACTATCGACAATGCGTGCATCCGGATTTATTTGCACCAAAAATACTAAGAAAAACTGGGCGTGTCGCCATGGAAGGAATGTCAGGTTAATTGCATGTACTGGAACACAGGCATGTTTACTAACACTTTCGGAATCCTTGGATATTATAGACTGTAAAATGTATGGAACAATAGGCTGCTATTGCATATATATTGATGTAGTATTTTATGCTTGCGCAGGGGTCTTCATAGGTAACGCAGCTCATGTCAGTAAAATACTTAATTCTTATTCTCGAGACAAGTCTATACAAATTGATGGAATGAAAAATTTCTATTTTGCGGGACGCCATTCTAAATACTGTTTAAGGTAAGCATTTAATTAAGGCCAGGGATTTTATGTCTGGCACATCGACTTATTTTAAATTCCTATATTGTGCATGTAAAATAAAATTTGTTTAATCTTAATCATGTAAATTTGATTAGAATCCTGTGGCTATTTGTTTAAGAGGACAACTGTTCAATATTTAGGAAGATAGGAAACCAAGTGATAACAACAGTGCGTCTGTTTTTGTTGAAACTAGGCGGCGTAAGTTTGTAAGAATAAATGATCAAAGCTGCTTTTATTTTAAAGGACAATCTCTTTCTAATAACGCCGGGGATCGGCAGAGGTCACTGCGTAAACTAGGAGTAATTTTGTTCGCTTTTAAAATCTGCCTAAGTGCCAAAATCTAAATCTAAAAAATGAAAACAATCAAGGATTAACTAACTTTTTTCTGAGGCTTTCATTCCACGCGCGTAAAAAGTGACTTGGTCAAAACTCTC
Organism: Spirometra erinaceieuropaei; assembly: GCA_902702965.1. Classification (NCBI taxonomy): domain Eukaryota; kingdom Metazoa; phylum Platyhelminthes; class Cestoda; order Diphyllobothriidea; family Diphyllobothriidae; genus Spirometra; species Spirometra erinaceieuropaei. The sequence goes on from CACRXP010000014.1 coordinate 1,544,895, forward strand.
GTAAATCCTTGGATAAGCCTTTATTTAATTGTACTTTTGAGGCTTTGTGATGTTAACTTCTAGTCGGCCATGTTCGCCATCTTGGAGGAAATTTTTATCATTACATATGAGAAACAAAAATCGACATCATTCACTGGTTAGATCCAATTATCATCAAAGATGTTTTGTAAGTTTAATTGAATTTTTATTAACGATTTCGAAAACATTAAACACCACAACGTACCTTGCAGATAATGACAGTCGATCATCTTAGATTTATCAATTGTCACACATACCGCCTGGCCGACAAGATAGAGTTCCTGATCTAATGTAAGAAACTGCACATCGCTGCTAGTCAGAATCCTCAAATGTGCAACGGGATCTTTTCGGCGGTAAGTGCGTTTGTTGTGGCCACATGACAGATCTATGGAAATGCAGGCATTAGTGCGCAAATAACAACTTTGTGAAACGCACGGTAAAGGTACTTAAATGTATTTACCAAACAACTTGTGTTCAGATATCTGTTGTACTTAAGATGCCGAATTGGAAAAAATCAAATCTTTTAGCCATTTTTGAAAAACAGCTATCGGATCTATAAAAACCATAGGAAATCCTGAATTATCTTTAATCGTAAATATATCTAGCTGTCTGTTTTTAATTAAAGCAAACCGATCAATAGGCATACATTTTCTCTAACTGTCAAGAGACATCCACAATAGATGAGATATCTTATGAAATGTTGACCGAGTTTATAAAAATTTTTTTGTGCGGTTCGGTATTATCGGCATTTGTGAGGGCCTACTTTCGGGGCACCTACGCAAACTACATTCAGTAAAATGATTACTTAATTGTACGTATTTCAACAGTGATTTACGATTTCCCTATTAACGCAAATATATTTCACAGAGAACACGCAGATGAACATTTACTAATGCAAAATGCATTTTCGGTAAATATGGTACACAAAAAGGACATATCTTACTTCAGAAAGCCTCAGATCGCGATGTTTTTAAGAAATACAGCGGCAATTTACTACTGCTACTGATATGTACTGTGTAAATTTATAAATCCGGTATGACTCCCTATGGCGTAGAGCAGTATATGAATCTAGTTTGGAGGCTTGCAAATAACATTTGGTGCACCAGGTACAAGTGGAGCACTAAAACACTTGGGAATTGCAAAAGTTTTTGCAAACCGAACGCTACTCTCAACTATAATCGTATTTAAATGAGACGTAATTTTGAACCGAATGATTATACAAGAGGATATTTTGTGCGTACTTCCTATAAAGTTTAATAGATTTCTAAGGTATTTAATCTGATAAGGGATAATTCGTTTTGATAAAAATGGACAACTCATACCGACGGCTGCTTTTTCAGGCGGTCAAGATGAGGCTTATTTTAAAGCCAGCCTGCAGCAGTGACTGGACTCTCATAGGATTAGGCTGCTCGACAAATAATCTTATAACGCCACTGTATTTCGTTTACGAAATAGTAACAGATGAAAGTTCGAAGTATCTGCTTCACTATACCGTCTGCGCGGTTTTTGGGTAAAGATTTTCCACTGATGAGTAGGTTGTAGAAGACAATAAGAGATAACGTGTTTGCTCGAAATCTGCAACTCTATGACGTAGCACTGCAATAATACATTAATTAATCTAAATGGCCCTAGGCAAGATATTTTAGACTCTGGCATGACGATGAGGTCGGAAACTCAAAGACCTTATGAAAATCGTTATTAGAGTTGACTAATGTAACTAACACCTAAACTTTGTTTACTTTAAATTTGCGTTTTTCAAACATCAATAACAGTAAGATAAATGTAGCCTCCCCAACAAGGCAAACTGCATACTATAGCTGTCGCCTCTTATTCCTATGCCGTAAATCTCCCATAAATGCCACAGATCAATTCCAAGGACTGGGATGACTGCAAAGAATAGTGTCCTCGCACTAACGCAGGATTAATAAAACCAATTTATATTAATTTGACGAAGCTGTGACATTCAAATTCTGTGCTGTATTTTGATCCTATCGCATCAAGATAATCAAATGCAAGATATACTTGCTATTTTTTCTCTTCTCTTTCTAAAAATGCAGGTTTAAACATCCGAAGAGGTTTTATCAATTTATGTTTTTAATATATTGTTTTGGCTGGAACGTTTACTGTAACAGGTACTTAGCATTGTTAACGTAGATATTTGTAGCAATTCGTAAATACGCATGAACCAACGCTGGTCGGTTAGATCGTAACTGCCGCAGTACGCCAACGTACTGCTCTTCACTGATCGAAGACGAAAATCCGCTGTCATCATTTACTGCTGAAACTTCAAAATGTGCTTAATTGTCAGTCTCAACTACTGCAAAATACTTTATTTTTATGGGTACACCAAGTGGAGCATAAGCTTAAACATTCACTATTTCACCTAAGTGTTGCACGGTGTTATTGCAGATACCAAGTCTTCATAAGAGGCGTGTGTTTTTGAAATTAAGCCCTTTTGATAATGTAAACGATATCAATAATGCAGGTGTGACATGCAATACAATGTGATTGATGGCGTGCTTAATGCAAACAAAATCATCTGTATATAAAAATAAGATAACGTTATCAACTGAAAACTTCCCTTAGTAAAATCTACCTAATTTAGTTGGTGAATCCACGTGACATCATATTTTGGCAGATTGTCAGCTTAATTTTCTTTTGATCCAATAAATCGTTCCATAAATTTGACGAAAATTCTAAATATTTTATGTAAATTGCACGGTATGTTTTCCCCTTTTAATGACACCAAATCAAACTTATAGATCTCAGCGCGCACTATACTCGCACATCCAAAATTTTCAACATGGTGATCTCAACCTTGCGTGTTGTAAAATATAATAATTAGTTTAATCGTTTTATGGTGGTTATTTGCTCTATGGACGTTAATTGGTAACATTCATTTAAAAAATCAATGCTATAAGACTTGATCTGTTTTCTTTCCTAACTATACTCGAGCAGTTTTTATTTACTCGGCCCCTTAGTTTAGAATAACAAAAATACAATTTGTTCAAGCACTTAATCGTCAAAGTTCAAGTTGGTTTTACAATGCAAGGATTCTTTAAATTGGCAAGTGTAGGTGAACTTACCCGATAAACAACTGCACAGGCCCAAACATATGAAAAATAGAAAATATGTTAAATTTGCCATGGGTTAGAAGCGTATGTTATAACTAGCGTTCCGCACTTTTAAATAGACTTTTGATAGACATAATTTCTAGCCCAATGCAAATTCCAGTGTGCACACAAAGGTCAGTTAGTCAAGTGTAAAGTGGGTCAAGAATCTTAGTATGCACAGAGTTAGCCTTGAGCGTATGACCTTTTCTGAACTCAAATGCTGGTGGGATAAGAGCTCAGAGCACGCAGTCAGTAGATGAAATGCCAAAAGATAAGCAAGAAAACCTACCATTTAGAGAGTCTGGCAAAGTTAAAGAGGGACCCCCTTTAACTTACAGTAGACGAGAGAACGTGACATAAGTGAATTATGGTAAAGGGAGTTTATGGGTGGGACAGCACGCAAGACAGTAAGCTAACAAAATGAAAGAAAATACAGAAGTTGTCTGGATTTATGCCGAAAATCATATCCTATGCTATTGTGCGACAACTAAAATAAGAGTTGTAATTAAACAATAAACAGAAATTAAATTTCACAAAGTAACGGATTCTGAGTTAAGGTGTGAGGTCGTGGGAAGTAATCGTTGTTGACAGTGTAACTTCTGTAACGAACTGCAAATTTATTCCAGGATAAATCCCCATCTGACACCATCCACTGTCTACTGACAGTCCAGTGGTGTCCGTCTCTATACCGTTGCCAACAGTCTAAAAAGCGTTTTGGTTTTTACAATCAGCTCCATTTTTCGTCTTTAGATCTCACTTGAACCAAAAATAATATAGCAAATAACAATGCGAATGAAAAGCCACTCCAAAATCACCTACGATCGTCGCTTTGGAGTTGACCGTAACATACGAAACATTAGCTAGGAGAGTTGGAATGTAAAATAGTTCATTGTAGGAAGTCAGGCATAAAAGAAGTAGCCCGCAAAAAAGACGATTATGTAGAGCAGGCTATTTTTGCGGATATGTAACTTCACAGCGCGTGTTTAATTATAAGCATAAAGACGAATACGAAAGTAAAAACACCCATTAAATTGCCTTCTCTATTTTACCTTGGCTCATAGTGCAGACTCGCGAACTACTAGGGAAAAAGTCTTGCAAAAGAACATCATATTCCCTTAGTTGATTATCAAAGATAAAACAAGACACTATCTGAAGGATTACAAGTACAGTGAGTGACCGCTCTCATGAAATGTTAGCTTAAAAATTTAAAAGTGTTATCGATTAGGAAGGATTACTTAAACACGGTTGCAATAATAATTATCCTGCGGCATAATCTTATAGCATTTCAGACTTTGTAGGATGTCAGCTTTTGAATGTACTGCCTTTTAATCTCCTGTAAAAACCGTACTCCGTTAGAGTTGACTGCCTAATTAGCATGCATTTGCTCCATTAATTATCGATGGTCTTGCAAATTCACAAATATTTTATGGAATTCATGAAGGTAAAATATGCTTTCCTTCAGTCGTTAGATAGAGGTTTTTGGTTGCAGCCGGAAAGATGTTTGTTCAAATGCCGACACCCTGAGTTAACTGAATTATTATTATAAAATTATGCTGCAAGAAGATTGATTTTACAACCCAAATTAATTTCTCTTTTTAAAACGGAAACTTATTTCGGAATTTCTGTTGATATTTCATGAGTTAGCCCACTTACTCTATGTAGAGTATATTGTTTTCATTGATTTTCGATACATCTAAAACATGCAAAAAATCTTAATTGTTTTGTTCATTTGGCGGAAAATTACGTTTTTTTATTTTCATGCTGGAAACAAGCGTATTAGTCGGTTTAAAAAATGACTAATTGTGAAATGACCATCTAATGGTCGTTCATAAAACGACCTGTCTCCGCATCAGCCAATGTGACTTGTTAAGTCATCAATAAGGTTCAAATCCATTGCTTAATTTTATCAAATTCATATAGTCTTCTGTTAATGCCGTGAAGAAGTGTATGGTTTTCAGTACGCGGAAAATATACGGCTTGTAGTTTGGAGACCCTGAAAGCAAGCGTAACAACAGGTCAGGATATAATATTATAAGATAATTTACATTTTTATTTTCATCCAATCTGTAATTTGGCAAGTGTACCAACGCCCCACTTATATTTGTAGATTTAAGCAGCCTTCTTCTTTTAATAGATATCTAATGTTCCACTTTTTACCACATTTTAATTAAGTATTTTAAGCGTTGCACAGCCAAAAGGAGGATCATCGGCCTAGTTCAGAGAGGACGGTTGCCAGACCTTCCTTTTTCTATTTTCTCTGCTATTTTCTCATACGTGTGCTCCTACTCAAAGAAACCCCGTGGCACCTACTGACGTTTAGTTAGGTTCACAAAATTAAGATTATGCATGCTGCCAAAAGGTATCCAGCAGTTACTTAAATGTCTAGTTTGTGATCTTACCGTTTTCCGTTTAATGATAACGAAAAATGTAATTTAACGGTTGTTCCAGCGATCGCTTCTACTACTTATCAACTAGTTCCTGGAACTCTCATCTTCGATTTTGTTTGTGATTTAACAGTTGCCGGGCCGTATGACGCCTCACTGTTTTGCCCTAAGTCATTTTCCTCTCTGATCACACCTGTACTGTCATATCTTTTTGGCGAGCATTTTATAGAGACAAAGAGGCCTGATTCTTGGCGTGCAATAAGAATCACTCCCACATCTACATGTGTTATACTTATGACACTCAGTAATTTCGTCCATTTGCGCGTCTATTCGTACTCTTTACGCTTCTTGGACGACCTGCCCTGAACACTAATTTGCCCTTATCCCCTACGTCCTCAAACTCCCCTCAGTGTCGACAACCTGATCGCCGTTGCTTATCTACTGCAGCATGTCCTGAGCGAGCTGGACAGGCGTTTACCTGCGTGTACATGTACTCGTCTTGAAAAACCCTTTTGCCTCCCATTCCGTCTTGCTCACTCGTGGTCAGGGTGCGATTCTCCTGATTGAATTATTTCAAGACACCCAGACTACCTTGTGTACGTACTCAGCTTGTCCAGTTTGACAGTCGGAAGTCTCGTCTTCTGCCTAATAAGTGTGGAGTTACTCGTGATTCTATTTTGCCTTTCCATTTTCGATCGCTTCATGTTAACTACCTGAGATTGTCAAATTGCTGCGGCAATGTTAAATAAGCCAAGGACGCCCTCATTGTCTATCTTAGTAGATGGGACTCTCACATCAGGTTTCTAAAGATAGGTTTGGAGCATGTCTTTGCATGCTTGTTGATAAAATGGTCTTTTGCCCCTTCGTCTTGTTTTCGCTTCTGACATCTTCGCGGTCAACACCATAATATCACACATTTCATTTCGTAGAAGCAATTTGCAAAATGAATTATTTAATAAAGTTCCCACCACTTTTCTTTGTTACATTGTGTTCGAGTCTCTTATCCTCCTCTCACATTTATATCCTTTGTAACGGTATAATCAACTCTGTTTACTACATGTAATTTTACGTTCCTGATACATCTTCAGTCTTGGGTATGGCAGGTTACGGATGTCTGAATTTGCATTCCCATTCGTGATAATTCTTTTGCTTTATTTCGTGTTTCCCTCTAGAGGAACATGCACATTTATGTCACGTTTTTCGTTTTTTTTCCTCTGAATTTGTCGGTTTTCTGACAATTTTATCCTCAACGGCCCCCAATAGTATTTGTGGAACGACATATCTTATTGACAAACATTATGTTGATACAGGGATGCCTGATTCTTTGCGTACATTAAGAATTACTCCAAAAGTATGACTATTATGAAACTAAATAATTTCGTCCATTGCGCGTCGGTTACAGATGACAACATTCACATCCTCATTCGTGATAATTCTTGTGCTATTTGTCGTGCTTCGCTCTAGAAGAACGTGCATATTTATGGCACATTTGTCGTGTTTTTTCTCCTGATTTGGTCATTTTTCCGACAATAATATCGTTCGTGATGTGTTTATTTTATCCTCACCAAACTACTTAATTTAAAATCCATTTGCATTGCGGGTCCTGTCTTCTGAAATCTCAACGTCCCCAGTAACAGTTGTGCAAAGAAATCTGGCGTTTGAAGAGACTTGATTCCAGAAACTGGGATGAGAGTCGCTCCAATAAATGTTCCATTCGCATAAACCCTTCAACGCATGTTATTTATTGGTATTTATTTTGGCTACGCTAGATGATCAAAACGGTTGCTGAAACACATAGACGCTTATGTGTAACAAGTTGAAAAATTTCACAGATGCATCGCTTCTCAATTAGTAGCTTTGATAACATTACTTCTGAGGAAAGATGAAATTAGGCACAGAATCTGAGGCCTAAAACACATTCTCTCACAAGATGGAGGCAAAAGCCGTCAGCACATCAGTCAGCCGAAAATTCATGCTCTGAGCGAGTAGACAGTTCAGAAGTTCAAAATTATCACGCACGGGCGCTCCCTGACCACTACAAGTACAACTTTCTTCTCAACAACAAAAAAATACACGACGGTGGGTTTACAGACCGACTCTCTTGTGAGGGCGAAAAACCGCGTGATCGTGCGCGAAGCCTATGTTGGTGTCCCGTTGTATGCAGCATGATAATTTTGCATAATACAATCATCTCTTCGAATGCTCACTAATTGCAACTGACAGGCTTGTAGATGGTTCCGCTTACAATTCATAAAATAAAACTTGCTTAATATCAGGCATTTAGGCGTAAAAAGGCTCCAGAAAGTTTGCGAATAGCGTTTATCATAACGAATACCATGGGAGAAGTATTGTTTGCATAATTATTCCATCCAGACAAGCACTGCGGCGCTCCACATTTGTTTTGTATTTATCTGGACTACGATGGATTATCAGTGTGTTTGCTGAAACGTTCAAAATGTGATTTGGTAGGCTTCGCAGACGCTTATACCTGACAAGCCCAAAATGACACCAATGCATCGTTTCGCAGTTATCAACTTTGATTAAAGTGCACCTTCTATCGCATTTGCTCAAATTAATGTTCGAATTCCATACAAAATCAGAGGCCCAAACCATATTCTTGCACAGCATAAAGACAAAACCCTTCAACACTTTATTTTGCCGTAATTTCGTACTGTGAGAGCAGACAGTTCACAAGTTTAAAAGTTTCCCGCATGTGCGGTCATTAACCACGGCAGGTAAAACTTACTTCTCCCTAGCACCCAGGAGACACGATCATAGTTTTGGAGACCGATACACTCATAAGGGCAAAGAACCGCGTGATTGCGTACGTTACCTATGTTGATGTCTCGTTGAGATAGAACGCTACGTTAAACAAAATTGTCTTAACAAGACACGTGTGTCTGTGGGATAGACGCCTGAAGGCAGCCAGAAGTTGAGTCTTTCGCCTGCACATGTTGTTTACTGACTAGTTCCTGAGATCAGGCACAACATGCTTTTATAATATCCTGGCTGGAAGCAGCTAGGCTCAGTTTTACATAAGTCAAAGTCGGATGAGAGATTAATATACAGACGTCTAACGATAAAAGCAAACCAGCGAGTTCCAGTAAACAGTTCAGAAAAATAAGAAGATGCGATCACTGGAACAAGGGGTTTGTTTGCCAGACGTTTCGGATTCTCTCTCAAACGCATCATGATAGACGGTTCCAGCTAAAAGTTGTGGAGGCACAATGACTGCAGTATCTATAGTACGTAGTTGGCACGGGACCACATGCCATTTAAAATTATCAGCTTTTGCGATAACCGCTGGGTCTCGAAATTGATGCGACTAATGGCTCGGCAGTTCGCGACCGAATCGTTAGTTGCCGCGATTTCATCATCTGTGTTGAACGTTGACTTGACAATTACTCGACATTTTGGCCCGTTGTCACCGGGATAGTTGATTGCACCCCGAAATCCTCGCAGGCACTGACAGCCGCGTTGGCCGCGAGCTGCTCGAGTCATGGTTCTCAGGCCCGCAATCCATCAACAAGCACAATAACTCCATGATGTCATATTCAGTGCTGAGACATTCCTTGAGCACGGGAATCAGTCACGTGGGGAGGGCGCGGACAAGCACAAGCGGCTGCCAGCCAAATTGCCGAGCGATCTTCACGCCGACACTCACCATGGATGACGAAATCGCGGCAACTATCGACTAGGACGCGGACTGCCAAGCCATAAATCGCATCAATTTTAAGACCTAGCGGTTACTGCAAGCGCTGCTAATTATAGTAGGCATGCGTTCCTGCACCATCAACGTGCTAAAGATACTGTAGTCACTGTGCCTCCACTATCTTTATCTGTAACCCTCTCTGATGATAAGTTCGAGTGGGAATCTGTAAAGTCAGGCAAATAAATTTATTGTTCCAGTTATCGCATCTTCTTCTGAAATGCTTCTTGGAACTCATCTGTTCGCTTCCATCGGATAAAAGTTTAGCACACAAAAGAACTTTGTACAGGCTCCACAGTTAGCATGGGCCAAATCCACCTTCTGGAAAAGCATCTACTTCTGTGATGAGGACTTAATTTTAGACGAGCCTCCGAAGTCGGCCCAGGGAGTCATATGTGGAAAGAACTTTCCACGAGTGCACACTATGTCGACGCCAACTTTCAAGAACTGCCGACGCCTGATGGTTTGAATGGCCATCAAATTGGAAAAGCGACCGATCTGGCGTTCAACAGTGGAGACGATAAATAGCAAGGTGTTCATAGACATCATAAAGAATTCCTTCGGTTACAACGGCATTCACAGACATCGAATTGACGCTGCAATGTTGCAGGATAACGACCCTGTCAACCGCTCAATCCAGCTTACGACTATAATCTAATATTTTAGACTACAACCAGCCTCTCTGCCTGCGGCCTTCAAAGCATTTTCATCCCCGCCAACAGCCCGGACATAAATCCTATCGAAAATCTTTTTGCATTAATCCAAAGAAATTGGGACAAGGCAAGGAAACATATTTCTATGCAACAAAAGTTGGAATTGTTTGCTTAATAATTACAAACACCAAACTACCATAGACAACTTGGTAGTCTCCGTGCGCTCCCCACTTACAACAGCTTTAAAAGCCAAAGGACAATCAACAAAGTACTAGCACTTTATTTTTGTCGTTTTGTGCAATTTCCCTTCTCTGCTGACAGTTATATTAAACCCTGAATATTTGGCCCGTCAGACAGTCGATTGTTTGACTTGGTGGTTTTTTTTAAAACAAGGAATTTCTTAGTCAATAAATAATAGTTTATAAACCAAACTATGCCTTGTTTTGAAGCTCGGTCGTACATATATAACGCAGTATAACTTTCGTGAATGCGGGGTGGCAGTATCGTGCGCTACAGCGATTTCAGTTCAAAGTTCGTGACAGTTCATCAGATAAGTCACGGACTGTATATTTATTCATGTTTTCTATGAAATATAATTGAATCTTTAGGGGCACCAAAAAGCATTAGAAAAATGCATGCTAATTAAGTAGTCATTTTTGCAAATTTTGGTTTTGTCATGCCGCCGGGATGAAGTTACTTCGATAGTTGGCATCCTGAGGTAACCGCAGCAGTATAGAATTACGCTGCACGATGATCTTATTTACAACACTACTTAATTAATTTTTTTTGGAAACGAAAACACATTTGGGAATTTCCCTTGACATTTAATGAATTAACCCACGTACTGGATCTGCAGCTGTCTTTCAGTGGTAGTCCGAAAGGTCAGGCCAATAAATTTATTGTTCCAATGGTCGAATCTTCTTTTGAACTTCTTCTTGGAACTCAGCTGTTCGCTTCCATCGGATAAAAAATGGCGCACAAAAAACTTCGTGCAGGCCCCACAGTTACCATGAGCCAAATTCACCATTCCAGCCACCTGCGTATAATTACTCGCCCCAGTGCCCGCCCTCCACGCATTTACTTTTTAATCACGTCGATAGCAATACAAATGCGTAGTCCTGATGAGAATTTATCAAAAGTTTACGTGTGCTCGTCAAATTATCTTTTGAATTCTCTTATGGGAGTTTTCTCATCTCTAAAACAATAGTGTTTAGCATAATAAATACTACAGTGACCTTGTTAACCCTACCGAAACACATCTTGCCGATACAGACAAACCGATTTGTGCCATCAAAACCGCAAGCCATCATTTTCAAAAATCGGTCTTAAGGCAACCAGACTAAAATATGAACACTTCCTTGCAGGGTAGGGGCCTTTCATGTCTTCGTTGTGTTGACAAGAACCGATAAGTGAGCTTTTTTTAAGAACTTTACACTGGACCTCTACAACCATGGGATCCAACAGAAATCGATGACTTACGCAGGAAGCAGAATGTTCTGGTTAAAAACGGCAGCACTAAATTAGCTGTCATTATCAATTAACGGATGCGTTTTTACATTATAGGCAATACAACGTTCACTTATCTGATATTCGAATGACTGAAATATTTGCTGTATTAGCAGACACGAATTCATGCGCTGAATGACAGAGGCGCATATGCGGTCAGTCAATGAGTTCAAGTCTGACACGGGTTTTTCTGGTCTAGTCCTGTCGACAAAAAGGTATATATGGCTGATATAGTTCAATCAACAAGTAGAAGCGAGTGCTGGAAAGAGGACGTTTCGAATTTTCACCAAAAACCCATCGTCTGAGAGGGCATCAGGTAGGGTAATTCATGCACATTGGACTTTAGTATTTACAGGAAGCCGTCACTATATAAGTGTATAACCATAAAAATTAACGGCTTTCCCATCATCAAGGATGGTTGCCTTTCGGTACGTAAATTGCCTGCTAGCCGACATTGGAGTCGCGAGTGCCCAAAATGTCATCACCCGTGTTCGAGGTGGACGCAACAGATTACTCGACTATCTGGTTCATCGACTCTGGTTTTGAAGACCGTCCGAATGCCCACTCCCCAAGTGGGTGATAACCCTACCTAAACTGTCTTCGGAACCAGGTATGGTTGAGAGAGGTCATTGTATTTGTTATTAAACTGTGGTCATGAAGAAGAAGACACGATCGCCTGACGTTTCAGATTCCTGCTCAAACCCATCATAAGATGCAAAAGTAGATACGGTTTTCTCATGCACAAAGGACTGCATGACGGTTTAGTCAGGCAGAGTATGAACAATTTCATGAGGTTTGGGGCCTTTAATGCCTTATTTGCGTTGACAAGCACCGATAAGCGAGCTTTTTTGAGAAATATTTTACTGGAACCCTTAACTCATTGGATCAAACAGAAATCGGTGACTGACGCAGTAAGCAGAATGTTTTGGTTAAAAACAGCAGAACAAAATAAGCTGTCTTTAGCGTTTGCAGGCTAAACAGATGCCTTCTTACATTTTAAGCAATAAACTGTTCACTTGAAGTTATAAAATAATCAAAAATATAAAAAGCATTTTAAGCGTGTTTGCTGGAATTTCGTAATGCTTTGAGAGGGATTTGCTGAAAAATGTGTCCGACTTCCTATAGTATTAATAAACCCGAACGTCAAATATTTTCCTAGTGGAAACAGGCTACAGTGAGTGACCGATATCATGAAATGTTTGCCGAAATTCTGAAATGCGTTCTTGATTAGAAATGATTACTTAAACGCGGTTGTAATATTGACTATCTTGCGGCATAATTGTATACTATCTTTTGCTTCTGAAATGCGCTGCTTTTCGATTTTCTGTAAAAACCGTACTCGGTAAGCGATAACTATTTGATTATCATGCATTTTCCCATTAATTTTCGATGGTCATGCAAATTCAAATACGTTTAATAGAAACTACGAAGATTAAATATGCTTTCTTTCAGTCGTTTTATAGAGGGTCATGTTATTGTTATATTTTATAAGCGACGAAGGAATATTATTGGTCTTAAGAAAAGGTTTCTAAGTGCCAAATAATTTGAAGATTGATTAGAGGTTGCATGAGCTTTTAGTGAGTTCAGTCCACAGAGTGCACGCGTTCCGCCTAAAGAAAATCCCATTTTCTTTATGCCCCTAAAATAATACTATATGAAGTTTATGAAATTCTGTAATGAATTTAGACCATGTTGTACATTTCGTAAGGAGCAGTTACATGAACGGACATAGCATGTTCTTAAAGACTCTCGTAATTAAAAACTTTTTAGGACTTAAGTATATTCCTTCTTTGAGTATAAAATATGAAAATGATGTGATTCTCTATCAAACGTTTAAAAGAAAACATTTTTAAACTTCGTAGTTTCTATAAAATAAATTTTAATTTGCAAGACCATGGAAAACTAATGGGAAAATGCATGTCAATCAAATGGGCATCTCCTACCGATTATACTTTTACAGGAGACTGAAAAGCATTGCATTCAGAAGCTGACATCTTGCGAGGTCTGAAATATCATAGGGTTATGCCGCAAGATAATCAATATTACAATCGCCTTTAAGTAATTCTTCTTAATCAAGACCGCAATGTTAAGCCAATATTTCATAAGGTCGGTCAATCACTGTACTTGTAATCCTTTAGATATTTTCTTGTTTGATCTTTGATGTTCAGCTAAGGAAATGTGACGTTTTTGTGCAAGAACTTTATCCTAGTAGTTCGTGGGTCTGCACCATAAGCCAAAGTAAAATAGAATAGGCAATCTAATCGGTGTTTGTAATTTTGGTTTTTGCCTTTATGCTTATAATTGAGCACGTGCTGTGATTGTAAATATCTACAAAAAATAGTGTGCTTTACGCAGTTGTCCATTTTGCGGACTGCTTATTTCATGCCTAACCTCCTGGCAAATAAATATCCTACATTGCAACTCTCTTGTTAATGTTTTGTTTGTTACGGTTAACTCCAAGATGACAGTCGTAGTGATTTTGGATTGGCTTTTCATAAGCATTTTTAAATGCTGTTTTATTTTTGCGGGAAAAGAGATTTAAAGTCTTAAAAATCGAGATGAGTCTAAAAACTAGAACGCTTTTTAGGCTGTCAGCAACGGTTTAGTGAAGGACCCCACTTAACAGTCAGAAGAATGTGTATCATGTCAGATGAGGTTTTATCTTGGCACACATTTGCTGGCCGTTGCAGAAGTTACATTGCCAGCAATGATTACTTCTCATGACCTCACAGCTTAACTCATTTCCATTGTCTTAAACTAACGTATAATTAGACTTTTGACATAAATGCGGGCAATTTTTGCGTTTTTTAGCTAACTCTCTAGCTTGCTGTCCCACCCGTAAACTCCCTCTACCATAATTAACGTATGTCATGATCCACGATCTGCTGACAGTTAAGTAGGATCCTACTCTTTACCATTGCCAGGCTGTCTAAAGGGTTGTTTTATCTCGCTCATCTTTTGGCATTTCGTCTACTGGCTACATGTTCTGAGCTCTTCTCCCACCAGCATGTTGAGTTCAGAACATTTCATACACTCAAGTCTAACTCCGTGCACAGTAAGCATTCGGAAACACTTTAAACTAGACTGAATGACCTTCGTGTGCACACGGGGATCTGCATTGGGCTAGAAACTGTGCCAGTCATTCACTTATATATATATATTGAAGGGTACGGAACGTCTGCATGGTATAGGCTTTTTGACAATGGCAAATTTAAAATATTCTCCATTTTTCTTGTGCTTGAGCCTGTGCAGTGGTTCCTTGGGAATGTTCCCCTGCACTTGCAATTTCAACAAAGATCTGAATTTTTAATGCCGACTTGAACTTTTTCAATTAAGTGCTTGAACATTTTTTTGCAATGTCTCTTCTAAACCAAGAAGCAGATTAAATAAACAAAACTGCTTGAGTATAGCAGGAAAAGAAAAGATCTGAAATCTCAAAACGCCTATTTTTGCAAATGCTTTTATCTAATTAAATTCCACAAAACAAATAACCACTGGAAACTGATCAAATTTTTTGTAAAATTGTGGACACTCAAGGAAGTAATCACCAGGCAGTGAAGTGCCAAATTTACGGGTAAAGTCTACACATAATTTTAAAGATACTAAGTACCACGTAATTAGCTTAGGCTGTTTAAGGTTTTCGCTGACTTAGTTGGTATATTTATTGGGCCAAAGGGGAATTAAGATATTTATCTGCTAAAACAACTGTTGCTCTGACCTGCTGACTAAATTATACGGATTTTACTTAGAAAGGTTTTTATTTCACAACAGTACCCTTTTCCAAAATCTAGATGGTAAATTTCACTTTAAGCTCGCAGAAAAGCCATTATTCACATTTTGTCCCGCGTTACACCTTATATTTGATATTTTTCACATTACTTAAAAAGCAAATTAAAGTCAGAGACATGGGCTTCTTTAAAAAACTGTGCATTTGCAATAAAAACATATAAAAAATAAATAAAAGGGTATATATTTTAGCCGAATGTTTACTCTGTTCACTCATAAAACAAGGCATTTTAAGTTATTAAGATAGACGATAAAGCAAATTTTGAAGTTTCAGCAGTAAATGATGATAGCCGGTATTCAGGTTTTGTGTACTGCAGTAATTACGGTCTACTTGATAAGCGTTAGTTCCTGCAAATGTCTACGATAAAAATGTTAAATAACTGTTTCCGTAAACATTCCAGCCAGCGTATTGTCCTGATAAAATAAATTAATAAAAAGTCTTCAAGATTTTTAACTTAGTAAATTTATCATGTTAACTAATATCTTCTGGAAACAGAATCGAAATATGGCACAAAGGTCAAATGTCGAAGTTTGGTCAAGTTTATTTAGCCGTCATCCCAATCTTGGAATTGATCTTCGGCACATATGGGAGAATGACGGCATAGGAATAAAACGCTAAGTCATGGTATGAAGTCTGCCCTGTTGGGGAAGGTACATTATATCCTACTATTATTGATGTTCATTAAACGTAAATTTTAAGTACCAACAGTTTAGGCGACAGTTAAATTAGTCAACTCTTATAACAAATTTCATAAGTTTTTTATTTTGTCGATCTCACCCTACAACTTACCGACCAATGAAATAGTTTTGCCCAAAAATGTGCAGGCGGTAGTTTAAAGCGGATATTTCGAAATTAAATCTGTTAGTATTTCTTAAACGAAATATAATAAAGTATACAAATGTCATTTAATGTGCAACTGTCTCGTGCATGCGATCGGTTTGATTTAAATTAGTCTACACCAACCTACTTGTTCAAGCAATCTATATCAGTGCCCACACATATTTTTAAAGTCCTATTTTATCTGATAAACTTTTATTATATTTTGAACAAAAAAGCAAATAAAAACGTAATTAAATGTCAGTTATATTGCATTTGTGCTTTCCCGTGACATTTTGGCCGACATTTTAAAAGCTGTTTGAGTATATTATTAAAAGGGGTTTATAAGGTTTGGTCGAGGAGCATAATCCAATGCGGATTTAGCCTCTTCCGGGCGCTGGCTTTAAAACAAGCACCATCTTGACCGCCTGAAAAATCAGCCATCGGTGAAAAATATTTATATATTTTATTAATGTGTATTTTTTCCGATCATTTTCAATAACCTCATATATCGAAATATACTGCATAGAAAACGCGCACAAAATATCCGCCTGTATAAGTATTTCGCTCAAAATCACGCCTTCTTCAAATCCAATATTTTTGGAAAGAGTCATTTCGTTTTTAAATATTATTTCAGTTCCCAAAATTATTAATTGCTCCGCTTGCTGCTGCACTTGCATTTAGAGATTCAAGCCACCTGTTATTTTCATTCCGCCAAAGGAGATACACATACTTGCTTACGCCATTAGAAGCCAAGATTTATAAACTTGCGCAATAAATAAGAGCAGCATTAGTAAACTTGCTGCTGCAGGTCTTGAAAACTTCGTAATTAGAGACTTTCTTAAACGAGATATTTTTTTCTTTGTGAATCAAAATTAACAAAAACGTAATTGGATATCGAATGTATATATATAGATGTTGATGTGCGTGTTTTCTGTGAAATATAATAGCGCTTATAGGGAAATCGAAAATCTTTGTTGAAAAACGTACCCATACGTGGTAATTTTAAAGGGTGTAGTTTGCGTAGGTGCCCGGAAAGAGGCCCATTCGAATGCCAGTATCCTGTGTGACTAGGAATTATACCGCACTCAACCAAAATAATCTTCTCAAATTTGAAGCCCATTTTATAAACTCGGGTAACATTCCATTATTTCTGGAAATCTAATTCACGTAATGAAAATAACATTTCTTGAATGTTGCAGCCTTTGGCGTTGTGATTGATAAATCTTAGATGATTGACTGTCATTATGTGCGAGGTACGTTGAGACGTTTAATCTTTAAGAACTCACTAATACAAACTCAATTAAACTTATAAAAAAACTTTTAAAATAAGTTAAGTTGACCAGTGAATGATGTCCATTTCTGTTTATCATATGCTAATGAGAAAAATTAAATTCAAGATGGCGAATATGGCCAACTGGAGGTTAATATCACAAAACCTCAAAAGTACAGTTTAATAAAGGCCTACTCGAGAATTTACGAGAGTTTTGACCAAGTCATTTTTCATGCGCGTGGTCTAAAAGCCTCAGAAAACTGTAAGTTCATCAACTTGTTTTCATTTTTAAGATTTAAACTTTGACATGTTAACAGGTTCTAAAAGCGGATGAACTTGCGTGTATTTTACATGTTGACATTGCCTTAGAAATTTTGCGTACATCTTTAGCCATTTTCCGTCGCTTGCATTTAGACCATTCTTACAAGCACCTAATTTTAAGGCATTTTCTCTTTATAATAAAACCACTCCCATCGACTATTCTATCAACTTTACGCTGGTTGGTTTTAACCCAAAAACGGACTTCCGGTGTTGCTATTAAGCGGTTTCCTACTATTTTAAATATCGGAAATATGTCCTTTTAAACAAATATTAGCGGGATTCCAGTCCATTCAATATGGCTTTTCGCAAAGTAAAGATTTAGAAAATTTTATTTTGCATGCTTGATAGAGAACACAAAAGTAGTAGACACGATCGCTGGGACAAGAGCTTTTTCAGTCAGACGTTTCGGATTTCTGCTCGAATCCCTCATCAGAGACAAAGCAGATACGTGTGGTTCATACACAAAGAGCTGCAGTATTTATAGGATGTAGTCACCTCGCCACCGCATACCTTTGAATATTCACGGCTCCCCTCTTCATCAGGGATCGTTGCACGTGGTGTGATGGCCGACATTAGCATCTTTAATTGCGCGAATTTAATCACGTGTGTTGGATGTTGGTGTGATGCTTGCTCGAGCATTTGACGTGCTGACCCTGGTGTTGGGAAAAGTGTTCGAATGTGCACTCCCCATGTAGCCAATTACTCCGCCTAGGCGAAGTCTCAGCACCTAGCATGGAATGGGAAAATCATTGGACTTCTTAAATGACTAGCAGACAGTAAACCATGACACAAGCAGCTCCCAGCTCACACTACTGTCACCACTTGCGAGGATTTTGGCCTCGTCAAATTTGAATGTGCGGCCGGATCTCGTCACATGAGCTGCAACTTGAGATTTAACGTCATTTCCCCCCACCGCTGCAGCGTGTTCGGCCATTCGCGTTTGGAGTTGTCTTCCGGTTTCTCCGACGTAGTTGCTTAGTCCGCAACTGCACTAGATCCGATAAACGATTCCAGACGTTTCTTGTCGTGCCAGTGGGTCTTTTAGTTTCATTAACTGACGTCGATTAGTTGCCTCGGGTCTGTGTGTAACTCCGACCCCATTTAGGCGTGTCCAAGACGATTCTCCGTTTCATCGTATTTGCTTTGTAGAAGCAGCTCGATTGTCTCCGTCGCCAGGTCCTGGGGAATAGAAGTTAAAATGGATGTAACATCAAAACAAACCATGACCTTATTTGGATGGAGGTTGACCCTTTTGAGTTTCTCCAGGAATTAAGCTGACAAAGAGACCATGGTGTCTGTCTCAGCAGTCAGGAAATTGAGACGACGGAGCAGTCACTTAACCAGTCCGTACGTTGGAGTCCCTTTGAGCGAAACGATGGGTAGGGGTGGAACGCCGTCTTTGTGCACCTTAGGGAGGCCATAGAATAGGGCCTAGGATTAAATGTCCACTGATTCCCTATGCAGGCCTTCTTCAGTGCATTAGGTGTGCTTATAACGATTACTAAATTTCCGGCAAAATTTTCACCATTTTCATTTAGCAACTTGACTTTAATTTTTACTATTTTGAAGTCAAATTTCCTATCGTTCCTTGCTATTGTCTACATGGAACATTCCACATAGATAAAGATATTACGTTGTAGGTTACTTTTCTTTCTTACAATGACGAAAACTCAAGGAAATCACAGCAAAAACGTTGCTAGTTTTTCTGAAATCGCTACATTTTATGTTTATCAAATTTTACATAACTCGTAAATATCATGTTGTTGATTAATTTTGATCTTTCATTAAAAGTGCAAATCATTTATGACAACTCAACAATTTTTGACATCTGCAAAAACTCCTGCACTAGATGTTAGCACGTCTATGCTTCAAAAACATTTTCCGCATATACCAAAGTGACATAATTTACAGCACGCAAACTGTTATAACGACAATCAGCTATCCTCAAAATGCTTACTACGGCGTAAAAGAATGTTTTTGCAAGTTCAGCTGCCAAATTTTATAGAGCTTTGGGACGTGAGGCCTTCGATTTACGGGTCATACTGCATAGAGATGGCAGTTTGACTCCTGCAAGCAGTCCTTACCTGGGATTCAATTCTCATGTGAGCCTCCCTGAAGGAAAACTTCGCACACTGGTCGGAATACGGTTAACGTCGAACCGGTTGACTGCACCAGATGAGAATCTACAGTCTACGCGTTTGTATATTCAAATATCCGTTAGTTTTGGTCCCTGTTACATCGACTTCGCTTCAAAAAGTCCCGCGGAGAAGGCCACATGCAGCCTCATTGTCCATCTTGGCTAAATTAAATCGTCGTTCCCTTGTAAAATTCGGCATCTGCCTCACCACTCGTGCAGGAAACGTTAGCAAATTTAATAAGTGCAGAAAAATCACGCCAGTCGCCTGCTAATCGTAAATTATGAGCGTAACTAATGCAGTGCAAGCACTTGTTCTCGCCCCTGTCTCCCCAATATAATCACGCTGGCTGCTAGCGTGACTTCGCTCATTTTGTACTACTCCACGAGAAACCGATCAGAAAGGATTACGATACTGTTCTGCGTTCATTTTCAGCACCAGGCAAGTGACTGGCTTGGACAGCGACTGGGACATGACGCATTCGCTTGAGAAACAGTCTACTCGGCTGTAGCCTGATTCGGCGATGAGTACCTTCTAAAAAGAAAAGAAAAAAGCTGGGGACACGCGCCGACTGTGGGTTCAGCTAGAACAACCTTCAACTTGTTCAACAAAGCGAGGATATCTACGATAATCTCAAAAAAACCCTTGGGACTTGAGAGGATGTTCAGTATACGCCAGACTGGTGTCAGCACACTTCAGAAGGGACCAATGATAACGATTCACTATGTCTAGAAAGCGCCACAAATGTCGCTTGGAAGAAGAAAGCAGGGGATTTGGGATGGCCACAACCAATGAAGGTGGAAGGTATATGCCAGTGGAGTCTACCAGATGTCTGAGAACCATCAGCGAAGGGAACTCCAAAGACACATTTAGACGAGTTAAGAACAACAAAAAAATTTGAGAGCACTGAAACGCTGTTGCAAGATAGTGTTCTTCAGCAGTAAAACTGACCACTAGAAGGTCGTTAGTATAGGCGTAAACATAGTGTAGATAGTGTAACAGCTGTCTTCGAACTTCTGGAAAGTTTGAATGGCGTTACGAAGCCCAAAAGATATACTCAGGAAACAAAGGGTGTGGTGACAGTCCTTTTCTATAGCCCCTTGGGGCGATGGGAATCTGACGGAAGGCGAAATCCTGAGCGTTAGTGAAGGAGTAGATTTCCGGGATGGTGACGCTATTCTAGGTCTTGTATTCAGCACAGAAACGTCAGTCATCAGCAACTTACTAGGGACCTCATGCATCCTAAGACTCAGCCCATGGTTTAATCAGGTTATTGACTAACACTTAGTCCATTAATTGCGTATGCTGGTGCGTAGAGGATATACCGGCGTGATCAACAATCCACTCTGCTATTCACCTGTCTCCGTAGGGGCATTTTATTCTGAACTGCAGGCTACCTGTTCTGTGTAAAGAACAAATCGACTTTCACCGCACTTTGACTGCTGCCATCAGACAGAACGTGTGTGGCTTAAGGTGAATTAATATCCCTTAACATTCGCATAAGACATGCGGTGAATTGTGCGCTTTTGGGCCTCTGGTTGCTGCAAATTCAGACTGACCACTAACGCGGAGAATACAGTTATTATTAAGCAACCTACGCTCCAAGCGGATTAAAGTGACACCATATCGACGTCAATGGCACTTGGCTTGCATCAAAGGATGAACCTCGGATGTGCAGTTTCGAGGAAGGTTGAGATCGGTGACAGAGTGCCCTACCTGATCTCAAATATCAGTCAGGAAATCGACAGTATACAAGACTCATTTTGAAACTGTTGCAGACTGCATGAGTTGTCTTCTTCTTGACAATTCTGGTATAATAGAAGCAAACGAGAACGCTCAACCACTTTCACCCTAACCGCCACTGGAGAATACTTAATCAGAAGTGACAAGACACAGAACAAAACACAGAAGTTCTGAAAAGAACCGGATTTGTCAGCGTTAATCCCGTGTGTCAGAGCTTTTATAACGTTGGACTCACATGGGGCATAGGACTGACGATCCTCCCACAAACAGTTTGCAATCGAAAACTCAGGTGCAATGCCACGGTTAGATCGTAGGTATTGATGACGAGCGCGTGCTCAAATCTCCAATTTGTAGCAATGTTGCCACGAGTGCTCGTCAGCAAGGAGGAAGAACCGAAACTCCACGGCCGCTGAAAATTTCCATAAAGCACTTGAAATTCAACCCGGCGAACCGGGACAACATCCTCCGGGACTGACAGACCTAGGATTAGCGCTGAGGATTAACGCGCCAATTTACGGATTTAAATTCATCACTGCTAATAGAAGCGGACAGTCGAATTCCAGGAAGCAGTCCACATGAAGAAGATTCGCTCAGTGAACAAAGAAATTTAGTTGCCTGTCCTTTTCGGATTCCCACTCGAACCCATCATCAGAGCCAGTCGCAGATAAGGGTGACGGTGGCACAAAGAGTGCAGTATTTACAGCACGTGGCTGCCGTAGGACCATGTGCGTACTGTAATGAACAGTCCTCACAGTCACCGACTCGTCAGTCCGCGTCCGAGTTATTGATTCCCGCAATTTCATCATCCATCTTGGATTTGGATGTGATGATTACGCGAGAGTTTATCTCGCTGTCACCGGAATTATTTCTTACCCACGTCCTCCCCACGTGACTGATTCCCCTGCCACGGGAGAATCCCAGCATAGGATATGACAGCGCCTGTTGATGGATTAGGGCTCTGAGAACCATGACTCGAGCAGCTCGCGGCTCAAGCGTTATTCGTCTCTAGCGAAGAGTTCGTTCTCCTGAAACCTGAAACTATGGCTGGGTCTTGTTTAAGATAGCGTCCACCAGCCTCAATGCGGCTGCGGTCTCGGCCGTTCGCGCACAAACTTATCTCTCAGTCTCATTGACGCAGTTGCTTTGTCCGCAACTACACCAAATCCGGTAAACGACTCCAGACGTTTTCTGCCGTGGCAATGAGTCCTTTGACATCAATGGTTTGGTACTAGATAGTTACTTTGTGGCTGCGTGCAACCCGAAAACCAAGTGGGGTGGGAGACGTCTGACGGCTTCCGAGACGCTCTACACGTATGGAAGAGCCCGCCAAAACTTGTGGTCGGTTGGATTTGGCCCCTTGTAAAGTTTTCATACGGAATGTTTGACCAAACTGCGCGGGTAGACAATGGCTCTCATAATTCATCGAATATATTGTCAGTCAGCAACCTCGTCTTCCATTTCACTGCAGTGCTTCTCAACGCGCCGCTGTCAGCGCCCTTTACGCGACTGCGTTTGTAACTGACCGGGCGTTTACTGTTGAAGTTCAGTATTTGCGTCGTATTTGTCGTCTTCCTGAACACTTTGGCTTCTAGGCCACTAAAATCTTTGTGGCAGAGGAGGACACCCATAAAGGCTAGCTGGCTCTTATCTCCTCCTTCATCGTATTTCTATGCCCAAAAAGATGGCATTGAGACACTTTTTAAATGTCAGCACCAGCTCCCGTTCGATGAGCCCAGGATTTCGGTCTGTGGTGTCGGAAAACCAGCGACTCCAACTGTTGTAGGACTGCCTCGGCTATAAGTCCCGAAATCGGCAAACTCATCGGCGTGCCCGTCACCCACTCGAAGGCTGTTCCGTCGAACGTAAAGTGCGTTGTGAGACAGGACTTCGGGGTTTTGATGATTTGGGCGAGCCCGAGGCGATTCTTTGTTTCGTGATATTTATCTCATAGGAGTTGTTTGATGGTCTCGACTGCCAGGTCCTGAAATCAAAGAATACCGTGATTTTGGTTGGCAAGAGACCTACCGCTTTAAGTTTCCCCGAGAATTACTGACTGTGGTGTTCGAATCGGAGGTCGAAAACTTGAGACGTAGTTTGGAATGTCTTTAAGCTATACGTTTAGCCGGAGTGGAGCGCCCTCTCTGTGCACTTTTGGCAGACCGTAGAATCGAGTCAGGGCCATTTCTTGCGTCCTCGCCATGCGTCGGTTGATTGGCGATATTGTACCTGTGTTCTCCAGTGCCAACAGCGACGTGTTGACCTAGCGTGTCAACCTCTTTATTATGGGGTTGGATTCGCATGGGTCGTAGGACTGACGATTCTCTGGATCCAGGTGGGGCAGGAGAGGGAGGTTCGGTATGCGCTGCGCAAATCCACTTTTGCTACAAAATAATTCACCCGCAGGTGGCCATCCCTGTTCTCACTCTGCTGAGGAGCAGGCGATGGACATCGTCGGCAGCTACGATCGAACCGTTGACATTTAAACGTTGTCTAGTATTAGCGCGGATATTCACTCCGAAAGATGTTTGATTCCGACAATAATGCAAACGACAGGCCCCACTAAACAGAAGGTTGTTGTCTAATGTATTTTGTCAGCTTTTAAATATATTACAGTACCTGTGCTAACTCATGAAATGCCGAGGTCAAAACTATAGTGAAAACTTTAGCGTATTTTTGGTGTCGTTATTTGTGGTTATTTATTTCAAATAAGAACGAAAAGACCGTTTGCTGAAGGAAAGTTTGATACGGATCTGTTTATTAAATAGAAAACGGGTTGGATTTAGGCGACATCGGAGGATTCCTGATATTCAAGCAGTTTCCTACGCTATTACAGCTTTCGGATGGAAATTCTTTCTGTTACCTTATTAATCTGTTTAAGAAGATTAATAAAAGGACGAAATTTTTTAACAATCTTTCGAACAAAAAGAAAAAATTAAATTTCAATATCAACAAAATCAGGGAAATGCGGATAAATTATTTCTTATTGTGTTCAGGAAATAACGTGCGATTCTTCATCTAAGAATTCTATTTTACAAATTCCTATAGTTTTATGTTTCCAAATACCGAAATAAAAAAGTTTATCAGTGTGATTGTTTTTCCAGACTAAAAATGCGTGTCGTAAACGAATATATATTGAGTTCGCGTGACATGCCGTCACTTTTCTCTGCCACGCCAAACGATACCTATGTCTAAACAATGCTTATCCGAAGATGACTTCCAGCGCATTCGAAAATTAGCGGCGGAGGGAATCCCGCGTGAGTCGTTAGCTAGTATTTTTAATATTAGCAAGGTCAATCTGTGGTGCATTATTAATGATAAAACTGTTCCTAGAAATTAGATAGGGGGACCAAAACGGTCCACAAGTAAGTAAGACGACGATTTTATTCATCGTACATTAAAAAAGTTTCATTACATGCCCATTGAGACCATTCAGCTGGAACATCTGACAATGTTTTCTATAAACATAATTAGGAAAAGGATGAAGGAATTTGAACTGCAGTGGCGGAAGGCCACGATTTTGCCATATTTAAGTAGAAAACTAATTAGAGAACATCTTTTTTGCTAAGAATTATATTGATTACAGATCTTCATTTTGGAGGAGCATTTTCTTCTGCGATGAGGTTTTATTTTTAGACAAGCCTAAGAAATCTCTCCAAACCGACATATGTGGAAAGAACTTCCCATGAGAACACACTACACTGACGGCAACATTCAAGAACTGTCGGCGGATGATGGTTTGGACAGCGATTAAATTTGGTGAGCGGCCTGTCTGGCGGTCAACATCCGAAACCATCAACAGCAAGGTGTTTATTGCAATTGTCAAGGATGCTTTCGGCTACAACGGCATAAGTCGGCGCCGAATGGATACTTTAATTTTGCAGGACAATGCACCTGTCCACCGCTCTAAAGAGGTACGAATTTGATGCCGCTTGCAAATATAATCTAACATTTTAGACAACAACCACACTCTCCGCAATCGGCCTCCAATCCATTTTTATCCCGGCCAACAGTCCCGATTTGAATCCTATTGAAAATGTTTTCGAAATAGTCAAAAGAAATTGGCAAAAAGCTAAGAAGACTCTTTCAATGCAGAAAAAATTGGATTTCATACTCAATAATTACATTTTCAATCCACGATAGATTACCTCGTCATGTCTATGTCGGACAGACTTTCTGCTTTTATTAATTCGAATGGACAATCTACAAATTACTAATTTTTTGTATCTGTTTCTGTCCTTAATTATTTTTGACCTTCTA
The DNA here is from genome assembly GCA_902702965.1 of Spirometra erinaceieuropaei. Taxonomy (NCBI): domain Eukaryota; kingdom Metazoa; phylum Platyhelminthes; class Cestoda; order Diphyllobothriidea; family Diphyllobothriidae; genus Spirometra; species Spirometra erinaceieuropaei. Next base: position 1,570,610 of record CACRXP010000014.1, read on the forward strand.
TGCGCCCTCCTCCTTTATACGTCCTTATACGTAGCCTTTATTAGCTTGGTTTTAATATAGGCGTTTCTCGAAAATATGACTTCTGTCGAAAATTATGTATTTTTATCACAGTAAATAATATTTTCTAAACCAAACTTTGCTTTATTTCTTTGACACGTCTTTTATTTTCCGCTATCAGCCTTTGGGAGCCGTAGTGTTTACCGATTCTGCGTTAAAGTCGTTAACCTGGGTTAAATCGTGACATTTCATGAGTTAGCACAGGTACTGTACTTTCCAATCAACTGTGGATACCGTACGCTTTAAAAAATGACACCCAAATAACATGCCCTTTAACATTGACTTTTAATGGTCTTGCGAATTCAAATATAACTTATAGAAACTACGGACAAAATATGCTTTCATTCAGTCACTTTATAGATAATAACGTCATCTTTATATGCTATATTTGACAAAGGAGCATAAAAGGTTTAAAAAATGAAGTGATTTTCAATCAAACGACTAAAAGGAAATATGGTTTTTCCGCGAGTTCGATAAAATATATTTGGATTTGAAACACCATTTAAAATAAATGTGAAAATGCATGCTGACTTAGTAATTTTTTTTAGTTTTGTTTCTTAAGGAGACTTAAAAGCAATGCACTCAATAGCTTACATCCTGGCGAGTCCGAAATGTTATAGGATTTTGCTGCAGGGAAATCTGCACCACAATCGCGCCCAAGTAATCCTTTCCAAAATTCTAATCAACATTTCATGAGATCGGTCAGTCACTACTGTCTTCCGTAGTTTTTTGAAACTGACTAAAACACTTTTTGCATCCTCTGACAGATTACCTGCTGGAGAAATGGGTATAGAGTTTGCTCAAGACAACCGACGAGTATGCCGCACGGAGATTGTGGTGGGTACTCATTGCAACCTTTGTTCTATGCCTGTAATGAATGACCTATTTTGCTTGAGATAATGCATGTTAAATGACAATTAAAACCGGCGATGTATAAAATGATTCTAATAATGTCATCCTGAACTTTTCGCATGTATCGCATATTAAACGTTTTTTGTGAAGAAAAACCATAATCTAACCTAAATTGCTCCTTTAATACACTTGGCAAATTTAATTCCATATACATATTTGCCCAAAAGCAACATAGTCGACGTACTTGATTTCAGAACGTCTCGTAGATGACTATGCAATTAAACTTCATATTTCTGCTAATAGATCTCGTGCAATACTCCGAGAAATTAAAAGTTCACCTGAAATTTTATCGCTCGGAGAAGAATATTGACAACATTCTCTGTACCAAAGATGAACGTTGGCCAATTTCAAAATCAATCCACTGGCAAGGTGTGTTTTAAATTAACTTTTATTCCCACGATATGATATAGCAGGAAAATATCGATAGCCCAAACTTACAACCAGGTTAATAGAAGAACGAAATATCGAAGAGCACCGTTATTCAAATTTGATCACAAACCGGGTGTAAGTCTGTTAAGTAATAAAAATAACAGTCATGTCTATACTGCACACGAAGTAGGTGTCGTGATTCACGATTTACTGCTTATCGTTGGCAAACTTACATCAGTGCATGAGGTCAGTGAAAAATATATATTAGGTAAACAAAATATAAATGAAATATAAAAGGAACTATTAAATTGCTTGAGAATTAAAATTTGTTTGATAAATCAAAAAATCAGAAAACATCAAAAAAAGCTACGAATGAGCAAATTTCAGTTTAAGGTGTACAAGAAGTTTAATTGTGCAAAACACTGAGTAGGTATCATACCTGAAAGGTGTGTATTATCTTTTTAAGTCTTATCATAACGTTAATTATGGCGATTTACCAGACATCTTACCTTTGAGTATAGATTCTAAAAACATTTTCCGATAATCCAGCGTATTGTATTCACTTTTGTATTAAATAAGATGTAGTTCGCTAATGCAAGTATAGTTTTGCTTAATTGTTCCGATATGAACGTTCAAATTGTAAACTTTTACTTCAGTTCGCATGTCACCAGGTCGGCCAGTGACTAATAAACTTGAATAAATTCGGCTGATATAATCGCAAACATACCATTTTGTGTATCTACGGAGGAAGTTTTTCGTAAAATGAACTTGCGCGTTTCCTTTATTCTGGTTTACGCTACGTTTCATATCGGCCCTAAAATATCGTTGAATACTTCGGGGTTTTTTAGTGTTCTCAGCCGACTGCTCGCAAAGACAGATTTTGTTATATTTTTTACCAAAGCCTTTAAAACAAGATACATTGTCGGAATATTTACCGAGATAATTAAGAATTGGTCAATCTTTTTCCTATAAATGGTCGTTTGCACTGCATGTGAAGACTGAAAATAACACGGTTAAGCCAAGAAAAATTGACGCGTTTTGGCCATGTCTTTCACGTTTCCCAAGAAATTGCCTTTTTAAGGAGCACTTTGATATTGCATTTCGTTGACCGGTACCTTGATAGTTTGCATTTTGCACGGTAAAGCAAAGAAAATTGGCACATTTTGGCCATTTCTTTCAGGTAACTAAGACATGTTGATATTTTTTACATATCTATTTCTTTGAATTGCATCCACTTCCGTTATTTTTGCTTAGGCTTAAGGGCACATTTGATAACCATCAACGCACGATTAAGAAACGATATATATTTTGATATTTTACAGAAACGATTAATGCTTTGCTCCTACCATCTTTAAATTGCGTATAGAAAAAAAAGATAACACGAAAATCAGTGTTTTACGTGCTTGAAATTCAAAATAACTAGTAAGTAGTAGTTATTTCGGTGTTTACTCATAGAATTTTCTAATTGACAAAAGAACTCTTATCTGTTTGCGTTATTTTTATACTTTAGGGTAAAAAATCGCACAGATTTGCGGGAGTGACCTTTAAAAATCGATGCATCTCTTTTCTAAAAAATAACCTGCGTGGACAGTTTGATTGACCTAGGTAACACCAGAACATAAAATGAATATCAAAGTGGGCACGCTATGTTTAATAGAACTCTCAAGAATATATTTCTCTCGTCTCAAATAAAAAACTGCATAAAATTGCAACTGAGGTCTCGATCAAGTTGTAGCATAGGAAATGGCCCGATTTTATCGCAAAATTAATTTTGTCTCAAATTCACGAACATTTAGCCAATGAAATGGAGTAGGCTAATTTCATGCAAAAGAAAAGAACGCTTTCTTGAAGGGAATAATCGAGAGAACAACATTCACAATGTTTAAGTTTTTTGAAGATTTTTATCGCAGTTTTTGTCCCCTAATGTCATGAGTTGGGTCACCCATCGCATCTTGGTTTTTCGCTCTAGAATCAGTTGTTTATTTTGAGAAAACCCATGTATTTTAAAGAAGACGGGCAAAAATCCGACTTTTACTTTCCCATCACTATAAGAAATGTGTACGCATCTTCTGCTGGGAATTTTGACTTTCGCGGAGTCCCATCAGGGACACTGGGATGACAGGAAGCGCACCGCCTGACATGCAGGAGGGGCGTAAAGATGCCATCTTGTGGATTTGCTTATAGCGATGTAGGCATTCTCATTGTTGCCCATGTCGACGCGAAAATGAATTCGTCTGTGATCTCCATTGTACATGCAGATTAGGTATCTAAGCATGGTTACTTCATTCGCCGGTCTTTATTTTAAGTCCAGCAAAAGGGGCCTTCAGAAAGTGCAAAAGTGCTTTTTATAACAGTATGTAAGTAATGTGCTTCTTATGCAGTGAAAAAACAGGCTCTTATACTTGCGGAAACTGAATCCTCCCTGGCCTTCATTTTACAAGTGAGGACGAAGTGTTTTGGCAGTTATCTATTAGTGACGCTTGCTTCGTAGCAGAAAAAATAACTAAATTTGTCAGTAGAAGCAAAATTGCGAGCAAAAGGGGAATAGACGATGTAAACACATTTACATTTTGGTTCTATGATTCAAAGGGGGTCAGAATTCGTACACGTTTTAAATCTGACGTAATTTTCCGAACCCTATCGAATGAGACGGTCGTAACCACAAACGTACTACTAGATTGATATAAATAAACCCTTTAGCTTTTGCTTACACTAATACTATTATACATGCTGTTGGCAAAGTCAGTAAGTGTCTTGTTTGTTGCTATTTCCTGACTACCCATATATTAAAATGGCATGCAAGACATTTGTTATAACGTAGTTTCTATGAGGATTGTCCATTTATCCGCATGCACTGATTGATTAAATGATGATTAATTTAAAGGGGTGCTATCACCAAAGCAACACTTTTGTTCGCTTGACGTTCGGATTAACATTCATATCTAAAATTCTAAATGTCAACAGATTAAAAAGCGCTAGGAGTTTGCAGTCGATTTGCAACCTTATAACTAACGTAATTATCGGTTCACGCGTTAAAATGCGTGTGGTCGTTATTGGGGCGATAAAAGCTTCTTCATCAGCAACGTGTTAGCCTACTCGTTCTCCGCCTGGCTATGTACCCTACCTAGGCAAACTCCCCGAACTTAAATGGTGGAGAGAGGATATAGTGATTTGGACAAAACGGCTATAAATTACGCGGTTGTCAATTTCCGAGAGACATTTGGGCTTATCGACCTTGTTGGTGCGGCCGTGTTCCCTTTGTGTCAATCACAATTTCGCGGTTGGAGTCATTTCAATCCAGTGCAGCTGCGACCTGCCCGGTCATCCAAATTTAATGTAGTTCGACAGTTTTTCCCGAAGTTTCTTCTCTGTTCAAAACTGCGCCAACTGCGAGAAAATCGCCCAGATGTTTTGTGTTTTGACGGTGGGTTGTTACACCTTCTACCATTGAGGCGATAAATGATAATAGCGACAATTTTCATCCTCCTGAGTCATCCGGCAGAAGTCCAGACAAGCGAAATATGTCAAGTTCTAAAAGCCGGTTCAATTGTTTATCCACCTTTTTAGTTAGCAAGTTTGGGTAATGGTAAGTTCATCAAGCTCCCTAAAGCGTCAGCAATATTACAAAACTGTTAAGAGGCTCCTTGACGTTCCCGAGCGTATATATCGGTACATATGTGAGTTATTTTAATGGAACCCCCACGCACATAAGGGCCTGTAGATAAAAACGGAAGACTAAAGTAAACAAAAGTTCACATTAAATTTTAAATACTTTTTATGATGCTAAATGATTCCGCTTTTTAGCTTTTAAATGTGCGCTGGGATTCTTTTGCAAATTTACACTGATTTATTCGATTTTCAACCAGTAAAAATGCTTTCATTATGGTGTAAAGTAGTTTCATGCTTTATTTGTTTGGACATTGGCTTTTAATCAATACAAGGTTTCGGTGCGTATGCCGGGATTAAGCATAGAAGGCGGCAAGAACTTCTCAAATACTTGTTTTTGTACCTTTTTACACTTACTATAGGCTTATTCCAGTACAGGGTTCTAGAAGACTCCAAGCCTTTATATGGAAACGAATTCGGACTTGGTAATGTAAAAGATAATGATGACGAACATGGGCCGGGAAATTTTTAAGTATTTCTAATAGTAAACACCTAAGTTATTCAATATTCAAAAGTTGATTTTGCTTATAAATTTGCAGAAGTATTTAACACTTAAGCGTTAGGGCATCAATAATCACATTTGATAAATGGCCCTCGTATTTATCGACTGTTTACCTATTTGGACTAAAGAAAGACAAGATTGACGTAATATAAATTGCAGGAGTATATGCTTAGCAATAGTCGTTCATGAAAAAAACATTAGTTATTCTGCTTGATCATTACTTTGGCTATTACAAAAACAACAGAATTGCAATCTCTCGACATTATGAAAATCTAGCAGTTGATCAAGCCCGATGATTTATACAGACTTATTAAATTCTCGTTTTTCTGTTTAAATATATATACTACTGGCTCATTTGTCGGTTATGGTACTGTTTCATTTGATAATTACTTTTAACGTATCTTCTTAGATTTAACTCTGATAGAAACTTAATGCAGTATGCTCAAACATTACGCAGCAATGTAGTTGCAAGAACCCGTTATTTAACAAGGAATTCCGAAATCCTTCTAATTTTCATTTAAAGAATATTGTGGATGCAACCTTCTAGATATGTTGGAACACATTCTCGAGTGGCGTTTTGATAAATGACGAAATAAAATATTCCACTAATGCGAACATCCGAAGCTAAACTTTGCATTATAAGTACCCAAGAAAACCATTAGTCATTACACAGACGTTTAAGCCAACAACCAAATAAAAGGAAAGATGAAGACTAAAATATAATAATAAAAAAATTTTCCTTATTTTAACACTGTTTTATCTAAAAAGGGCATCGCCTTTTTTCCAGAATTTTTGTCTATCGGCGATCATTGCTCCTGGAACGTATACCCCTGGGTTGGTTGTTATTTCCCATTATCCTTTTGTATAACCTATATTATCTACTGTGATTGATTTCTTTAATTTCCATTTAAGATTGTTTTGTGCTTAGTTATTTAGTGAGAACTAATTTTTAACATATCAGCCAAATGAGCATAGCAGAGTTGGTAAATATAAGAATGTTTGTAGCATGCGAGAAGAGCTGTCGTTTCGTAATCCTTCGACTTAAGTACGAGGTCAAACAGAAAAATGTGATTAAGTCAATTTTTTTCCAGAAAGGTTTACTGGCATCGTCTATGCTGCACTCTCAGTAATTTTATTCATATTCCCTCTTCGCGCCTTGGTAAGAGGGTAATCAAGTGATTGACATCGGACACTCACATACATTAAGTTTTCTATTCGTAAATCGTTAAAAGATCATTCTATTAAGTTCGTGTTTGCATCATCGAATGTTTCAACGTTAGAAAATTAAGTGCGACTCCTATGATGAATATGTTTCGGTTGCCATTGTTTCCTTGTTTTCATGTATGGCAGATATCATACTTACAATCGAAAGCACAGTAGTATATCCACAGCCAAGTTTAAGTCTCTGTTATAGGTTCACAGGCTTATTGCTTACGTATCATCATCGTAGGCGATCTCATTAATATTGTATAGGCATGTTGTCTCACCGCATTACTTGAAAATGCCATTCATCTTCACTTACACATGCTGCGATAGACAACTATTATTTTCCCTTTCAATTTTTCGAATACAGTAAACGCTCCTTCTAAAGCCCAAAGCAGCTTTCATTCACTTTCTTCCTAAAGTGTCGTTTTTTAAATATTCCTTTTATTAATAGTTCACCATTTGTATATTTTAGATGGGGGATGAAATAAAAATGAGAGGTTATTTTCATGGCGACCAGTTTATGAATAACATGACGGAGGAACAAATATTCGGTAAGACGACAAAGTTGTTCAAACGTAGTTTCAAAGAGGTTATTTTATTAATAAATCATTTATCTGGTTTGCTTTACTAACTTAAAAACCCACTTAAATACGAGCATTCTGATCCACGTTAGATTTAGGACAAAGCTCCTGGAAATGCCTATGGGCTGTGAGACTGTCTAGCATCTTTTGGGATTGTTTCCACTTTGAAAATGAGTAAAATTTTGAAAACAAAATTTAAGTTCCCAAAATACTAGTTTAGAGAAGTAACCGTTTTACTTGTCACATGCATTGTTTAAGACATATGTATACGCGTTATTGTAATATAGCTTCTAAAATTGCAAAAAAACTTGCTACACTTTGGCCTTCATTGTCAAGCTTATACAGTTTATACATGGTGCTTGAATATTAGTTGTACTTTAAAGGACTTTTGAACAAAACTATAGGTTTTAATTTAAAGTTTTATTACAAGCGTAAATAAATGCATTCCTACAACAGCTTATTTAGTCTCAAGGAATACCGGTAAGTCACTTCGAATTTTTTGAAGCAAAACATCCTTTAAGCTGGGCTGTATTAGATTCGCTGCTATGTATTTTACATATTTTCTTTGGCTTTTAGAAGATAAATGACCTTCTTCAAATTTACTGATTGATATTTCAGAAAGGCTTCCCTTTTCAACACATCGTTAGTTTGGCGATGGTTGCAGAATGCTCCCGCATGCCAAAATGGCTGTATTCTAAATTCGACAAACTTGCTTAATTCAGCCGCTTTAAATTGGTTCTGCGAAAACGTCTATTTGAGAATGCCTGCCTTGTGCTTTGTAGGAAACGTTCTCTATCACGAGTTCGATCAAAACATTAACCGTCACGAGTTCATGCTGTATTGGATCATGGATGCGGGTCAAAAAAACATAACAAAGGTATGTCTGCGTTATATTATTTTCTGTGGACTTTTAGCGTTACGTTTGTTTTTATCTTTGGAGATTTACATCAAGTTTGGATGCACTTAATGTTTTGAAAACTTCTATGGCCACTAGTTTAAGTGTGGAACGTGGAATGGAGACATCTGCGGCGGCAAGGGTGTCCACGCAAAGCCTTGTGGTGAGTGGCTTATAACAGTGCAGATTAAACTATCTAGTTAAAGCCAAAGAAAAAAGGCTGTCTTTAGCAAATTTCGTCACAGACTCAGTGTTGTTTTTACAAAAGCAACAAGCCGTTTTAATCAATATGAATGTGGGATACACGGTGTGATTTGTTTGTTTACACTGACGATCAGTTTTGTCGAGACCTATAGAGTTTGGTAACCTTTAAAATGAAAACAAAGTTTCCCATCGTAACGGAAAGCACCGTAACAAATAATATGCTACAAAAACGAAACCAAAATCGAAATGCCAATGTAGCTTTGCGGTTTTATATTAATAGAAGTCGATGAAACATGTGTCTGTGTTTGCACAAAATATTTTCTACTGTGAATACGACGGATAGTTTTAAACTCCAATGGGATCAAAAAGGCGGGCTTTTATCGGTCTTCACCATGATGGGATCTAACGGAGTTCAGGGAATTTAAGTCATTAAGTGGGCCAGAGTTTATTTTGTTCGGAAGTGCTTGATAAGTACGATAGAAAAAACAGAAAAATGCGCTTCCGGAATTTATTAATGTTAAAAACAGGCAAATGAGTGCATGTTAATGAGGAATAACACTGCTACAAACAGTGTCGTGCTTAAAAGTCTACAGTCTGCAAAACGTGTGTTAATGTCGTGGAAATATGCGTATTTCCGAAAATTATCTTGCATGTTAGCAAAAATTACCCTTCAGGAGTTGGTATGAGTGCTTTGAATGGGTGTGAATTCAAGACGAGTAGGACAATATTTATTTGTTTGGCGTAACCTGGAAAGATCGCGGACTAAGAGTTTGTAAAGTAGTGAATAAAGTACTCACAAACGTAGTCAATATGTTACACATTGCTGTGATCTTGGGAACTATATACTACCATAAAGTTACTCTAAATTTCCGTTTGGTGTGTAGTGCTGAAATGTCATAAAATCGATTACACGTCTGTTTTGAAAGAGATGTGTGACGGCCCTTTACTGCCTGCTATGCAAGGCTCAGAGTCCCAAAAAGTAGCAGACATCTTTAGTTTCATAATGGACATTTTATTGAGATTATTGTTCAGCCTTATTAAAACAGACGTCTGGTTGAGCACCAATGCAGTCTGTCTATCATTCTGGACTTTCTAACTGATGCAGGTTCACATCGTCAAATATAGTAATAAAACCAGAACAGTCGAAAAGTATACGGCGTTTAAACTAATCATCGGTCGATGATCCAAGACTGGAGGTAACTGCGCAGAGCTTTGTACTCCAGCGCTAGGTCGATGAATCGATTGAGTGAGTTCTCATTCGTGGCTCGGACTCTAATCAATTATTACACGTTTTGTTTGCGGGGTGGGCGACTATTTTGGTGTCTGTGACGTTTCTGATGCCCGGTTGATCTTCATCTTTTCTTATGCCCACACCTGGAACTCGGAATTTTGTCTGTATTGGACAGTGCTTAACACCTGCCTGCATGGTTTTGAAATAAAAACCAAGAGCTTTGTTCATTAAAAGGCGATTTTTAATTTCAGTGCTCTACAAGTATGGTCAGCTGGTAATATTTTTCTACCGCGCAAAGCTTAAGAAGCTTCACGAAGAAGAATATACCTGTGTGCTAAACGGCACAGAAACGCAGACGAAAACCATAAGGAAAACAGGTTTGTATTATCATGAACGGGGTGCAATATTTGGTTTAGTTCACTATCAGTTTTAGAAAATGTAAAAACGCAGCTATGGGTATAATGTATCGTTTTTTTATCATCAACGAGTATATGCTTCATTGGATGCAAACAAAATATAAATAAAGTCGATACTAGAGACATAGCGATCAAAGAAGCTTGAATAAAGACCTTACGTCTTTGCAGTTTATTTATCATTCAGTGTTAACTATCATATTAAAAAGTTTTTTATTTTACAATTAAACCTCCACCCTAGCTCTCCAGTAGTCGGGACAAATTAAACCCTAACAGTTAATAATAAGATGACGTTATTCCTGACCTATAGCTGCAGACGTCATCGGACGGATATACTCTTGTGAAATGATTAGTTCTTGATGTAGTAGATGGGTGTATGTAAGTGGGTATTCGCCATACGCAGGTAGTTCCATGTGAAAAGCATAAATAAACCTTTACAAAACTGAATCATTATTGTGATTTATATTTTTTACAGTTTCCTCGCGATTTTAAAGTCGAACATGCCCGTTGTATTGCCAGCGTTTTTGCATATGAGGTCAGGTGTCAAGACATTTTTAACTTAATAGCTTTGTGCAATCCACGTTTTCCTGTTAGACATATTGATTTAGGCAGGGTTGAAAATAAAACGGTGTAGTGTTTTTCTTCCTTGTTATAATGTTTTTACAAGATAGAATTTTTAACTTTCTTGTTTACTGCCAAAACATTAGAAGATGAATTCATAAATCAAAATTTTAATTGCACTCGATCAACTTCATTTGACACAACACAACGGATATCCTTTATTTTGGCACTCACATAACCGTACCGGAAGGCCTTAGATACGGCCAATAAAATGCATAATTTAATCGGTTCCTTCATTGATCGAGAGATATGTAAATGTTAACTGATATCTAGCCAACGTCCTCTCCGTTGTTAACATGAATTGGCCTGTTATTTCTCACCCTTAAGTATGCTACTGGCCGTCTGTCTACGATCAATGACTATTACTTAAAAAACCGCTGTGGTTGATGGGCATCGGCCAGAATTTTTATACAAAAACGTTGGTCTATGTCAAAAGACCTTAAATAAGCTGATTTACTCCAAGGTTGTAGATACGTTCTAAAGAAATTAAGGTCAGATTCGGTTATATAGCCCCACATGATGTAAACAAACCTCCGCCACCTGTAGTACCGGACCGGTGGTAAAAGGGATTTTTACAGGTGGGGCCGAAGGACGCAAGGCGACGAGGTCGAGTGGTTGTATGCAAAAGAACATCTGTCGGGAATGCGTGATTGCACTTTGAGTGGCTGAGAAATAGTTGCCCTAACTCATTACCTTGGTTCCCAACCCAAATCTCTAACTCTAACACCTAGCCCTAACCCCTTACGCTAAATCCTAACCCCAGCTCCAACAGTATTGTGGCTATCAGGTTAGGCTACACAATGACATCTGACCAAAATTAAAAAGATACAATTAATTGAAACTTCGGGCATAAATAGAATAGTAAAATATAGCGCCAGTAAGACTGCCAGACTAGGTTCATTTTAGGCAGACATGCACGACATATCGTTAAGTAGACTACCAGACTGGCTAATTAAGATGCTGAATTTCCAGTGACTTACCTGACGTCCACCAAATGATCTATAGTTCAACAAATATTTTATGGAAATATTTCCCACAGTTAGAATACACGAGCTTACGTCTTGGTTTCATTTAAACTTTATGGCAGATTTTTGTTTCTTACGAGGTTTTACAATAAATGCACTAACTCTAGAGTAAACTACCAGCTGCCTGTCGGCAGTTAATGAAAATTACGCGGTTTCCCTCAGTGGCTAATGAAGTTTGGCCCAAATATTCATACATAAACTGATCAACTCTAAGTTTGTGGATAAATTCCGAGGACAGTAAAAAAGCGAAAACTAACAAGTTGTAATATTAACTAACTTGCAGCACCGAAAATCAGTGGGAATAATTCATGCTACATAAGCAGTCATTTTTAAGGAAATCCAGCATCTCAAAGCAGCTGAATTTTCGTAGAATCATACCTCATGGTTATAAATTGCACAATCCTACTTAAATAATATTTTTGAGACGAAGACGCATTTCAAAATTTTGGTTAACATTTCATATGCAAAAACATATCACTCACAAAATTTGTGAACGCTGAGCACTCGATAAAGTACTTCGGAACCACTACTACCGTTGCATCTGAGGCCGAATATTCGATAAAATGAAATTTTTTAGAAAATCTAAAATCAAAAGTGACCTTTCTTCAAGTTGCCATGTTAATTAAATCCCATTACTTCTGTTTGATGAGGTGTTTCACTTGGCCGTCCATATCTCATCCTTAGACAACAATCTATATTTTCGGTGTCTTAATTATTAATCACCCAATAAAGGCCTTGTCTTCAAATATGCTTCATTTTTTAAGATTTCTCCAGTGCCACAATCGTTGCCGACAATGCCCACCATGTGCTGTGAGAACACGGACTTTGACCTGCGCGTGAATAAGTCTAAATGAATAATGTAGTTATGCTCAATCTACCGCATGCCCGCATCCACACCTGGACGCGCTTTCAAACCGCAATGAGTAAAACTGGAGGTGCAGGAAAACGTAGGTGGATGGCGCGACCGGAGCTGCCCGTAGGCGTGCCGCGACATGGCTCGGATCCCACTAGTTGGGGTCGCCATTGAGGCTACTTTAAAATGGAGTCATTGCGGTCAGACAGTCAATCTACCAGTCCGCCACACAAAACACAAACACAAAGTGCGAGCTCCAAGTTATCTCTTCAGTTAGCAGCCATTCAGGCTACGAATTTTAGCCAACAGTGGTATATTCGAGTGCGTCAGATCGTTGATATATTGATTGTTGAGCTCACGCTCTTCTTTCACTTTTAGGTCTAAATTCACTGTTTGGGCCGGTCAGTTGTCTGAAGCGGGAGTGGACGCAGTGGTCAGAAGGGCAAGAAAACCGTTTGGGCACGACACGTGCATGACCTAGTCATCCGAACTTGTCGACCAATTGAGATGCTGAGATAAGAAGAGGTGGCTGACAGTGCTGTGGACAGCTCGTTTGCGCGCTACACACACTCCACCTGACCCTCTTTATTTGGGCATACCAGGATTTCATGCAAGTTCGAGTTAGCTACCCGGATCTGACGCGTTGCAGAGGTGCTGAAGAGCACATTTCCCACTAACGTTAGAGGTGCCGGGACTGGGGTATTTGGCAGTTGTTCGGGTGCGCTGCCTGTGTTGGTTGGGGGCATGTGTGATGATGTGTTCATGTCTTCGGTTACTTGCTGCAGGTTTTCAGGAGGACCCCTGTGACCAAATAGGCCGATACGATGGTTCAATTTGCGAGAGCATAACAGGCGGTCGAGGCAATGACCTCCAGGTACTGGGCAACCCACTTCCGCAAGGGACCGATCAGGCAGACGCCTGAGGTGACATTGCGGCGGCAATATGAAATGATTTGAGCATCAAATTATTTTTATGCACAAGTACATACGTCAGCTATTGCTATTATTGAAAAACAAGGTTTTCGTTCAGTGAACAGAGACAATTAAATTCCGGATTGAGTGCCATGCAGTACTATCAAAGAAAATTCTTATTTAATGAAGTAAACTAATGAACCAAGTGGCGTATTAAAGAAAATGTCATTGAAAGTCTGAAAGGCATTTTGCGGTGACAGCTAGAACCCGTAGGAATGCATATTCACAGGTTCAGTTTTGAGATGAAAAAAAAACAGGCGTACGCTCACTGGTCGGCAAATGTTGATTTCCACTATTCTCATTACAGCCTTCAGCAGTCGTTACCGCGCAAAATATAATCCTGGTGCTATGCTAGCCTTATAGTCCTGAGGCACGTCTAAAAATTGCCTGAATGCCGTTATTTTCGAATGGCTCACCAGTTAGAACATCCAGAGATTCCCGAATTCAAAATCTGAAAATGTACCGGTTTAAAACAGCAGGACTTATGTTCGACAGAACAACATTCTGTTTTACCTCAATATGGTGGGATAACAGTTTACAAACATCGCGGGATATTTTTGATACGTCCACAGAAAAGCGTCCGGGTAAGTATTGTCAAGCTGGTTTGGCCTTCATGACCGTCAACTAGAAGGGAAGCGGTGTAGACAAAGACAGAACCTGCCTCTGTTTTGTTACTGTTTAACATTGACGACTCGTGCTTTAGTCCCCAAGACGCAGCTAGTTAGAAGTAAACCTCCGAACAAAATGCAGTCAGTTGGCCATGAGTCTTACAGTGCAGATGATTTTGAGGAAAATCTGCGTGTTCAGTCTATCCTCTTAAAGCCGTCGACATCTAGGGTCGGACCGGAGCAAAATAGCATTCTGGACGATTTTGCCGTCAGGCCGCGCAATAAAAATCGAATAATCACAGTCACCGGGTACGGAGGGATGCGCAGTTGAACGAATCTGTTCATTAAGAGATGAAGCAGTCATTTTATGAGGACGCAACCGGAGAAGCAAATTTAGATATTTACATATTGGTGCTTTGATTAAGGTCTTCCAGCCGGGCAGTGTCTTCTGGCTGGTCATGCGGTGTTTCCTATTCAGGCCGATTTCAGGTCAATTATATAGGGTTTCGATAACTGAACGATGGTCGCGCGTTCACCCAGTTGATCCGTCAGAAAATCGTTCTTTTAATTTGTCTCATTCTTAGTAGATTTAGATTCCGCGTAGCACTGAGAAAACGGGATAATAAACGGCTATCATACCAAAGGGCTAGTCTGCACATATGCTTCCCTGTGGACTTTCAGACTAGCCAAGTCGACATACAAAGGTGGTATAAACTCATGAAATCAAACCGCAGAAAATATGAATGCAAATCCTATGCGAGTTAATTGACTCTGTTTAAGCTCTCATCGTTATTCCGAGTTGATTGGCAATTTGTCATTTCGCCGTTGTTTGACGATTACTCTGCAACCTTCTTGCATTTCGTTAGAAGGAAAACACACACTACCTAAGGTCCGTATTCTGGTGGTAGTTAACTGCTCAGTCGTGGGTTTCTCCTTTTTTCATTCTTCGGGGCTGTAGCATTTTGTTTTGTAATACCACAAACAGTATGGCCACTATGCCTTCATTGCAAGTCCGTGGTTTCCCTCGAATGAAATGCCATACGAACATAGAGTCACTCATGAGCTGCGCCCTACCCCGATTAAACCGGCCAACCTAATGTCGAGGAGTTCAGGATTTTCGATTGCAAATGACAGCCCACTGGTCAGCAAGGAAGTTGTTAGAGCTCGTTTTTTACCAGCCGGCGCGGGTTCAGATAGCAGTTACCCAGAGTTTAAGACACTTGTTGCTTGCCATCGGCAACTAAGAGGCCCGAAACGCTCACCTTTGAGTTTCCATAATTTTAGTAACACACCCTTAGCTTCATACTGCGTCTTAAGGCAGGAACGCGCGTTCGCCTAGGATGCAAAGTATGAACATCGTGATCTCCTGCATGATTCTACCAGAACAACACTGTCGGTTTTGGAGTCCTTTTCTTGCAGACTACGCGCCTTCATCAGGGGCACACAGTATTGCATTTTACCCTTAAGCTATCCGCTATTTTGACGAAAGTAACCTCACCGTCTCTAATGCTCTGATTTGGGGATCGCCAATTGGTGATTCGATGCAGAAGAGGATAGTCAGACGTCGGAGCTTCTAACATAGATTAAACTCGCAGACTCGACATTCCGACAGGATATTTACATGGTCGAATTAAAAGCCCTTTAATGCAACAGCTGACTGCGAATGCGCGTTCCAGGAGACTCTTGAAAAAGTCGATGCGGCCGCTGGAACAAATACTTGAATGTCCTGACGTTTCTCTCACGAACTAACTGCATCAAACATTTACATCGACCACGATGAAGTGCGTCTCCCCAATCAAGCTTGTCCCGCTGGTCCTTGGGACTCACTCTTAATATCTCGCAGGCAATGGCCTAGCGGCTAATAAATACGTACATATGATTGCGTGGCAACAAAGACAAGGGCGACCGGAATGGCCAGTTATGGCTTGCTAGCCGTCATCAGCCAGCCATACCCAATCCAAAAGTATAGACCACCTGCGATTTGAACCCTGGATATTTGGTCGTTGATTTAAACACTCTAGCCCCAAGCCACGGGCTCGCCGTCCTGTCAGTTGTGATCGGTGACCCTCACTTCATCATATTTAATACAGTAGGTGGGTTTACTCATGAAATGTCAACAGAAAATTTGAAGTGCGTTCTTGTTTAGGAAATATTGATAAAGTAAGGTTGTAAAATTAATAATCGTACAGCATAATTCTAAAGTGATCCAGTTACCTCAGGGTATGGCCTTTCAAATGAACGTACTAGCGACTGCATGCAAGATCCATACTCTGCAAAAAAATGACTACTTAACTAACATGCAATTCTCTCATTGATTTTCGATATCCTTGAGAATTAAATTATACTTCATTGAAAACCTGCATAAAAATATTCATTCTATTTCTAACTCGGTAGAAAATCACGTCTTTTTCCGATTTTATTCTTGAAAGAAAGCATAATTCGGTTTCAAATAAGTTCTTAATTTCGAGATTTTTTAATACCGCATAATGGCCATCCATAAAACGTCACGTATCTGCATTTACAAATGTGGCTTATAAAATTAACAACATTGCTCAAATCCACTGCTAAATTTTATGGACGCCATACGGTCTCCTCTTAATACCGTACAACAATGATTGGTTTTCCGTACACGGACAATATACGGCTTGTAGATTTGAATCCCTGAATGCAAGTGTATTAGCGGGTCGGGTTCAAAATTATTCGGGAATTAAAAAAGTTTTTTAAAACCAAATTATACTCTTTCTTTGAGTATACAATTGGAAGAAGACGTGATTTTCTACCAAATATTTAAAAGAATGAATATGTTTATGCATGTTTTCCATGAAATGTAATTGAATGTCTAAGTTCATCATAAAATTATTGAGAAAAATGCATGGTACATGTGTAGTCATCTTTTACAGAGTATCGTTTTGGTATGAAGCCGGAAAGAAATTTGTTTGAAAGCTGGCATCTAAAACAAATGGGTAATCATAAATTGACGCTTCATGATGATTAGTTTTACAACCCTATTTGATCAATCGTTTCAAAACGAGAATACATTTCAAAATTTCGATTGACATTTCATGAGCTAGTACACCTACTGTTTTCCTGACCACAACTGACAGGGCAACGAGCCCGTGATTCATTGCTAGAGCGTAAGACTCAATAAGTAAAAACGCATTGGGCTCGAATCCCAGATGGCCCACATTTGAGATTGGATATGATTGGCTAATGCCGGAAACGGTCATCCCGCTCTCCCTTTGTCAGTTCACGATCGGCTGACTTATGACGTCAAGATCAACTTGTCAGTTGCGTATTTACCCTAGTACCTGCATCGAAGTCTCTCTGCATTATACACATTCTAAGAGAGGATACCAACCGTCGTGTTCCATTTTAAGCTGACTGCTTGTTACGTAAAACCAGTTCTACTACTATCAAATTATTAGCTCGATAAGAAAGGAGGAAAACGACCATCGTTACTGATAGTTCATAGCAAAAACTTTACATCAACAATTCAACGAAGATGTAAATAAACAACTTGAGAGGCGATTATCGCATCCAACCTAAATGCATTTTAAGAGGTTATACGGTCGCTGGAATAACAGCATTCCTCGCATGGCGCTTTGATCACACAGGAACTGTGGAAAGAATGAGATGGCCATTTCCGGCTAATATGCTTACGTCAAAACATACTAGTCCATAGTTCTCATTAACTGCGCACTCTACCACTGACCTGCGGGGACATGTCGATCAGAAATAGTGGGAGCTGAATTGAATATCCACTGCAACGTTTGATTTTTCCCCATCCCCTTTTCGAGGTTTCAGTCAGGAAACTTACATTTTCCATATGTTAGTCATGAGTAACGCTGAACTCTTTACTCCCCCGCCACCATTCCCAGCACATTTAACTGACACAAATGTTGTTGTCTAGCCTTAGTCGTTTTATTTTAGCTAAACGCGTCTTAAACGTAAGATTCGAAATGAGGAGATTGCAATTTGCGTAACAAAGTCATTCCAAGAAGTTTGATACACTTTGAACAACCTTTTCAAGATAGAAACCCAAAATCTCTGGCGGGTCGTAAAGAAACCATTTTATATTTCCAATGTTACTCAGGACAGACAGATGGGGAACTGTCTCGAGAAGAACAAGAAAATCCACGTATTTTCAGTTGCATACTTGACGCTCTGAAGAAAGGCAGTCATTGATGTCGGTGTGTCCTTTCACTGTGAGAGACATAGTTGTCTAAAAAATAGTGGGAAACAAAAAGTTAACCTAATATGTTTTAATTATCAAGAAATTCTCAGACATGATAATACCCCATCTTTTCAATCCACTGGCACTTAGTAACAGTGTGTAAAAACTTAAAAAAGTTATTTAAAATACTACAATTCCCAGACAATTATGCAAATTTTTGACTACTAAGCACGTTAAGCCCAAAAAAAAGGAAGGGGAAAATCAAACAAAATCGACATTTTGTCAAAGCTACTGCAACATCGTCAAACATACAGTAGATGTGTTAATTTATAAAATGTTTCCTGGAATTCTTAAATACGTTTACGACCCGGAAACATTGCTTAAGTAGCGCTGTACTATTAATAACCATGCAGCTTAATCTGAAGATAATTCATTTACTTCATGATGCCAACGTTCGAAAGAACTTCTTTTTGGCCGTCCAAAAATACCATAATTAATGGAAAATGCCTATTTTAAATAGTGCGACTTTTTTTACGGTATTCGATGCTCTCGTAAATTGGAGCAAATTTTCCAAAGAGCATGCATAAAAATACTATTTCTTTTACGCATTAAGAATTAGATAACGTCTTTTCCAAAATTTATACATGGACTTAGAGGCCCTGTTCAAATGCCAAACGATTTAAGTCGGAAGAATAAAGAGGAAAAACAGATAATATCGATTTTTCGTGAAATGTACGTATTTCATGTCGTTTATAACTTCTGATGAACCCGGAAATTTTAGATCGTTGGTATCTGCGATTAACGATCGACGGAAATCAACCTGCACCCATGTATGTTTGCTGTCTTCATGGAGACCGCCCATATCATTCGCAATGTTCTCCTTCCATCGCCACTCCAAGCTTTATTTAAAATTTGGTTTAAACGATCAGACGACTGCCGTGTCTAACGGCTTAATATTGGGCAAATTTGCAGTAAACTGTGCGGAGCTGCGCTCGAAATTTGAGCGCATTTAAAGCAGCTGACCCAAAATGCAGCTGCAATGGAATGCAACTCAAATGACACATTGGTTGTCCAAGTTAATTGTAAAATACGGTGGCGCAACATCACCTAGTACTTACCCAACTCTTGTTGAGAGTGCTCTGACATTCGTATTTAAAAGTCCCATAATAATGATGTAGCCGGGACAACGCTACCTGTCATAGGAATGCTGGATTTGCAATTTTGTCATCCTTCAATCATTACTTCCCAGCCGTTCTCTATTATGTGGTTAAAACATATGGGTGACTGCCGCGTCCAACATACTCATGATAAGGATCATTCGCAATGGAAGATACAAAAGTCTACTCACGACCCAATAGCGTTAACCAGTTGGTTCGAAAATACAACTTTAATGAAAACTGACCCAAATAAAACGGGTGTTGTTCAAGGGATTTGCAAAATACTTCGGAACAACATTACCTAGTACTGAAAACAACTGTCTGTCAAATTGTCCTAAAATTCTCACCTTTGTATCTTAAGATAATTCAGCCATAAGAATGACTGTTATTTTAACATTTTTTTAGTAAAATTGTCGAACGATCGAGTACGATTATAATACAGTCTAAAACGAAAAAATTACGGAAACAAAAAATAGCTCTTAAGTTTTCGAGAGGGTAAGTCTTTCCAGGCGGTAAATTTCCTTATGCATACGAGGATTTACTAAGGCGGACAACAGCTATAGAAGAGATTAAACCGCCAAAGTTCTCTGACAGACGTCGAATGTTTGTTATATTTCTAACCCGAAACGGTACATCGACTGCGTGAATAATTTGAATTACCTTATTATCGACTCGCAGAACGGGGTAATGGAATATGGAAGATCCTCTTGGAAGACAGTCGTAATCATAGTGCAAAAACACGAAAGGCCACGCAAATAAAACAGCTCATAAATGCCTCCTTAACACTTATTATCAGAAAACATGCGTCCTGGAACGGGCATAACTCGCCAACCTCCACCACATCTTCATAGGCACTTCGCTGATTAGCTTTTTAAGGACAGCTCAAATGAAAAGGTCTTTAACAGCAATACCGTCAGGTGTCGGTTCATATTCGTCCCAGACCATGTGTCTGCTAGGTTGCTTTTCACATAACAAAATTTATCCAGTCTCACAAACATGCAGTCTCTAGAATCAGCATTATGGGTTTAGAATGCTGACCCACAAGAGCGTCGCCTAAAGTGGTGTTAACTAGTCAGAATTGCGGGTTAAGAAGGTGCAAGTGGCATATTTTAATTCAAGACATTTAGCACTAGGCAGAGGCAAAGACAGCGTGACGATCGATGCAGCAGGGTTAAAATAATGACCTGTGATATCGGGCTTAGGACTGAGTCAATTGAAACTGACTGTGAACGTTGACCGGCTTATTTTGAGTGTAAAAACGAGGTCTGTTTGTTGCACAAAATATTCTGCTGCACTGTGGGCAAAGAAAAGTGAAGGCGGAGCTAGTGCTGCCCTCAGCTCTCTGTACTTGCGAGTCATTTAAAAATCTTTCGTTTTAGATAACGCAAAGACTTTCACACTGTAGTGCTCTACGTTGACTCTGGTCGCCAAAACTATGTCGGCGTTGAAACAATAATATTTCTTATCACCCAGTTCCATGCAAAAGCGAACTACCGCAGATGGTTGGTTGGAGGTTTTTCTTTAGTTTATGTAGGCATTGTCCCAATGTTTGCTAGTCAACCACTGAACATGGATGCTTACACTACTCTGATAAAAGGCATACGACATCTCTTCGATCACTGAGATTGGCAAATACACAAAATCTTCTGACAATGAGCATGATCAGTGGACTATGTCCAAAAAAATTGTAATTCACAAGAGGAATGCGAAAAGCTTACAATTCCAAGTGACCGATTTTATGCTTTCATATTTGTCGTTCAGAGCACATTGCAAAGATTCAAATTTTGCCCCAGGTTGTTCCAGTTTGTGTGTGTATATGGCAACTTCGTCAAAAATTCGGAGATCTTTAAGAGAACAGTATATTTAAAGGAACGTGAGAGTTTACAGGGCAGTGGACATTCTCCTGTTTGCCTAGAAAATACGAATACATCATAAGTGTTGAAGCATTAATTTACGCTCTAATGGGCTTCATTAATTAGGTGGGGATAACGTTAACCGTTTCTCTAATTATTTCAAAGCAGGGACTGTGTTTAGATTTGAAGGAAAATATCAAAAAAGACTGTTTACGCATATCGTTTTTCGGCAGGTCAGACTTGTTCTACGTTAAACTAACTCGAGTCGCCATCCCTCTTTGTGAACGATTTGAAAGGTTTTGTAAGACATTTTGGTGCAATAATAAACTGAGACTTATAGCTCTTGATAGTGACTAACGGCATGTGTTTTCGCCATCATTCAGAGAGCAAACGATGCCCTGATTATCCTTACAGTAAAACTACATGGATTGCAAAACTTGATTGAAATAACCTTCATAATGACATTTTTCGAGATAATTTAGTCGTGGCATATGCCGTTTCTACACCCTATCTTATAAACCGGACCTAAAGATAGCACACTATTTTATTTACACTTTCTGCTCCGCTGCATCCACTGCAGATTATCAGCACACAATGGTCAGTTACGTGCCTTAATTCAAAGAGTTTAAATTTTTTCCACCCAGTCAAAAATCTGTTTATCCACGAATAGTGTAAAAATGGGAAAATAATAGGCGAGGAGCGGTTTTTTGAATGTCAAGTAGTTGAAACTTGATATTGCCTGAGGGTTTCTTAATGTTTTTCACGTATACTTACATTTAAAATTTTTTAATTACTTGTATCGATGATCCAGTAAAGTAATGCATACTGCCGAGTTCTGATTTTGTCAAAATCATGGCAGATAAAACTATCTTAACCGACATTTGGAAACTCTGTGCCATCCAGGTTCATAAAACCGTTTTGCGGAATTTATAATAAAAGCCAGATTATTGTTTTGTCGGCATCAATTACAATGAATGGATGTAAGACAGAAAATTAGAAGGCTATACTGATATATTTGGAGATAAATCCATGGCAATTGGTTGAACTGTCGCAGATTTTCTGCAACCGATTCTCGAATCTCGTGCCGCACAACCGATATTCTATATCCAAGTAAGTCGATCATGCAGTCCTTTTGCGACTTTAATAACGTGCTCGCTTTGCCGTACAGCAGCCTACCTGGGCTCTAAACTCTCAGGTTCAGGCTTTAAGGAAAACAGTCATTCTTGTCCTTTACATAGAATTGATCGGATTAAGTCACATTCGAGGACCCAACATCTGCCTTATAATATTTGGGATCGGAAAAATTTCAGCAATACGAATACTAAACATTCACGTCATTTATCCCGGTTGTAAGAGAGTTTTACCTAAATAAAGTCCCCTTTGGAAGTGGTTACTGTACAAGTGCAGAATTTGTGCTGAGCTCTTCTCTCAATGGAAATAATGCATGTCCGTATTCTGGTTCTATCTAAAGCAAAATCAGGTAATCTGAATACCTTGGATGGATAACAAGAAGACGAATTGACGTTTCTGCGTTTGGGTAATGAGAGGCCCTAGCGTTAGCAAAAGTATCCCGCAGAATAAAGCATGTAAATTTTGAGTTTAACCTTTAGACATTGAGATGGCTGATTATACAATAAATAGGAATTTTTAATAAACAAAATTAGCCTAGGCAATTGTCACATGACATTCTTCCAAATATCGAAAGGGGTATCAATGACATTATCTTAATTTGGTCCGAATTAAAGGCAGTCTATGCTATCAAAAAAATGAATTAATAATTTCTGTTTCGCCTCTTTATCGATAGAACAAAATCCGCAACACGTTTGACCAGCAACAGAAAAATTAATTTTTAAAGGTTAGCGACAATTTTTGGTAGATCATAAGAAATGCATAAAGCTTACCGGCCATTGAAAGAATAAATTCTACAAATTAGACATAAGATTCTAATAAACCCCCATATGTACCTCTCACGGCGCAAAAATACACGCTTGGGTTTGTAAACTGTATAATGTGGTGGACATTAAGGAGAATTTGAGTCGTTAGCATTGTCATTCTTTAAACAAGTTCGATAGGGAAGTGTTTTATTAATTAAACCTAGTGTATTATAAAAAACACTACTTTATTCCCGAGAACGTAAATAAGCTTATATTGAATACGCATTCAGTGCTGTGGCAAACACGAAGCTTTGATTTTCTACCTGCCATATTCTTCATATTGTCACAGGGACAATAGTACTTCGCCATCGTCTGTTTCTTTTAGAAAAAGTTTAAAAATGTTATTTTTTCAGGAGAAAAAGCTTTAGTTTAGATACTGAACTTTGAAATTTCTTGATATTCACGAAATAATTCCACTTTTTGATTAATATTGATCGTAAAACGGACAGTCAAAACCTAACTTTTGACGGAGTTTAGGCGAAGTTTTAAACAAAAGATATTTTAAGAAGTGTAAAAGTAACACAGAATGGCTTAATATTTGGACTACTGACCCGTCTGCTTGGACGCCAATTGTCATGATGCCTGGTAGAATTTTCTATAAAGTAAGGAAAAGAAAACGAACATTGTATTTATGCGCGATATATCAAAGTATCTTTAAAAACGTGTATTTGTGTGCTGTCAGTCGACTGCAATTCGTGCATTGGCGAGATGGATTTGCGTTTAAGGCCATTAGATGTCAAGCACTGGTGCTGAGATTTCACAGTAGCTGCCATATCTCATGAAATGTTAAATGAATGTCTGAAGTGTCTCTGATTAGTAGACGAGAATACTTAAGTGGGATCGCATTAGTAATTTTCCTGAAGCACAATCCCAAGATGATTCGGCCATACTAGGGTGCCGGCTTTGAAACGAGAGGCTTCTCGACCGCTTAAAGATCAATACGCCGTAAAAAGATCACTTTCCGTATGCAATTTTCCAAATAGGTATCCATATTTTTATAAATTTAGGTAGTTTTATAGAAGACCAATACAAAGTTGCCCACAATTGGACTGGTTTGAGGCGAATTAGGTCGTTCTAAAATTCTAATCTCGAAAAAATGGCAAAACTCTTAAGTTTGTATTTATAGAGCATCGCACCAACACCTTTATTAATGCTGCTTATAAAGTTTATAATATATTTCACCCACATTGTAAAGGTTTATCAAATTTAAATCTTACCCTCCTAGTAGCTTAAAGGAATACGTGAGTTTTTGTGGAACGTTGGCAGCTTGAGGATTAGGATTTCGCCTCCGATTAGAACGAGCTACTTAGGTGAGGATGCAATACTTATTACCATGTGGCATAATTCCATGATATATTGTTCACACCAGGATGTTGTCCTTAAATGGGCCAATTACGAAACCGTAATTCATAAAAGGGCTCCCTATGGACCGTGTATACTGAAAATCCCTTTTCATTGTTATCTTAAATTCAAACATATTCTAAACAATATACGCATAGAACTACCCACTGCCGAACATGTTTTGTAACAAAAACAGGACTTCATATAACTTTATGCTTAAGGAAAGGAATATTTTTGGTTTCCAAAAGGTTTGTAACCATGAAATTTCAAAACACTAAATGTTCATACAAAAAGTATTTTAACCGTGCATTGAAGAGGGCTGCAGCCCGCCAACACCGAGCAGTTGGCAACCTCCACGTGGTATCTCCTTGAGAGCTGGGGACTGAAATACGTACTCGGAATGTGCAAACGCAGGTCAAGTCTAACATTATTCTCGGACTTAAAATGATTTCCAGGCGGAAAATAGCTTCCTCCTAAAAATGATCATTGTATAGGACAAATTCTTCTACTGAGATCAAGGTGAAATTATGAAGTCATCAAAGGTTCATGTAAAAAAATCCATTCTGTATGAGAACCCTTTGTTACCGCTTATGGTGTTTGCAGGCGTCCGCAATATCTATCGCAAATACTGTCATCCTGAATGACAAAAATAACTTCAGATTATTTTGCATTTTATTCATTAGGGAATTGTCACCAAAATAATCCTTTCTAATTCAAGTTCCATTTGGAAATCACGAGTGAGATTTTATGAAGTAGGCTAGCTACTTTAGTCTGGGATTTATTTGCACTATTTAAGTCATCTGTGAATGTTACACTTATTGGCTCGCCTAAATCTTGACCCTCAGCCGTTTCCTTACTAAAAGCACCTGGAGAGGGCGTAGATGACCATAAACCAGACCCATTATTTTAAAAAGATGAGTCATATTGGAATAAAAAATTTCTCGCCTGTGTGATGCGAATTGTCGGTGAATTGTTATACACCTTCTCCATTGTCTAACGAGCTTACGACACTGTCTATTTCTGACAAAATAATGAAACGGACTATTACAATGAACGCTTTTCTATGCTTACGCAAAACAAGGACGCCTACTAGCCTTGCACTTCTCAATAATCTCCCAGTATGGGAGGTGAAAATTAATACTGTATCCCTATTTGTGCAACGGATGCGATTTCGGTTACATTTCACCGCCAGAGGAATGCATTCTTCGGTATTTAGCATCCCTTATTTATAGAGCCGATCTACAACAATTTGTACGCTAGCAAGATAAACTGTTGGAACAATTTTGTTCAAAGACTCACGAGTAAAAACATCTACCCTTGTCGTAGTAAAAGAACGCACAGTAATGGTAATTAACAGTCATGCACGAGATTAGGAATATGGTTTTCGGGCGAAATTAGCATTACGTCTGCCTTTTCATAATGCAACAATTAGCGGCTCACCCAAATCGTGGTAGTCATCAGTTTCCGCATTTAAAGGGCCTAGAGAAGAGACATGTAGCCATTAATCAGACCTGATTCGTTTAGAGAGTAACGATTCATACTGGAAGTTAGTTATGAAAGACTGATTACTGACCGATTGGATGCCGATGGTGAGAGGATGGTTCTGCGACGTGTTCCTCCTCATAACGGGCACGAATCGCTGTCCACTTCTCATAAAAATAAAAAAAGGCTTTTATGGGGTCACTTCGCTCTACTTACGCAAAATGGGCTTTAATGACTTGACATCTAACTACTGGCGTACAAGGCCATGCAGGTGGAGTGGATAAATGTGGATGTAGCGCCCCATTTATGCACAGTGAGAATATTTAATGCTTTTTTTTCTCCCAATATGCTATAAGGACATTTCCTAGCGTGTGTTGTGCAGTGATCTTAGGGTGTGTGATCTACATATGGAAGAAAGCGTGCAGAAACAAATTTGCACCCGAATGTATTTAAGTTAAATACTTAGCAGGAACTCCCAATTCACGCCAGCTAGCCGCACTTATTTGTTTAAAATTATCCACGCACAAATGAAGCCTTTAACTCGTTTAATTTCTCGGAGTTCCTTGAAGTGTTTATTTGTCAAGGGCGTATTTTAACTTGACGGTAAAACAAGAGAAAATAGCCAATCGAATGTGGTGGGCACACCTTGAAGAATGGATTTTTCAACATTAGTAGCAAAGTTGTTTGCCGAAAAAAAACAAACCTCTAATTCTGCAACTAATCTCAACAAGTCTTTAGAGGGCGCTGATGTTGGATAGCCGAGTAATTTATTTTCGCCTAGTTTTGTGCCGTAGTCAAAATACCATTTGCAAATTAATCCTTGCAGTGTGTAAAATCTCAAGATGTCTTGTTTGATCCAGTCATTCTTCAAGACATTCTCGGTTGTAGCTGCTTCACTGCAGAGCGGCCAGAATATCAGACGCCTACGATAAATCCATTCAGTACATCGCCCTATGCAGTCACTATCTAAGACGAGGCCCCAAAAGAGACGTCTGATGGGGGATGAATGTCAAATATTGCTGCATCTTTAAAATGCCATCGACTTCCAAGAACAAAAACCGGTGCGCACTGCAGGCAGCAACAATCATTAGATCTAGACTCACGCTAAACCTTTAGGATGATAGTTATTGCAGCACACGGCTTGCATAACAAATGTGCTCGGGCACCCAATGACGCCTATAAGGACACTTAAGCTACCATACAGGTCTTCTCAATCATGTTCCCTTCAAAATGGACCAGCTGGCATCCAATAAAATTCGGTCACCGCAAAATGTCAGGCCCTTAATACTGACTCCCATGAACCACTTTTTTCTGTTACCATCTTCAGTCTTCACCCGACGATCCACTTTAGGCGATTGTACTTAATAGTATTACCTAGCTTACGGAAACTCAATCACATTTGGAAACACACGGCTGCCTTAATTAGAAATGTAGACGGTGAACTCGGATTCCTAGGTTGCTGATCAAGCTGACTGCGAATTTTATCTCAAAAACAATCGCCATTGCTCTGAACAGCCCAGTTTTCATTCCTTACACGTTGATATTGGCTCGGTCCTCACCATCCTATAGCAAACAAAAGTAAAAATCAATTGATGTGTGGGCAAATTGGTGCGCCGACACCTACCAATCCAATAGATTGTCTGTGAATGAGAGGTTCCGCCGTTTATCTTGCAGACAAAACGATCTATCAGGTTTGTCGTTTTCTGCGCCTTGATGATGATTTCGGAAACCTGACCGAGTTTAGTGTAGTCTGAAGATGATCGAAATGGGGAAACGCGAACAAGTTAAAATCGAGAGACAGTTCTGCAAACCTCAAAACTAAATGTGGCAGGCAAACCCCCATTTTCATGACCATTGATACGATAATACTTCGTTCTGCATAAGAACGTCCATATTGATATTAGAGGAAGACAAATACGGCGAATTAGCTTGATATTTCATGCGCAGTAGATAGGCTACCCAAGCACTCTTCAGTTATTTTATTCAGTGCAATATTCTGTAGTCCCTTTGGGCAATCTGAAATATAAGACTAAGTGGCCTCAGTCTCAGAAATATCTTCAGAGAAGTGCAGAGTGATTTTTCGATGGAGAGGAGAGGAATGCACTTTATTTTGCAATCATCTGTTCAAAATCTTCAGCAAAAAATTGGCTCCATTCACTACGGGCAGTAAATAAGTTAATAGATTATTCAAGAGCCAAAGTTTAACACAAAGAAACGATTATTATGGGGATAGTTCAAGTCTTAGCTTCTGTATTTCTGTCTCTTCGCACGTAAGATAGCGCGCTAGGAATGGCAATACAGAAGCTCGATAAACCGATGTGCGACAGGATAAAAGACGGAAGTTGCGGCGCATCGGGCGGGAAGACGTGGCAGACATAAGATCGGAATGTAAGGGATGAACAACGTCATCTAGAATTCGACCAGCAAATTGCTTGACCGCATTGAAGTCTCGTTGTAAGATAGTGTCAACTAAAAAAATATAAGAAACACCAGCAGCAGAAGAGAGCATGCGGAGGATTCGCTTCAAAATTAAAAGATCCTTTTTTAACAAAGCAGGAAAAATGACAGGAGAACAGTATAGGATAAGAGTTAAAATGCATAATTTGGTTTAAAATCAGTGTTTGAATGTGCATTGAAAAACATTTCACCAAAAGCGCTCTAGTCTTTATCCTACTTCCTGGTCCTTTTTGAAGTATCCGGATTTTCGAAAGCTTTGATGAACTTCTTTTGGAGCACATTTATTTAAGTAACATCTGTTCTAAATATTTTGTTGTTTTATTTTCGAAGCAGAGAAAGAGTTCGAATTAAGTTTAATTCTTTTTGGATATGAAGACTTTTCATAGATGGTTTTGCAAATTTTTGAAAAGTTTCTATTTTTCTAACTGTGAAATTATCAGCGCATCGGACGGATTTAAATTCAGGAGAGTAAGGGGAATGCACTAACTGGGCGGGTAACTTAACCCCAACGTGATTGAACTCGCGTCATGCGGAGGGGCCTCGTAGCTCAGTTGGTTAGAGCGCTGGTCGTACTGAAGCCTTCTTCTTACTGTCGTGGGTTCGAATCTCACCGAGTTTTTCACCGTTGGTTCAATATAAATTAAGACTTTTGAAACAGTTATACAAAAAATGAAAAGAAAGATAAGGCTGGAGAAGACGTATTTACTAATTTTGCCAGGTTGATGGATGTTTGTTTAAATCGTTATCGTCCTTTGTATGTCAGCCTTACGGCCTGCGGCCTACTTTTCTACTACATCCTCAATTTTCATGCATTTATGCGACACGCATAATGAACATCTTGTTAGGAAGCAATAAATGGAATGTTTAAGCATATTTGGAATGTCGACCCCGGTTTGCACTGACTTATGTGATCCCAGCCAAACAAGGCATAAGTTGAGAAGCATTATCCCATGCATTTATATACACAAGGCATTATTCTGCTGTAACAAATTTAAAATCAATGCACCAAAAAGGTGGCAAATCAAGGTGTGAGCTACGATTAGACATAAAAATTATAATTGTTTTTCAAAAACATTATTCGCAGCAGCAGAATAACCAGGAGAAAACGGGCACTATTCTATAAACTGGAACTGAAATGTCTTCGACGCGTCCACATATGGCCATAAGTGTAAAGGCCGTCAATTAAGATAACTTCTGGTACCAGAAGGCCACGCCTTGTGGGTTTGCACTTTGACAAGGGTAATAGCGGATTTGACGGGTTTCTGTGGCAACAGAGCTTTTCACCAACTTTCTTGCACATATAATATGTATCCGGTCTCTAAACATGATCCCTGAAAATATTTAGTCTCATGGGTTGCATTTTGAGTTGCAATTTATAAGATTGTCATCTGAGATCATTTTCAGCCTCGAAGGCCGGCCCGTTAAGCCGTTTTTTGACATGCATAACTGCAATTTCCGCCTTCTTTTTATGTGTACTGTGAACTCACCAAGTGCGAAAACACAAAACAATGGTAGGGGGCGCGCACCGATCGATCTTACGGAACTCTTTCGTACCGTTGTGCCTTATGGGCTATCTCTCGTGCCCAACAAGCAGCCGCACAGAGGCGCATTATATAGGCAGAAGGGCATGACCGACAAAGACAAGGGAGACTGGAATGGACAATTCTGGCTCTTTGGCCGTCGTCAGCCAGCCATACTCAACCTCAAAAGTATGTTTGGCTTGCTTTTTCTGCAGTCACCTTGCAAGGTACATAAAATGCTTAACGGCAAGTGTGAAAATGTTGAAAGATATGAGTGATTATAGAAATATGTTTTGTAATATATATATATGGATATAAGCGAAAATGCTGACCCCAGGTGTAGAAATGGCAAAAGGAGATAAGGCGTTCTCTGTGGAGGAACAGCCCGTAAGGCACAACGGAACGAGTGAGTTTGGTAAGAACAATCGATGAGCGCCCCTACCATTATATATATATGTATTCATGAAGCCTATTCGCCGTTGCACGAAAAGCTCAGTTTTGGATAGAGCTTTAAATCAAATTTACAATTTGCATACTTTGTACTTCCTTGTCCTCGATCGAGACTTACTGCATGTACTGAAATTCCCTGGTGCTCATAGGCAACGCAGATTCTTCGGCGATTTAGCCAGCAATCGATCTGTTATGAAAAACACGATGGCAAAGAATGTTTAAAACGTAACGATAATAAGATTACATAAGGCTATTAGGATTTATCGTTTTGTTAAAATAAATCAGTTTTAAAAAAATTTCCGTCAGCCTTCTTATGTGTTCGCCGGTTTTGCACTAAATAGCAAATAATTACCAATCGTCTGCCAAAATCAGAGTTTTCATTGCTATTTCGAGGGATCCTGCTATTGCCCAAAATCCGAATTATTTTCATCATTTTTTGAACTGACGATTTTTGCTTCAAGCATCGCAAAGTGATACAATACGAAGTTGTTAGTCTATCACTACCAAAAATACAAAACGTGACCACGTTGAGATGATAGAAAGGTTTTGGAAGTCAATCCGTCAAAACCTGAACGCAAAGTTCGACAAAATTAGTGTTTGCTTACCAGAGGAGATATGTGCTTATTTTCTTTAATGTGCCATCGCAAAAGATGTTCATTCGCGGTCACACAGTGTTTATTTATTGTTGAACGTGCAAACAGGAAAATATTAACATCTGGAACAAAGCACATGCGGTAAATATGGGGTATTTCAAATACAAACCTAATTTCGAAAGATATCATGCATCGCTTGTATATCATTAATATAACAATAAAAGCCACAAATTGTTGTTGTCCTAAGTGGGTTTATAAGTTTTCTTAGAATATCTTTGACAGAGACAAAGAACGTCACATGTGCCTCCGAAAGTCTGGTGTTAAACTCGGGGAATCCACTGAGTTTCTTTAACACCGAGGGATTTTTGGATTGTCTAATTTGCGCAAATATTCCCATGGTGCACTTGAAAAGTCAAGTTGGCAAACACGTGTTTTCGGATGTATTGACTGGCCTGTCGAAGATTTATCGAAAAAACCTGTTTGTCAACTTGACTTTTAAGGTATAACATGGTAATAGTTGCGCAAATTTGGCAATCCAAAAATCCCTCGGTGTTAAAGGAACTCACTATATTCCTCAAGTTTAGCACCAGACTTGTGGAGGCACATGCGACGAGCCAATTTTTATCAAGATGTATTGACTGGCCTGACGTAGAATAACCAAAAACACGTCTTTATAATTTAATTGTTTGAAAGCCAATTTATGGGAATGTATGGCATCGAGGCTTTAAGACGACTCTAGTAATTTAGTAATGGAAAATTGAGCGCATGCTCTGGTTCTGGGTATGCATATCATTAGGTTGTCAAGGAAGGTTGCATCGAAAAGTTGGGGCATAACTCGTGAATTTGTGGCAGATGGCAACAGCTTAATCTCAGACAGAAAGATAAAAGAAATTGGTATCACGTCTTCTCTTCCTACTCTCTCGTCGATACAACGTACAAATGTGCACGAGGCCTACCCACCCCCCGTCCTTTTCTGTCAGCTGTAACTGCCCAAATCTAAGCATTTGAGAAACACCGGCATCCGACTTTTAGGGCTCCCTGTCCTTCCTTCCCACATAAGGCAAATAAGTAGGGAAAAATATAAGATCCAAGATGGCGGTTCTTCCTGAGATCTAGCATATTTCGTCTTGCGAAATCCGACTGAACTGCCTACTTACTGCAGTTTAATCCCTATTCGCCATGAGAGGCAACATAATACAATCTACTCAGCAGTGGTCGGAAAGAAACATGCGTCTGTCAGCATGAAGAAGCTAGAAGTACTTTTAAGTTCTGTCATAGTATTTTGGATGTATATTGAACAAGCATATAGGCTCACGGGCGTCTCTCAATAGGTGAAATCCAACTTTGTGACCGAGGTAAAATTAACATCAGAGTTTAAACCACCGAAATCAATAAAAATCACATATAAGATTCTAAAGATATACTGAAATCAGTCCCTCCTTTAAACCAAGATAATATGCGTAGAAGTCAAACACGATAAAAATTCACAATTCAAAGTGCTTTGCGAGCGTACATGCACCCAGTAAGTTTAAAGTGTTGAAAGAAACATTTACAACTCACCGCGCCTATCACGCTGTTTTGAATGAGTCTGAAATGTTACGCCCTCTACACTGTCACCAGCCTTACGAAACGCTTTCAGTTCTTTGAATCGGTAAAGAGGAGGAAGTTCGACTTTTATCTTCTCGAAGCCACCTTCTACAGGTTATTTATGAAAAACATATTTCGTAAAAGTTCTTTGGAAAAATTCCAGCAACAAATACCTAATTTATTAAGTGCATTTACACGTTTTCTTAGGATATCTTTGACATAGTAAAAGAACATCGAACTTTTCATTATTTTAACTCCAGTTCTGTCATTCTGTATGACTAATCAAACTTCGCATGCTGCTAATACTCTTCAGCAATAATTAGTAGAAAGGGAAATTAATCGTAATTCTCACTGTAAGGTCAGTATAGTAAATATACGCAGGGTTAAAATGTCTTTAGCCAAGACGTTCCATAAGGCAAGAGGCATAATTTTAAAGCTGATTTACCTACTTAAAAAGCAGACGGAATGCTGGGGAATTCACTGACAAGCCGAAACTCGCAATCGTGTCATACAGGGGCAGAATATCGGAAAAACATGTGGCTATGCTTTAAGCTAGTACTTATACTGCCAGATGCGGCATATCGAGCAACCTACGTATTAATTGACTGCACCAGCTTTTAGGCGAAGGTTCACAATAATGCCAAACTCTTTATACTTTTACTGTCTGGAAGCCAGTTGATGGGAATTTATAATTTTCGGGCCCTTAAGATATCTCTAGTAATTTAATAATGGAAAATTGGGCACATGCTCTGGTTCTGAGTATGCATGTCATTAGGTTGTTAAGGAAAGTCGCATCGGAAAGTCGAGGCTAAACTCGTGAATATTTTGAAAGATAGCAACAGCATAACCTCAAAGGGAAAGATGGTGGGAATCGGTATCACGTTTCTGCCTCCTACGCTCTTGTAGGCCTCCCAACCCTACACCCCTTTCTATCAGTTGTAACTGCCCAAACCTGAGCATTTGAAAAACGCCGGCATCTGTCGCTTGCCGGCGCACACGCCACGCAAGTATCGATTTTTTCGTGCACTCTTGACGATAGCTGTTTCTCACTTTCACATTTGCTTTCCGCTTGCGTCTGACGATGACTTGGGGAACCAGCGTCGAAAATTTACGCAATAAACCCTCTTGTCCCACAGAACCCATCTCTTTTCAAACTTTACTCTATAGAAAATGGCCGCTCATTTCATATTAAAGTTTCTAATGGATTTGTGTGTATTTTAAAGAAAAAATTGTAAAACATATTCTTTTTTGTATTCATTTGGTAGAACGATATGTTTGTTTAATTTTTTTGAGCCGAAAAAGGATTGTCTTTTGTTTTTAAAAAGTTTTCATCTCCTAAGCAGTTTTGGATGCCATCAGTGGCTGCTCTTGCGCCTACAGTTAAAATCCCGACACCGTATACTCTCGGTGTAGGAAGAATCATAAATATATAGTCATATATAAGTCACATAGGGCTCGTGAAACAATGCAATAGATTTGAGCCCTGTCGCACTCACAATGCACTGCTTTAACAAATGAACTGAACATTTCGGGATCTTAAAGAATCTTGTAATTAAATGCTTTCCAAAACCGAAAGGTGCAGTTTCTGTGAGTACAAAACTCATGAAGGACGCAATTACTGTCAAAATATATACGAGAAAGAATATCAATAGTAATGAAAATGCGATTCCCAGGTGGCACATCAAAAGAAAAGGAGGCGTTCACCGGCAGAGGTGTGTGCATGAATTCTCAGTCTCTGAGGATGGGTAGAAGAAACGACTACCCGAAACGTCAGACCTCAAATACACCTTTCTCGGAGAACGCCTCCTCTTCTTTTGAGAAAGAATATGTTTGTCGATGTTTTATCTGAAACATATTTAAATTTATACGGGCATAAAAAACAGCTGGAAATGCTCATATCACTCAAGTGGCCATTGTACCAAGTACGGCTATACAGACGGCCGGAAGAAGGCTCATATAAA
The DNA here is from genome assembly GCA_902702965.1 of Spirometra erinaceieuropaei. Classification (NCBI taxonomy): domain Eukaryota; kingdom Metazoa; phylum Platyhelminthes; class Cestoda; order Diphyllobothriidea; family Diphyllobothriidae; genus Spirometra; species Spirometra erinaceieuropaei. The sequence continues at coordinate 1,605,233 of CACRXP010000014.1, forward strand.
AACCAGCAGCCCAGAGTGGCTTTAATATTCAGGGACTCTGTTTAGTCATTTTTTCCAGTCGAAAACGCACTTCAAAATACCGACTAGCATTTCAAGAGTTAACCCATCTATGGTATGTGCTCTTTTCATTATTTTGGACATTTTGAAGTTGAAACCACAATGCACCAAAATTGTGTGTGGCGAGAAGTCGCCATGCGGCATACGGGGTTGGTTTGCTCCTGAGAAGGCTAGATTGCTATGAGTACTTTCAACTGCGAGATTTAGAGTATCTCTCTTGTGTCTGCGGTCTGAGCTACATGTCTCGCATGCGTCAAACGGTGGTTTTAAGCCGCATTAGCCAATACGCCCAATATCGCCCACAGTCTGTTTGATTCTAACAAGTTAGCGGCATGAAGAAAGCAAAAGATTCGTCGATTAGTTTCCGAAAATGTGTATTCATAGTAACCGCAACGTTCTGCGATTGTACGTCAGTGGGTTTTGTTTAAACTGAGAGTTCCCAGAAAGACGTAATTTTCACCAAATAAGTCATTGTGTCTTTGTATGTAGGCGATCCTCTCTACATCCATACGTATGTAACAACATATTCATATTACAGGGTAATTACACTTCTTTTTAGTGTCGCTTTTGATAACTAACTAAATAGGTACGAACATGATTTAGGATGTCACAATTTTCATATTGCGCCATCCAGCCAATATCTACAGGACTCGCCGAAGAATTCATTAAATAAATTGCATCGGTCAGCTAATCAAGCATAAGCATGCATGTAAAACATATAAACTTATACATTGACATAAATTTGAACCCACCGAAAATGGCATAAAATGGTAGGATAGAGGTTGCCAAAAGGAATAACAGTACCGTCTTACACATTATCGTTGGTAGAAATGTGAAGGATAGGGTTAACTATCTGGACAAAAAAGAAAACGTTTACAAGATCCCTTGTGATGCATGTGATGCCGTCTATTTTGACCAGACTGGAAAATGCTCCTCTACACGCATTCACGAACACCAGTTGGCAGTAAAGAGGCGAGACCACCTGTCTCAAGTGGCCATTCACACCCTGGACACGGGGCACACATTCGCTTGGGAGAAAACTCGCATCGTCGCTGTGTGTCCCTCCAAAAAGGGCCGAGAGTTGCTTGAGGCCATGCACTCAGACGAATCATGCATTAACCGGCACATCGATTTGGATGCCGCCTACAGAAATCTCAAGGAGAGATGGAAGAGGCGAAGGCCAATCAGAACGGACTAACACACACGACGGCCGCTTACGGGCGTGAACGTCAAGCGACTATCGATTTTTTAAGTGCACTTAAGGTGTTAACTATGCTGGCGCATTTGCTCTTCGTTTGTGTCTGACGACGACATGGGGAACCGGCGTCGAAAATTTACACAACAAACTTCCTTTCCCAAACCACACATTCGACTTCAACATATATAAAAGTTGTGGGGGCGCTCACCGATCGTTCTTAAGAAACTCCCTTGTTCCGTTATGCCTTAAGGGCTCTCTCTCGAGCCCAACCAGCAGCCGCACAGCGGCGCATGATATAGGCAGAATGGCATTACCGACAAAGACAAGGGAGACTGGAATGTCTATTTTTGGTTTATTGGACGTGGTCAGCCAGTCATTCCCTATCCCGAGGTGTGGAACACTCGAGGCTCGAACTCGCGACCTGTTTGTTAGAAATCCACGCATCTAAGCACTTCGCCACGAGCCCGTTGTCATGTATGTATCTATTGTACTGTATGCAGCCTAATTGGAGTCTGCGCTTGCCTTTTTTTGACAAGCATCACAGCGCTTACGGTCTTGCAACAGGTGAACAGCCAAACAAGTCATCTATGAACAGTGGGATCGACCAGTATGACGCCGACATCCGTCCTTCGCCTGCAGTGCTAACTTTCGCGTTTCAGAGACTGTGTTTGCGGAGGGTTGTGAGCTCTATTTCCCGAACGGTACGCTTATCTGTTGTGATTGGATGGGCTGGGGGGAAGAGGGGGATTCGTGCCGGTCATGTTGAGAGGAGCAGTTCCAAATTGCTGAACTCATCGATTGGACATGGAAGTATAAATCCTCCGCGGCACAGATGTCTTTGCTCCAAAATTCTGGTGGAGGGCGACACTCTCTTGTTCTAACTTCAATCCTATCCCTCCCTCCTGGAATTTAACGCAGTGGCACCTGCAATACGGGAGGATGCACTTACTCCCACGCCCCACCCCAATACGATTTGTGTATTACAGAGGCGAGTCAAATATTCCAGTATTGTCCAGTGCATCACATGCGCCTATGTGTGATAATTGGACAGCAGCAAATTACGGAGTACACACAGCGCTGCGCTGCGTGAAAGGTTTGTGCAGCGTCTACCTCAACCCCATTCAAAATGCTCAGAACGTCCTAACCGAGAGGCGCAGTCAAGACGACGGAAGCTGTGTGCGCCCGTGATTGCATTTACTGAGGTGACAAAGCCCGCCTCTACACGTATCATCCAAGTTGCGGTGCATGCGAATCAGACTTTACATAACGCTAGCATTCTGTTTACTAACTTGAAAGGCCACACACCTGAGGGGCCACTGAGGCCTGTCCTGCAGTCCAGGCGATCACTCACTCGACCCGTAGGCCGCAACCCCCCCCCCCAACCCCCGACTTTAACGCGCTGTGGCAGTTTAAAAACGCGCCCTGTCTACTAGGGCAGTAAAGGAGGCCTTTCATAGACCTCGCCCTTCAACAAAGTCAGCAGGGCTAGAGATGACTAATGTGGCAAAGTGCTCATATCTGAGTGTGCCAGATGGACTTTAACATTACAGCTGTCGAGATGATTAGATGTCATGAGGGCTGTAATCTTAGGGAGGCGCTGCCTGAGGCTGTGGAGGGGCCAAGTTGGTTTGTCTGTCGGTTAGTGACCCCCAATACATCGTTTTAGGGACATCGAGGAATTAATGGATGACTCCAGTTAATAACCCTCACGCGCCAGTGGCAGATCTGGGGCTCGTCGCGAGGCGAATGTCTGCGAAGGTTGAAGAGAAAACACTAGAGTGCAGTGATAGGTGCATGTCCCGTAATCTGAAAAGGACGTCTTTTTGGTAAGTATTCGATTTCTTCAATTGAGGCAGCCGTCTGGATCCAAAACGAAACACTTCCATCGCTTTTTACTGCCCAGGACGTGTTTTGGTGGACACTCAATAAAGCTACGCAAGAAAATATCCAGGCTGAACCCTCGATCAGAATTCATCACGCAGCGAGATGAATGAGTCCTTGCAATCAGCTGTAAAGGTGACCTCCCGGCAGCTATTCAAGAGACGCTTGGATAATTATGTGTCTTTGTTTATCCTTCGACACTCGGAGCGTGAAGTAAATGCCACGCCAACCCCAGACACAGATTTTTTCGAGAACAATGCTACTTAAGTTGCGCGCAATTTGTTTAAGATGCGCTCACAGCTGTACATCACACACTGACATGAAAACAATAGGGTTCCAAAGGCTTCCCCTACTGCCCTCAAAAATAAACTGCAATAAACTGAAAGTTATGGGAGGTAAGCCCCCTGGAACAGGCGTGCCTTACTTACATCAGTATTATGAGCCTCATTTGACGCGTTATAATGATCCGATATATCCAACGTATATGAGCACGCCTGAGAGACGAAGTTAACCTCTAGTGATACGGGAACTTGCAAGATAATTATTAAAGATTACATGCCTACTGAAATGAGAGCAGCACACTGTGCAAAATAATATTGGGGGCGTGACCTTGGTCCCGACAACTGTCCAGTGCAAGCAGGTCGGCGTGAGACAAAAAATAACTCGAAAAAAGACGATGAAAGTGATCAGAGCGCTGATTCATGTGCGCATGTACAACAAGTGTGAAGTATGGACGTGCTACAGAAGAGACAGCATAAGTCTTCCAACTCCCCTTCCCACTTCCAAAGAGGGGCAGCGCACTAATGAGGCAGCAAAATGACGAAATCATGTACAAATTTTCTTTAGTAAAAAAGTACTTCAATGAGCAAGGCAAGGGGGAGGAGGAGGAGTAGTAGGTGATGGGGAGGCAATGAGGGAATCGGAGAGCTCGGCGTGGATCGCTGGAAGGATTTCATTTTCAATGAAGCGTCTCAGAGGTAGCATCTCTTGCAGCCTGAATTCATTTCTTTTAAGTGACAACTGAGGTTCACAATCCATCAGCAGGGTCTCCGGCCTAGAGTGAGAGCGAAATAAAAATATGTGACAAGAAGTCGCCATGGTCGAGAAAGACAATATCCCTGACTGCGTCAGGCAGAACGCAGACGGGTGACACCACGACAAAGCGTCAGGCTTTCAAAATCTGCCGATCCGGCTTTAAACTGCAGATCTCTCGACGGTTTACTGTTTTTCTTTCTCTATGATTATTAGTTGCAAAAGACGGTTGTTTCGTCGATGTGCGCGCATAGACAGGAGTTCACAACCGGATGTCCAACCCAACACAGACTGCCAAAAAACCACTAGTAAATATACGATCGTCTTCAAGTGCGCAGTTTAAAATTCCAAGGTGTAAAGGGTATACTACTTCTGAAAGAGTCGACGATGACAGATATGGTCAGGTCAGACAGTCTGTGTGGCGCTTGCCGACGTTCACGTCCAGAGAACGCTATGCAACACCTTTAAAGAGCTCGTATTTCGATTATCGAAGCTTGATTGTGTGTCAGGCGTTTGACGTCAAAGTCAACTCCCTTAGGCGATCAAAGCTCCGCCTTTAAATTACTTCAGATCGACTTTCAAATGTAGACAGTGAGGTTTCTGCGGTAACCGTTCGTGTCGGGATTAGGTTCTGCCACACAGGTACACAGCTCTTACACATTTCAGGAAACGGACTTCATAATCACGATCACATACTCCTGAAGGTTCTGTTCCCATCACACCCTACATAAGTAACTTCAAGTCAAACCATCTTTGTTGTAAAGTAGGCAGCAGATAAATTACATTAGGAAAACTGCAGTTAGCAGTAGGGTAGGCAAGTCAAAATGCATTCCCTACCCCAATGGTGGTTTGTGGTGTAGTTCGGCGTGAATGACATAGCCATGGCAGGCGAGAGAGAAAGAGACCATCTCCCACACAGGATCCGTAGTCGTTCTGTCAAGTAGCCCATAGGTAACATTGAAGCATCGAAACGGCGTCTCCGAGGCACGGCAGTTGATACCATCCGAGCCAGCTGAAAATTAGGAGAGAATAAAGGAAAACACCTACCCCGAGTCAAATCGATGAGCTGATGGAAGGGTTCGTAGAGTGGTGACGAGGCTGGGGGCACGCTGACCAAACAGGACCCTTCAAGAAAGGATAAAAGACCGCTTGAGTGAAATAGTGTCATGCGAGTTGTTCTGATAGGCCACAATAAAAGTGCTCCTAAAGTCCGCAGGTTTAAGAAAGAAGCACGAATGGTCTGACATTGTGTCAGATTCAAATTCTACCCTGACGATAAATATTCCTTGTGACGATCCTATAAATAACAGAGCAGTTTCCTTTGCCTTAGTCTTCAGAAGGCGAAATAGGACCCACAAACGTGAGGGTGATTGGAAAATTTTTAAAGTACTTGAATTTAGTCGGTTATGCAGAAAAAGCTAACAAGAAATTGTAACACTGTCGGACAGACTGGTGACCAAGACTCTAAACTTAAGTCCGAAGTTTTCAACGACTCGGAAGCTGCAAATCCGCCCTCATAAAGGGTGGGAAATGGGATACATACGTAAGCCATATGCGTAGGTGATAGCGGCTGGCTACAAAAACACACAGTGACATAAAAACGCTCCATATCTGTACGCACTAAAAAATATGCTGAATGACAGGCAGGAACTATATCCACATGCCTCCACCTGTATTGGTAATCTCTGATGACAGAAAAGAATGACCATGAGGAAAAGACGGGAACTGCTACCTGCATGGCAACGTCAAACCATACGTTGAAAAGTAAACGTGTCTAAGACTGTCCAATATCAGGTGCGTTATAAGTAAGCAGTCATTATATCCGTCAAAAAGTGTCCTACGCGAGTCTATCCATTTTCATTTTTAATCAGCTGCAACCTCAACAGTGAACTCGTGAACTTCTTCCGAAAATTTCAAGACTATTGGGAAAGCGGGACGCTTCCAAGACATGTCGCTGGCAGAAAGTTGCAGAAGGCTAAATGCTAAACGAGAAGTATACGGCTAAAGTCTAATGGCAAACAAATTCTAAGAAGAACGCAGCAAACACTTTGTGTGCCTAGCACTTAAGATACAGATGAACGCAATCAACAATTTATGACAGTGCCAACTTTTGAAAGCGTTGACTGGTAGTGTGGCTCAGAAATCGTGCGGAAATGCGGACATCTATTTGCTACAGAACTTCGTAAAATGCCGTGAAATTAAGAAGCGCGAAGCATAAGTTTTTCTTACCACATGCAGGTTTTTCCTTATCCCTGGCATCCAGGCAGTCAGCGAAGAGACGCAAGTTCAGGTAGGATTCAATAATATCCTAATACATTGGAAAAAGGCACATCAAAAATTAAGAAAAAAAAGAATCTGACGGATGGGACGGATGAATTTCAAAACTAACTGTTCAGCGCTTGTGAGACCGGACTTATCGGACATTCCCAATAAGTTAAGTGAACTTCAAAAATTGTGCAGCTAAGCCTGGTCCGTACGCTTTGTCTTTCTTTTAGCACAAGTGGATGCTTAGCCAGTTCGCAGCTCTGGTTTAGATAAAATAAACAGGGTGCCAGGGTAACTGCGATAATAAAACCACTGTAGGCAGATTATAATAAGATCTGCGGCCTGTGATGAGTTCTACACATATGAGCAAACTACCGATCCCCATAGCTGGTATACAGTGTCGGCTTTGATATTTATTACGTAAAATCAAGAGTACTTAGTCTTTAAGTAGGGGGTTTTGCCTGGCCAGTAAGCAGGCAATACATTCGCAAACCGTACAGCAGACAAATGTGCGCCATAACTGCTTTTGTGACGTTTTGCATACGGTATCCGGAAAATCCAGTTGGACCCTCTCCACGATAAGTGAAGGATCAACTCGTTGAATACTCTTTTTGGTACTGACTAAATTCGATATAATCAGAAAATGTGTTGAATTCTCTTGTTCGTCGTTTGCTAGAGAAGATTTATATTACGGCCAATTTGTGATATATAAGAGGCTTTCATCATTTTTTACTAGGACTACCCGCATGAGCTTGTAGAAAAAAGTGTCCTTTCAAGGACATGTCTATAAAATGGAGGGACGTCCTGGACATCGGTAGCAACCCCTCCTCGTCTCATTGCCTGAAAACACCAGAAAACGCAATAAATAGAAGGGTGGGGTCTTTCTGAGTAGTTTGGACGCTTTTTTGTGTTGGAGACGGAACAGTTTATTGCCCCATAATTATGGGGCGGCAGCAACTCAATTATCTCCGACTTAACTAATAAAGTCGTGTACAAATGACAAAAAGTTGAACGCTGCAGCGTGCTGCCATCTGAGAAATGTAATTTTTGTTTGGTAGGGGTAGGATCCAAACAAAACAAAGAATAAGATGAGAAAAAGATAAAATTAACTAATCACCATCCGAAACAGCCGGAAAACACATTCAGCCGGTAGGACCAATGGGACCGCATACTGATTTCGGATCCCAAATTCTAGCACAGTAAAAGGCATTTTTTGACTACAGAAATCTAAATTCCTAGAATTTTGGTGAAAACGCATGCAAAAAGTAAACAAAATGCAAAGCCTGGGAATTTTTTAACTTGTACAAATTTTGAAATGATATATTTCATGCTAGTCAGCAAAACCTGGGAAGACATCCGAAGTCGGATGCACTTTAAATGACTGACTCTATACAAATTTTGACGATTCTTGAGGAACCATCTCGAACCGCTCTTTTTTCCAAGGAAGATTTTTTCAAGACGTGGCACACAACACTGTGGATATTGCTCCGAGTAACTTATTGAGAGTTTTTGCAAATCCAATAAAACGAATTCAAGAGGCGCCTGCATTTTCATCCAAGTAATCGACGTTCAAATAATTTAACAGGCAGTGAAGTGCATTTTATGCAGTTTTTCCACAATCGATTATGAACCTGGGCTTTTTTCGTGTTCACACGTGCGGTCTCGGCCAACGGTACAATCGACATTTGCCAACTGCTCTCGCATTTCTTCCAAATTAATTATTTGTTGCCTGATCGCAAACCCCGTTAGTCCTAGGCATCAATTTTAATTTCTAGCTTCCCACCGGTTTTTTTCCTTTCTTTGTTAATCCGTCGTAAGGGAAACTCAGGACTGTACATCCATAAACAAGGTTGTCTTTGCAACGGAGCCGCGTCCCAAGAGCACTATCTGTGATTTCAGATTAACCCTTGTTCTAGTTTTTTTTCCCATTATCTACACACTCTGGGCATGTGAACTCTCTTAATCTCTAAAGTAAGGAATCGTGCTTAGAATTAAGTGTTACTATGCCATGCTTTACTTTGTAACTGTCCATGTCTGCAAGAGATGTGCTAGTAAGCCTCACTTTAAAGCTTTCAAGTATTTCGATAACTTTTTTCTACCGAGGACTGGACGGCGGATTGAAGCAACTCCTGAGTGTGCTCAGTGCGGGCCGATGTGTCATCTGGGGTGCTTAAGCCTGGTTCGTGAACTTTAATGGGATATCACGTGCTTTTAAACGTGAGCAGGGGATCTTTGCTTATCGACTTTGTCTAGGTCATACGTTGTCTGTTGATCATACTGAGAGTGGGAAGAGAGAACGAGCTAGGTGCAACGAAATTCTCCGTCTTTAAAAATAATACGACCCCAAAATCAACCGATATGTATTCCAGATGACCGTTGTCCTCACAGAAAAATATTATCAAACTACTGGCGCAATTATGCCTCGCAAAATTCATGCGAAACATTATATCCAGAAGCATGCTGTATGCGCATGTTGTGCTTAGAGACATCTAAATGCATATGACGGTTTCAAATTGACGGCAAGAATATTGGGCTTGATCGCTATTGTGTGGAAATTAACCAGGTTGAAAGGGCCAACATCTTAATATCAGTAGTTCATCGAAGGTTGCGAACTAGAGCTTGAAAACGGAGTAAAGGGCCCAGGTGTGTGGATGACGTCCTCTCTCAGACCCTCGTGTTACTTCGCCAAAATAGCAAAAAAGGCTTTGGCCACCCTGAGATCCCTCTTTAACTTTGACGAAAAGCTTTTCGGTCGACTTTTCGGAACATATATCCGGTTGAGTTTGGAATTTGGCATTCAAGCATGGTCTTTGATGGAGCAAGGCGACAATGTCTTGGGGAAGGTTCAATGAAGTGTGATCAAACTATTCAGGGGGCTGAAGGGCCTACCTTATAAGAAGCGGCCAAAAACGCTCAGATTTCTTCCTTTCTCTTTCATAGGCAATATCTAGGGGACATGATCATTGTCTTCAAACATGTCAAGGAGTAGACTGATCACATAAATTGGACGATTTTGTGAACTAGCACAAACGACAAATCACCAAGGTAACCAATATAAGTTGAAGACAAATTACGCCAAACTTGTAGTACGAGTTCACTTCTCCCCTCAACGAAATATCAAATCTCGGCCTTTCTCCACTGAGTTACAGACGGCTTAGAGGCGACCTGATAGAAACATTACGTGTAACACGCTTCCAGGAATGCTTTGCCTATAGATGTCATCGTCTTAGCGTATAGTTCTAACAGTTTGTTAATCACATTACGTTTCTGTTTTTATTTCAGTTACGTTTGTTTTTTTTTAATACCCCAAGTCCATTGATTGTGAATGATGGCATTCAATTCGTCTCCCTCAAAAATTGAGATCGCACCAAATATGCATAGACTGACTACCGTACAGCACGTATAGTAATGTTTAGGTTTCTAACACTGGAAACAATTCGTTTATCCGACACTTCTCGAAGAACGTCTGTAGCTGCTTTATGTTTTCATTTTCAAGTTTTTGATATAATTGGCCTCCTTGTAACAAACAGGGTGTTCACTTTTTCAGCACCAATGTATCCCTCAAATAAAATGAAATAAACTGAACTTGGTGATAGCAGATTAGAACGAACTACCTAATCCGGTTGTTCGGCGGAAATTGTTCAGGCATTTAAAAGAAGACTGGAGAACCTTTTATATGATGGCCATACGTTTATATGAGAAGAAATGATAAAATATATCCTTTATCTGCCTACACATATGTCCACTGTTTAGTCTTTGTCTGTTAGTCAGGTCATCAAAGGCTCTGCCTTTGCTCATTTGTTATACTGAACTACGATCATAACCACCCGTTCGTTGTCAGATTGTTTAATCACATCATCTGTCTCATCACGAAGCACAAACGTCATCGGGGTGTGGCTTTTGAAATTCAGCCGCCATTTTTCGTTGTTTCCCTCCAGTCACATGAATATTTGCTAATTGCATACCCCAGTCTTATTCCTTTGTTTTAATTTATCTATTACTATGAGGTTGTCTTTACAGTACGCTAGCACCTTATTAAAGGAGCTTAAACCCTGCGAAATTTCTGCATCGATTTTTCCGCCTCCTGATCATGACTCCAGTGGTTGCACTTTGCGGCCAATTTGTCGTTTCTGCGATTGTCCTGCGTTGGCGTTCTCACGCTCCCAAACGCAACGAACTCACGGTGCCAGCAGCAGTTACACTCTGACAACTTGTCCTGTTTCTCGTCCTTCCTCGCTGGCCTTCCCACGCTCGTATCAGCAAAGGCCAATTTTTCGAAAGCGACATCGCTGTGGATGGCAAGTTGCGCTTAAACGCCAGCCTAATAACAAGTTGTCAATCCCGGGTTTTCTTTCGACTAACTGTCGATCGATATTTAACAAAGCCCATGATTTGGAATTACTTCTGTCAACCAAAGAACATGGCAAAACAGGAGTAATTTGCCTTCAGGAGACGTGGTTGAATAGCCATATTGACTCGGAATTAATCACTCCTTCGACATTTTGCTGTTTTCGAAATGATAGAGCATCTCCAACAGGCAGTAGAGGTGGAGGGGTGGCCATTTTTGTCAAGCAAGACTGGTGTATAAATTGTAAGCCCCTGTTTTCATATTCTGATGATTTAGTTGATGTAATTGCTGTTATCTGCAAGCCCCATTGGTTAAATAGCTTTAAGGGTATTATATTTGTCAGTATTTACATCCCCCCTTCCACAAATGAAGGCTCTCTGGGCCGTTTTTTTGACTTCCTCACACAAAAACTTGCTTCATTATCCTCAGACCATCTTATTCTTTTGTGCGGTGATCTTAACCGTGTGAGTTTTCGGCCCATTACCCTTCTAGGTTTTGATGACCTTGTTTCATTCAATACACGGGCTGATGCCCCTCTTGATCACATATTGACCAATTACCCAAAGCTTTTTTGTATTAAAAATAGAGCTCCACTCTCCGGGTCTGATCACTCAGTGCTACTAGGACTTCCAAAAGTCTATTCCACCTCTAAGCGTCAATTGCTTACAAAACCCGAGAGGAAAATTACTGTTCGAGACACATCCGTAGATAAGATCCACTTACTGCAGAGTTCAATTACTAGTACCATCCCAACTTTTCTAGCACTACCAAATGCTGAATTATGCTCTAATTATCTTACGCTATTTTTGAATCACATTTTTGATATTTGTTGTCCCCGTGAAACTGTTATGGTCAGGCCTGATAGAATCTCCTCACCATACCTCAAACATTTGAGACGTCGCAAAGAAACCTTTTACAAACTAGGTCAGCGTGACAAGGTGAAGGATATCAATGTTTTAATAAAG